>CM075432.1:6279890-6502390 GCA_037832385.1 Rhizophora apiculata
TCCTACTGTTATCATATGTATTAGTTCCGTCTGGAACCTGGAATTCCAAGAAAATTTGATGTGTTTGGTGTACCTATGCGCATGTGTGTGTATATATGCATTGGCTTGTATTGGATAATCATCTAGTCCTGGAATTTTTCGCTTTCATATCAAATATTTGTTTTCAGATTGACAATTGTTACCTATTCCCAGACCAAATGATGCTTCGAGTCTGGGTGTCTACGAGCTCAATTGACAGGAATTTTACCTTGGACGCGACTTTTGGAGGACTTTCCTGGAGACTATACGTAATAGCTATAGTATGTTTTAACAACGGTGTTATCTTTTGCATTTTATCGAAGAGAGACACATCCGGCAGACCCTGCCGGTTATATTGGACCACATCTACAATTTGGTGTGACCAAAATATACAAATTAAAAATTTTGATTCCATTAAGAAGCTCTCTCTTGAAAAGAAAAGAGAAACCTTGTCATAGAAGGATTCGATTGTTCATGAAAAGTTACAGGGCCATTTATGTTGCCCGAATTGAAACGAAGGCTAGGCAGGAGGCCACAAGGACTCGGCGTACAAAGAAGGAAAAGAAACGAACGTGGTATTTCTGTCTATTGTTGGACAATGTCTAATGTAGGAAGTACAATCAATGACACGATAAATAATAATACAAAATACGGAAGCTTCATTCCGACGATTTACTTGTTTCTAGCATTATTTTCTTTCCGTTTGTTACCTTGCCTCCGTATTCTTAGCAACTCCGGGTTTTGCCTGAAAAGAATTCCTCGTCATCAATAAAAAAGATAAAAAAAAAAAAAAGAAAGGGAAGAAACGGGGCAACAGGACAAGATGCTGCCAAAAGTGCAAATGGATAGGAGTCTCTATGGTTTTTTTTTTTCTTTTCTTCTTTTTTCGTGTTTCGTGCTATTAAGTAATGTTGTTCAAATTTTGTTGGCGAGACAAATGGTATTGAAACATTGATTAAAGGGACTTCTACTTATGTGACCCACAGCCAAATTGGCCCGTCGGTGTGGTCATGTAGTCTGGAGATAGGACACAGAATAGTAAGTAGCTGTTACAGCCAAGTTTTTGGCTAAAACAATGGGGGAGCAGGTAGGGAATTATTGGTCCCATGACATCACACAAACTTTGGTTCATTTACAATTGTTTTCTACATCTCATTCCTAAGAAAGGAAAGTTAAATTCTTGCATTGAGTTGTGCATATCCAACTAAATCTGCATACTATAGAATGCGACGCTTCTCACAATACTCTCCTGAAAAAGGAAGCTTACAATACAACCAATTCAGAATTTTCCACCAGCTTGTTTCGGGTTGATGCAATGCAACCTCAATAAATTGTATAATCCTAGTTTGGTCTATTGTAGAAAGTTCATGTACACCATTTCCAGGAAAGGAGAGTCCCTTTCTTGCAAGCATCAATTGAAGCAATTCAGCATCATATTTGGGCGGCAAGTGACAGGATCCCTATCTTAGAAGTGGATATCTCCCACGGCTCTTGTTGTTATGTGGCCATGGAGTGAGCTTCTTGGAATGTGCTTGTTGTGTAGGTTTTCTGGGGATCTCATCTTTTTGGATTTTTGCTCCTTTTCGCTATGCAGCAGCTTCCCTTTTCCCCACTTTGTCTTTTTATTTCAGTGGAGGTGAGTGTGAGAAATTATAGTGACATTCTTTATTTTAGTAGCTAAAACTTGTTAGTAAAATAGATGCTCGCATAGATCCTTATCCTATTTAACTTTTTATTTATTTTGAAAAAGAAAATACAGATTCCCTTTAATATTCTTATGCCAATGTCAATGACAAAGTAATCTACAGCCCAGCAATGATAACCAGGATTTATGGTTTTGGTCTAAATTTTTTGGAACTTATACACATAATACAGACACACACAAACATAATGTCTTGCTGATGCAATTCCAACCCTTTTCTTTAAATTTCTGAGTAAGTGCCTTTGGATAGATCACCATGGCCCCATATTTAGCTCAGATGAGCTTCACCATCACTCTCTCTCTCACGTATTCAGGCACATGCATAAACCTTTTAAACCCTTCAACTTGGAGGAAGCATCTGTTTAACTAATACAATTCTGCAAGAATCTAATAGCAAAAGAACAATAGGGTCCACGGACGAGCCTAGGGTTGATTTTCCAGAAACAGACAATCAACGCCTCTGATTTAAATATATTCATAAAATTGTTTGGCATTATCAAATAAACTACACGAAATCCAAATCCAACGGATACCTAAGACTAAAGGGTGTGAGGGGATGAGAATGCTTATGTTCCATTGTATTTTAGCTCAAAGGTGATTAGGCCTTTATGAAAAGAACAACAATACGAAGTCATACATGGAATATATACGCATTGCAATAGAAATGGTGCTATCCTCTTCCAACAAATCGATCTTGTGCCAGTTGATATTTTCTTCTAATGTGCTTACTGAATGGACAACTCTATTTTAATTCAATCGATTGGCCGCATAGACGTGGGAGGTATGTAGACTTTCCTTGGAGTGGGGCCTTTTGCACCAACTAAAAGATAAATTGGAGTAACGTTCCTATTAAAAATTCCAAGTGGATGACGAAAAGAAGGTAGAAGGATGATCTAAGTTGATTTGAGAACTTTTTTTTTTTTTTTTTTTATAAAATTTTTCTTTCAGGTAAATTTCAAGTTGTTAGTATGAAAAATCCCAGTTAAAACATAAAATGCACATAAAAGAATTTGAATCAGAGCCCTTGCATTCAACTTACATAACACAATCTCAAGTTCGTTCACACCCCTAAGTTCCACCAAGCAAGGCAGCTTAAATCATTGACGTGACCCATTTGTGTGTGCCTAATAAACATTGAGGGATAATGGCAATTACATAGATATAATATGAAATCACAATCCAGAATAAGCTTAAAAATAACCAAAAAAAAAAAAAAAAAAAAAAGCATTTAGCTGGCCAATCGACCAAAAACTGATAAATTTGGACCTTCAACACCCTCTTCTATATCTTCTAGGCTGAAAGTTGGCAACATAGGATCTACATGCTTTCCAGATTTCTTCTTGTCTGAATCCTTTTTACTTTATTTGGATATTTTTCTTTCTTGACAAGCCACAAAGAAAAGATAGCAACCCTGGCTTCTTATGCCTGGGTTTGAGAGGAGGTTCACAGCCATAGAAGGCTGTTCTATTGAAGACACCTCGAGTAACCACGTAAACAAGGCCTTAAATACCATCCAAATCTCTCAGATTTATCTGAATTCCACAAAGTAAAAATCATTAAAATTGATCCTAAACGAGGATGTTCAATTGTATGTTCATGAATAAAATTCAATGCTAAGCAGAGATACTGCAGGCACACCGATAAACAATTCAACAGCAGCTAAAAGCAAAGGAACGTCATTACAAAAGGATCCAGAGCTTACATCAAGGTAAACAGTGTTCCGATTGGCATATCAATCATTCCTATCAATACCATCAAATCTCTGAGGTAACTGAACGTAACAGACATGTTTGCCAGAGTTGGGTTCCATCATGAAGCACATTGCTTCCAACAATGCTTTGCTATTGTTTATGCAGTGATCACAATCAAGGCTTAACAAGAACAGTCAATTGGCAAGAACAGCTGACACTCGAACCTGCAATATTTGCACTTGTCACTAGAGATGAAATCACCCCACTAATGAAGAAAGCCATCTCCAACTTTTTTTATCAGCAACTTATGAGTGCATTTGTGGCATCAGCTTTCTTGTGGTGCTGGACTCCTGGACACTTTTCATGAGAAACATAAACTAACCGTGGCAGCTCATGAGCTGATCCCAGTTAATTTTAGAATTAAGACTTTATTGTTACTCACACAGGAAAGGACTCACACATGATTGGACTAAAGGGTTAAGAAAGTGGCTCTTTTCATTTCTAACCACTCTATCAACATCATGGAGCAATAGTTTAGACCAAGGATTTATGCACAGGGGGGTCTTGATGCATCCAACAGAAGTACAACCCATAATATGTACTGTTCAAACCAGATGAAAAAAAATAATCACAGAATATCTGATTCACCCAGGGCACGTATAATATACGAAGCAGCAGAATTTTCTGCTTCCTTTTTTCTTGATCTTTCACTCCCTGTTATGTAGAGTACACCATCTGCAGTTACAATTTGAACTGAGCACACAAAAGTTTTATCATGTGGGGGACCTTTTTCGACCCTGTGCATCAAAAGAATAACAAATTACACATGGATCATTTAGAAGATGGTGATGAGTAAACTGTTCAGAAAAAAGAAAGCAACATAGGGAAGGTAGGCAAGGCAGTGATGAGTAAATTGAAGAAAAAAAAATTAGATGTGGATCTTTTAGAAAATGGGAAAATGCATGTGAATTTAAGACAAAAGAAGCAAAATAAATAACATGTAGGCAAGGCTAAATCACTGAAAAGAAAACATAGGCACAACTAAGAACAGATATGTCATACACAAGCAGAAATACTTGCATGTATCTTGGTTTGGGCCATTTCTTCTTGCAACAGAGTTCATGTAACTTCTGTTTTGCTCTTTGAATCTCAAACGAACTGTCCATCCCACCACAATATTCAACCACACCACAATTACTAGCAATTAATTTTGACAATTTGTGCAAAGCTACTTTCGCAACATCGAGCCTTGCAATGTCTTTTTGCTCGGAAGAACTAGAGGCAACAAATTCACCATCTACATACACACTAGCAATATTTTTTGCCCCCTTTTTCCAATGCTTGATGTTAATTTGCTTTCCTTGCTTTTGGCACAGCTCAAACAACAATGTCACTGGATGTGGTTGCTGTTGCAAGAGCTCCAGTGTAACAATGGGCTCCAACAGGCTCCTAAATATCTGCATATAGAGATATTTGCTGGCTTATATTGTAACTGTAAGTCAAAATGGGAGTTAAATACCCTTTAGTACTCACCACCCATAGCCGTTCAAGATCAAAATCAACATCAACATAAACAGCAGCCACCAAAGCCTCCACAATATCGGCTAGAATCTTAGGTGCTTTCACTGACCCACCGTAAACCACAGCATCATCTTCTCCCCTCACAGCATCGGTAAACTCCCTTACCTATTTAGAAATAACCCCAAGAAGAATTAAGCAGATCAAAAATTCCATAATTAATTAAAAACACAAACCAAGATTTATGAGAATTGTGAACACAACTACTGTACTAAACCAATAATAATATTACCTTATCATCAAGTCCAGAGGCATTGCATCTAACAAAACTGTAAAGCCCATGCTTAACCGCCACCCGGGCAAGTTTCTCAGTGCTGATGTTGGCGGCACGTAACAAAGACAATTGTCCCGGGTCGAGGCTTGGGTGGGCAAGGTAGATATGGCTGCTGAATGCCAGGCACAGCACGGCATCACCAACAAACTCCAACCGCTGGTAACTGGAGGAGTTGGTGAATGAGGGGTGCGTCAGTGCCTCCTCAAGAAGGTGCTTGTCTCTAAAACTGTAATTGAGGATGGCCTCTCCAGAGTTTTCTGCTTCCTTTGCTCTTGATCCTTCATCCCCTATCATGTGGAGCACACCATCTGAAGTTACAATTTGAACAGAGCACTCAAACTTCTTGGGATTTGGAGGACCCACATCGTCCTCAATCCTGTGTGTCAGAAGAAGAAGATGGTAATAAGTAAATTATTCATGCAAAAGAAAGCAATGTAGAGAAGGTAGGCAAGATGGTGAGTAAATTGAGGGAAAAAAAAAAAATTACATGCGTATCTTCTTGAAGATGGGAAAATGCATGTGGAATTCAGAGGAAACAAGCAAACAAACAAAAGGTAGGTAAGGTAAGGGTAAATCACAGTAAAGAAAACATAGGCATGACTAAAAACAGATTTGTCATATAAAAGTAGAAATGCATACGTGTAACTTGGCTTGGGCCATTTCTTCTTGCCACAGAGCTCATGTAACTTTTGTTTTGCTCCTTGAATCTCAAATGAACTATCCATTGTACCACAATATTCAACCATACCACCATCAATGGAAACTAAATTTGACAGCTTGTGTAAAGCTGCTTTTGCAGCATTAAGCCTCGCAATTTCTTTCCACTCAGAAGAACTGGAAGCAACAAATACACCTTCTACATACACACTAACAATGTTTTTTGCCCCCTTTTTCCAATGCTTGATGTCAACTTGCTTTCCCTGCTTTTTGCACAGCTCAAACAACAATGTCACTGGTTGTGGTTGTTGTTGCAAGAGCTCCAGTGTAACAATGGGCTCCAACAGTCCCCTAAATATCTACATAGAAAGATGTAGAACATCAAGCTAAACACTAAACTCATACATTGAAATCAACCAAACTATATATTCAAAACAAGTAAATATATTTTTAGACCATCTCAGCTGCAGTAGATCATTGGCTGCACAAAAGGAATAGCTTTCAATAGTTAATGAGATTCGGCCCTAGGTCACACGAGACAATGCCAAGAGACTTTGCTAGCTAAGCAACACCAACCAATCTTCTCCCACCCTACCCCACTACCAAAATTACAAGAAAAGTCAGAATTAGCAGCAAAAATTGTGTGGCAATTTGAATTGTACTGTCAAGAAGCTTATATTATAACAGTAAGTATAAGAGGAATTTAAATGCCCCCTAATACACACCACCCATAGCCGTTCAAGGTCAAAATTAACATCAACATAAACAGCAGCCGCCACAGCCTCCACAATATCGGCTAGAATCTTGGGTGCTTTCACTGACCCACCATAAAACACCGCATCATCTTCTCTCCTCACTGCATCACCAAACTCCTTCACCTATTCAGAAATAACCCCAACAAGAATTAAACATATCAAAATTTCCATATATAATTTTATTAAAAAAAAAAAAAAAAAAAAAAAAACAAAGAATTATGAGAGTTGTAAACACAACTATTGTCCTAAACTAATAATAACATTACCGTATCGTCAAGACCAGAGGCATTGCGTCGAACGAAACCGTAAAGTCCATGCTTGATGGCCACACGGGCCAGTTTCTCCGTGCTGACGTTGGCGGCGCGTATTAAAGACAATTGCCCCGGTTCGAGATCGGGGTAAGCGAGGAAGACGTAGTTACTCAAAGCCAGGCCCAGCACGGCGTCGCCGACGAACTCCAGCCGCTCGTAACTGAGGGAGTCTGCGAACGAGGGGTGCGTCAATGCCTCCTCAAGAAGACGCTTGTCTCTGAAACTGTAACTGAGGATGGTCTCCACGGAGCGCACCGCCGCCCCCATGCTGCCCGACGTCGACAGTCCGTCTCTCGAGGCGAAGGTGGCGATGCTACTGTGGGCGTTGACGTCCAATTCAGGGCGGACCCGCTTCATTGCTTGCAGTGATCTAAAGATAGTGACGCTGAACTAGCTCTAGACTCTTTTGTCTTCCAGTGTTCAGGAGTTTTGACCAAAATAATATATATATATATATATATGCTCGTTTTTTTTTTTTTTTTTTGAAAATTAAGGTTTAAGGAAAGGTTTATGCGTCGTGAATTGTTTTGTGGTAATTATGTCGGAAAAATAGTTTTCCAGGAAAGGTCCAATGACAACTCAGGATTACTTTATTGAGAAATGAGAACTGTATTGATTTTAATCTGTTGGGGGTATGTGAGTTAGTTTGTTAATGGGATTTTATTGCAATTAGCTGTAATTAATGAGAGTTGTTAGGATTCGGATATTTTAAATTTTCGTCCACGTGGATGTACTTGCGCGCCAGTAGATGCGGTTGTTGGTGGCATTATTATAATAACAATAATAATACAATGGATCGTACGTCAAAGGGAAGCGCAACATTTGGAAAACGATAAACATTAATTAATTTAAAAAAATTTATTAAAAAAATTTGAAATATAATTTTTAAAAATATTTTATTTTTTTTAAAATAAAAATTATATTATTAAAAAAATTTTATATATTTAATATTAAATATTAATTTCACTTTTAAGACGTGACAAGGACAGGACAGCGAAGGTAAAGGAAAAGACTAAAGTTGCTCTTGTAATAAAGCACATTACTTTTAAGTCGCTTTTTTTGTATGCATTCCACTCAATCTACATGACAATGACTCGTACGAGTCTGGAAGCCAACCGGCCAGAACAGAAACAGACTTGCCCCGAGGCAGATAAATAGCTCTCGTCTTAGATGCATTGAAAACACTACACACAGAAAATTTTGCAGAAGGGATGATTCAAACCAGTAAATACAGGTAATAGATTATCTAATTCCTACTAGAAACCCAGAGAAAAAGAAATTAAGAGCAGGGGTTGGGTTGGGGAAGGTGAGGCAAAGAGTCATCGATTGCAATTCTGTAAGAACTCTCACACGGTCTAAACTAGTTCACCAGCATATGATCAAAACCTCCACCAGCCTGAAGTGCTGGAATCCTATTCGCACCGACATTGTGTAGCAGTTGCTGCAGCCATCGCCTTGTTGTTGGATCTTCCTGCACGTATTAAGTTAGATCTTCTCGCATGAGGAATATTATGCAATTTAGCATAATGAGCTGTGCAGTACTTACGCGAAGGCAACTACTGAAGGTGGCATCTCTCAGCATGTCTGGCAAGCAACTTCTTAATGCATCACAAGCCCTGAATGCCAATTACCAGGAGAACGCTTAGCGTAAACACCGAGCAGATGATTTACAAAGGAAGAAGAAAGAGAATAAAAGTACACCAACTAGATAAAAATAAGAAGACATGGGAATTAGGAAGACAACTGGATTCCTGAAGAATCTACTGATCTATCCTTGCACCTTTACCTTGGATTATCTGATAGTCGAAGATAACATCGAATGATATGTTTTAACAACCGTGATGAAGGTTGCTCAGCAAGTGATGCAACCATATTCCCCAAGACTCGACCTACTGCAAAAAACCGTTCTGCTGTCGTACAAATATAGTCCAGGCCCACATCATCCAACAGAATCTTTTGAACAATAAATGTCGCAACCTGCCATCAGAAATCTTGGTTAACAAATTTCTCAATGATAAGTGAGACGTATATAAGCAGGGTACTGGAAACACTTAATTTCCAATAAAGGAACGCATCTAACATGAGAGGGCAGAATTTATTATTACCATGTGCTTGCAGCAATTAATCCAAAAAAAATAACTAATAATACATCTTGATATGGAATTTATGGGGAAATAGATAGCAGAAATTGACATATTTCAGGTCAAGAAAAAGTAAAGTAAAACAGGTGCACTCAACTGTTTTTGACAATTCACTTCCCATCTCCATGGTACGAAGGCACAACGGAATTATTTCAGTTGAAAGGAGGAAACTAATAACTTCTGTGTCGTCAACCTGACCAAGTCAAGAAATAAAATAAACAGTAAAATTTTGGATTTTACGACTTATGGAATATGCAATGGAGTGTAAGGAACTAAGAGAGCTGAACGTAGTCATATTTTTACGTATAAAAATGAATGTGTTAGGGTAAGTGTCATAGATAGACACAGGACACCAGATTTGCCTGCAAGTGCCCACAAACACAGGACAGATTACTGTTAAGGTACAAGGATAGGAACACAGTATCGAATTTAAGCAAATAAGTAAGAAAAGAATTACCTTCACCAGGGCACCAATGACACCCAAGCTAGTAAGCCTCAAGTACTCAAACGGCCTTGACTTGCTGGTTGTATTAAGAAAAGGATACAGGTATAATGGTATGTGAGCTGCACAAAGAGAAGTGTCGGCCAGAAAAGTATATCCTTCTGATAAACAAAATTATTGACTTTATGGATAAGGTGCAACAAAGAATACAAATGTTCTCATTTCTCAGATCCTATGCAGGCTGCAGAATGAGATGAAGGAGACTACCGTTGAGGAAAAACATCCTTGTATCTGGATGAGAGGCCACACACTGCAAGACAACATTAATAAGAGTATAAAGCTTTGGAGGCATCTTTATGTTGGAAAAGCAAAAATATAAATCCACCGAGAAAAATATTTGCTCCAATCAACCACACTGTCCAACCCAATGCCATTATTATAGAAGAGTACCAATTTTTGCTTCTAGACCAGTTAAATCATCTTATTTAAACCCTTAACCTTAACCTTGTCAAACATTCACTATATATCTCAAAATTTAGCAGATAACTAAAGTAATAAGCCTAATATTTGTCATCGTCATTGAGCATATTGATCCATCGGGCATATTGGCATACAACATTTCATTTGAAGGAGCCAGAAATTCTTTACACTCTTAACTCATTGCTTCTCTCGATGAGAAACATTGTAGATAAGCATGGTACAAACTTTTAATATGAAAAAGAACCCAGCGAAAGATAAATATATTTGACCTGAAGAAGGGCAAGAGCATTGCAGACTCGATTTGATTGTGCAGGAGTCAGAGCAGGTGGTGATAAAACAGGGTATATTGAAACTATCTCCTGGAAGTAAGAAAATAAAAGATTGTGGAAATACAGAATGTTAAGCACCAAGAATATTTCAAAAGTTTGACTAAGACTCAGTTTTCCAAAGAAAAGCTAATAAAGAGTGCATCCCAACTACAGAAATAAGTGTTTTACATTTCATACGAGCTGCACTTAAAAGTATGATAAAAGAAAATTTTGCTTGAATGGTAATTTCACAGTAAATGTGTTGTGAGACATATAATTCAATTATCAAAGCCAGCTGTTTACAAAGTATAATTTGAACCAATAGTAGTCCCACTTTGTTCTTATTTTGCAAGAAGATTCTTAGCACTTTCTCCTTTAATGGGAATTTATTCCTTTCAATAGGTTGAGTAATCAGAACCACAAAAGAACACCAGCATTTTCAAAAGTGATTCAAATAAAAAAAGAATCGAATGTCTCCTTTGAAGAACTATGAGCTCATTACATCAAGAATAAGAGGGAAGACTGTGAGATAAACATGGAAAAAGGAATATAAGAATCAACTTTACAACACAGACTGCAATGGCATACCTGTAACAGCGCAGCAATAGTACCAAAAGAATTCCACAATAATGGAGCCAAATCTTGAAATAATTCTCTCTTCTAAAAATAGAAACATGAAACAAACAGAAGTTATTAGGCAGCAATAGTACCAAAATAATTCCACACGAGGAAGACAAATCTTGAAATAATTCCTTGTGCTAAAAATCAAACCAAAGGCAGATACTAGTTTATAATTGCAGCACACAAGTTTTCAACAAGAAAACTTTGTATCCACTGAAAGAAAAGATTACTGGCAAAACCCAAAGATGGCCCTAGCTATGTATCTAGCCCTTGAACAGAAATGGTAAGGACAACCAAAAATTGAATTTTTAAAATCCCATAGATAAAAGCTCCACACACTGTACCAGTCTTGCAAAGTATGATACAGTAAATTGGAGAAAATTTATTAACAACCATAGACAGTTAAAATATGTTTGGATTCAATCTAGCAGAAATGTGCAAGAAAATTTTGAAACTTTGGATCATAAAGATAGGGGACAACACGGCTATAGTTATCTTTACGTGCCAATGAAGGACTTTCCCTTCATTGCCTCCAACTGAAATGCCGGCAATTAGCATGGGAATCAATCCCAAATGAAGATCTAAGGCCTCCAAGTACAATTTTCAGCAGCTTAACGCCACAGTTTTATAAATTGCTGCTGCCAAACAACATGAACACATCACAGGCCCAGACATCCAGAAACCAGAATACTTTGGTCAAGTTAGACTGGTCCCGAGCAAGGCCATTTTCCAGTCTGACATAGGCCTTGAAACTGTGAGTGCCAAATTTGGACCCCGAGGCAAATCCAAAAAGCAACTCTAATGTTACGCCTTGCCATTCTTAAAAATCTTTATACATCAACAGTTGGAAAGCAAGTCACAGAAAGAAAACAGTGCTCCAACATAACTGATACCTTCATCAGGAAAATGCTGGGAGCTTAATCAGGTTAATTTGTAAGCATATCAAGAATGCAGCATATTATAAATATCAGACCCCATCAGTGGGCTTCCTTCCAACGTATTGAATTTCATTTCCACGTATTACATGCCTCCTCCTTTTCCCATTTGAATCCAAAGGACAATCAAACTCAAAATATCAAAATTTATGCTCCAAATCTTCGAAAGTATACGACTTTCTTCAGAAAATTTCATCCTCCAATTCCCAATGCTAATACATAAAACGTTTCTTATGCCCACCGGTCCTTGAACCAAAAAAAAAAAAAAAAAAAACCTTTTTCGCCTTTACCACTTTAATCTTGCAAATCACATAAGAAACCCTAATTTTTAAATTAATAACAATGCCAAAAAGCAAAAATTGAATAGAAAAAAAAAAAATCAAGGAAAAGAGAGACTGCTTAGTCTCGCCTTAGAGAGCTCAAGAAGAGCGTTTTCCCGAAGATCCGGATTACTCAGTTCAAGAACCAAGTGCTCGGCCGAGGCCATCTTCCGGTCCTTGCCGGCCGGAGCCCCTCCGGCTGTGGTTGGAGTCAGCGCGCTTGGTCCTCCAAACGGTGAGTTCACGGAGAGAGACTGGGGAAGATTCGCCATATCTCCAAATCAAAAGAATAATGAAAAAACATTAAAAAAAAAAAAAGAAAAAAACAACGAAGCACACAGAAAAACAAAGAAAAGCGACAATCTTTCACAATTCAAGGTGGTCTCCTCCTCAGATTTTATGAAGAGGCAAGAAGAGTTTGACTCAGTTACAGTTACGCTTCTTTTGTTTGTATTGTAGGATTAACGTTGTACACGTGCTTTACATGCGCGTAGGACTTGTGTCTGAGTCCCTTACACTTGGTTTGACGACCATTCTGGCGCCTGTCTTCGCGCTGTAAAAGCCAAAAATAAAAGAGGAAAAACGCACCATTCTTCCTTTGAAACCGCCGTTGCAAAGCTAAGTCAGTGAAGTAACGGTTAGTTGTTCGCTAGTCTCCCAGGGTTTTTTCGATTTTTTCTTTTTGGGTTTTTGTCCTTTTTAAGGTTCTTTCTGATACTTGTGTTTGGGGTCTTTGAGCTTTCGTTTAATAATATATTAATTTTTTCTTCTTTGGGTCGTTAAGAAAAGTCAAAACCCATATCAAGAAACGGAGGATTCAGATTCCTGCCGAGTTGATGACTGATTATATTCTAAACAATCGGTTTAATATTAATTTTTTTAATGCAATTGAGAATGTACTATATGAAATACATGATCCATGCATTTGAGTAACTAAAAGCAAAATAAATATCAGTCAAAAACGTTTTAACCGACTGAAGTTGATTGAATAATCTGGGGTTATGGCTTGCTACTAATTGAATTTAGATCATTTTTTAATCATTATTTCGGACCATTTAATTCCCTCAAAAGAAAAATAAAAAAAATGTTTAGGCCACCCAATAAAGATTAATCATTTAAGATCATTTAATTGTATCCAAATAAGTAGGTAATATTCTCATTTAATCATTATTTCAGATCATTTAAAGTTGAACCTTCTAAAACTTTCTGCCCGCTCTTTGTCAAAGCATGAAATGAAGGAATGGGTGAGAATGGCAGAGAGAGGCTTTTAATGTCGTCTAATCAATGCAGACCCATGTCTCAGTGCCAGAATTTGAGGGTGACTAGGTTGCCAAAATGGGGTCAGATTGAAGATGCCGTCGAATTTTTCTCACAAAATGGCCAAAAAGAACATCTCTGCTTTTGCACAAAAATGGCAGAATTATTGATGCGCGCTGTCTGGGCAGCTTGAAAATGCTAAAGAACTCTTTGATTCGCCTCCTTAAAACTACAAGAAAGGTGCCTTTTTTTGGAATGCAATGATTGCTGGTTATGCCAAAAAAAAAAAAAGCCATTACAGGGACGCCGCAGCCCAAACTGTATTGATATCTGGTTTTGCAGAATGAATGAATCGAGTCAAATCTTCAACCAGATGGGGACTCATGATGTGGTTTGGTGGAACAACACCATGATTGCAGGTTATGTATAGTGTGGAAGAATGGATGAGGCCCCCCCGTCTTTTCAAACAAACGGTTGGTAGAGACACTGTGACATGGAATACAATGATTGTTGGGTATGCTCAGATAGGAGAAATGGATTCAACTTTGACGGTCTTTTAAGAGATGGGGCACCAGAATCTAGTCTTGGAATTCTTTAGCTGCTGGCTTTACGCTAGGTGGGTTATAGTTAGATGTATTGAATTGATGAGGCGTGAAGGAAACAAACCTGATCAATCTATCTTTGCTTGTGCAATGAGTTCATATGCTGCCCTGCGAGATGGAAAACCAACTCACAATCTTGTTTTGAAGAGTAGTTACCTAAATTATCTCATTTTCAGCAATACCTTGAGGACCATGTACGCTAGATGCGGAAGAATCTCAAAAGTGGAGATTGTATTCAGGGGAATTGATCTACCTTTGTGTCTTGGAACTCCTTAACTGGTGGTTATGGATTCAATGGATATGGGAAAGAGGCAGCTGAGCTCTTGAGGAGATGACATAAAAACATGTGTCTCTTATTAAGGGACCTTTATTTGTAATTTGTGTGCATGTAGTCAAGCTGGCCCGGTTGATTAGGACTTGAATTTTATTTGAATGCACGAACTGATGTTTACAATGTAGAACCACCGGGCGAGCACTATGCTTGCAGTCGACTTGCTCCGGCAAGTGGGAAATTTAGATGAAACCTCTGAAATGGTGTGGACAATGAAGGTCAAGGCCAATGCAGGAGTATGGGATGCTTTGCTGGATGCTTGTCGAGCACATGGAAATCTGGAGCTGGGAAAACTCGCTGCCGAGAAGATCTTCAGGTATGAATCTCGCCAAAGTTCACATTTCGTGCTTTTGTCAAACATACATGCATAGGTGAGCAGAGCAGAGCAGACGGCTTGAGGAGCAGGAAGCAAGGGTGCTGATGAAAGAGAGCACCGCTGAAAAGCAACCAGGCTGCAGTTGGATTAAAACAAGAAATCAGGTACATGTTCTTCGTTGGAACATTTTCAAATGAACATGAGCATATCGTTATACACTGACAATTTGGCTCGCCCAATTCATATGAACTATGAACTAGTTTTGCCCAAAGATGTCTCCTGTCTTAAGTAATTATATGCTTGAACTTAAGCCATAGGCTTTGCATTGCTGTAAAAGAACTAAGAGAAAAATAAAAGGCGGTAAGTTCAATTTACCCCATTGAAAGGAAAAAGGAGATGTCTACTGTTTCATTGCATTGCTGTAAAGATCTAAGAGAGATAAGAATATGAAAATGGTAGGTTCAATTTACCCAATTGGCCATGAAAAGCATAGAAAGAAAAAAGTAAACAAGTATGTCACACGCCAAAGAAGAAACATCAATGTGTCACTTGACTCGTATGGTCTCTCTCCAAGGTGACAATCCAAAGTGTCAGACATTTGCATTGAAATATTCTTGCTTTCAGTTATGGACTGATAAAAAGACTCCCCACAAGAGTTAATAATGACCGTGGATTGCAGAGTGAAGGATAAAGCCAATGTGAAGACGATCAGAGCCAAAGCAGGAAAACATTGTTTGTAATTCTCTCGTTGGTTGTTTTTGTCAAGCGGTCTTAATGTTGTCTTAAACTCTTTAAAGATTGGTTTTGAACATTGTTACTTGAAGAGAGAAAACTTACTGTTTGAATTTTAGTTAAGTTGGTTACAGCAAACAACAAGTGTAGCAGCGGCCAAGTAGGTGCTCCAGATCAATCTTTCAGCATCCTCAACATGTTTTTTGTTTTTTTTTTAACCAATTATGAAACGAAGCCTGGAGTCCTGTATGTTGTATTCTCTTTTCCAGCAAGTAATTAGCTCAAATCAAAAAAGTGATAGTTTACTTGTATCTTTGGGTTAAGCTATTGTTGTAAACATGACTCGTGTACTTGAGGATGATATTCTTGTACTTGCTTCCCTTACTCTTTGTATGTGCATTACAAAAGAAAGGAAAAAGATAATAGAACGTGAAATTTTTTTCCAAAATTGCTCTCTTGCAATTTTACTGCTCAGATCTGCTGTCAGCAGAAACTTGGTTTCCATTGCCACTTAGTTTCTTCTCAGGTCAAAATAACCAACAAAACTGCCTTTTAGCATCTTAGTATAACTTATTTCTCTTAGGGCCACATACTGTTGGGAAATAACAGAGAGGATTATTTCATGTGAATGCACACTCCAGTTGGGTTTTGGCCCGCTCTGGAGCTTTGGACATCGATCGTATTTATGGAAACCCTTGAAGGAAGCAACCATTGCAGATACATTATCTATTCACCTTCTTTCTTTTTCGCTGTAGAAAGAAGCTAAAAATTCTGAAGTGGAAAATTGTTATCACTGTCCTATAGAACTTCCAGTTCCCACAATTGAAGTTTAAACTTTAAACAGACACTTCAGAATGGAAGACAACTTTTATAATCATATCCACACAGACGCTTGGGAAAGACACGGCTTTTTATTAATGAAACTCCTGCTCGTGGAAGCTATCTGTCCCCTAAAAACTTCTGAGATTACATAGTATTGCGAGGCCGAGCAGAAAAAGATAGAGACTTAATCAACAATGCAAAGATGCATCAATGATAATAACAATCCCAAAGACAAATGAAACAAACAGTAGCGAAACAAGCAAACCCCAGATGCGGAGGAAAACTTTGAAGAAGAAAAGTGTAGAGGCAAAATAGAGGCAATGAAACCATCAGATGCTTGAAAACAGAAGAGGCCGAGTTACATAGCAGTAATCACGTATCTTGTGCTGAGGTTGTACTCGAAGATGGTTCGGAACTGCCTTGTGGTTGATTTGGGCCGGGTGGAGCCTTTTTCTTATCTTTTGTGAATTTGATCCAAGTATAAATTTCAAAAGCCACAACAATTACGGCAAAAGCTGCAAGAACTCCGATATAAGACCATTTCCAGACATTGTTGTCTGGCTTTAAAATGTCAATTCCGAGGAATATGTTTATGGAGATCACGGCAAGCAGTGCATACCCGAGAATATGATGGTACATGTTCCAGTACTTTCTATACTCATCATTTTTTTCCGGCCTTAAGCGTAATGCAAGCACCTGCAACATCAATTAACATAGTTTTAGCTAAGGTGCGGTAATTTCCAGAATGCTGAGCACACACACTGGGAGAGGAGCTTACTTGTAATGTAGTGAATGTAAATATGAAAATGCCATAAAGTCGGTGGGTGTTAAAGGTATAGTATCTTGATGCATGTCCAAGATACAAGCCAAATGCCCAGCCAACAGTGCCAAGAATGTAGCCAACAATTTGGCAGGAGATGTGAAGATAATACCACAAACGTTCATTAATTTCAAGTGGATATCTGCAGTACCTCGCGATGATTGCGCCAGTAGGCAATACTGTTCCCCACCCCACGATGTTCACAATGCCATGTACCTGATTAGAAAGGCAGAACAAAGGTAAAGGGGATGCAATTTTAGCTCAAAGAACATTGCATAGAAAATTCAGAGGCTCTTTTTTGACAAATTGATCAGAGCAGTTCCTGATGGGCTGCTTCTTTATGTACTAAATGAATTGCCTTGAATAAGATGATGCAGCACTGATAATTGCCGATTATCTTACCAATCTCAAGTAATTCCGGTGAGGTTGGACTTGCTGAGATAGCCCGTTCTTTAGGTTAATAGTCTCTGCACTATCAACATTTTGAAGAGTTGTGGGATGCATTTTAGGCTCCTTGCCTTCTACTTTGTATCCAACTTGCCACACATGACTCAACCTTAAAATGTTGTACACTGGCGGAAGAATTACTGTCGCTTGTATACTGTAGTAGTCTGTCAGAGCTGAATGGACTATTGTCATATTCCGAAATTCTACGTCAATGAGAGAAGGCTGTATCTTGCAGCCAAGCTTAGTCTCCCTTGTGATATTGTATGTGTAGATGTCTAATGAACCATTTATTTGATTGATGCCTATCATTGCCCTGGTTCCAACCATCTGAGGCCTATTGTTTGGATTCACACCCCAAGCAAGCCACCCCATATCTGCATTCAGCTTCGTGCCAAAGACAATGTCAATTTGCCTCTCATTCTGTTCACTGATTTTCCAGCCAAATTCAGCTTCTAGAGTGCTCAATTTCTTGCAGAACGGCATGTTCTTTTTCTCAGCAAACAGCTGATAGAACTCCTCACTGCAAGAAATGTCATTAGCAGTTGTGGAATGGTTAAAGTACAAGGCCACCATGAAAATCACAAGCACAGAAATGGATGACATTTTCTGTGAGCCTTATCCATCTATTTCTGGATACTGCTCAAGGATTTAAGCTTGTTATTGCTTCAGCTTGTGTTCTAGAAGTTCATCACCTTTAAACGAATGACCACTTTACTCTTCAAGTGCTATGAGGGTGGCTAAGAAGTAACGTATAATTCTTCATTCACTTCCGACTTTTGTTGCCCATATCTTGAAAAGAGTTTCCAGTAAGAGAGGGAACTAGGATACGTTCTGTGAAATTGTTCTGAGCAACAACCCCAAAGAGAAGGGATCCTCTCAGGAATCAACTAGCAGACACTTTTCGCTTTCACGTCGAAGACAGGGACCCTGTCGGATTTCTAGTCTAGAATTAAGCTTCTTTGAGTAGCATCTGAACAATCCCTTCAAAAATGTCACTGAAATGTCCACATCTTGTTGCCTGATAAAGCTCAAAACAAATTGAAAATTTTGCATTTAACATCTTCTGTTTTATACTAACAATTTACACTCTTAAATTTTAAAATGTAACCAAAAAAAGAATATACAATGTCTAGTTAGTAACTGTTAGTTAAACTTAACAAAAATAGTTAAAAGACTCGTCCGATTATTTCTTTTAATAATTTACTCTTCTCAATGAGCAACTGACTTAATTATTGGAGTATAAATGCTACCCCACGTACCTAACTTTATCTGGCAAGTGGTGTAACTCTCCAAGTCGCTTTCGGGACCATGTGAATTTCTATACAATAAAACCCTGTAATGGCTTTGTACAACTCGTGTTTCATGCCGCAGATAGTTCATGTGCCTTGCCCAATACCCCAGCAAACCCTCTGTTTCGTGAGCATCTCGTGTTTCTTCTCAGGTTTTATGTGCCTTACCCAACAATTATTGTAACCATTGCCTGTTGAGTAACATAAAAGAAAGAACGCTAAAGATTCTTACCTCCTGGCATTCCCTTTACTTTTCAGTTGTGTATGGGTCTAAAGCTGTTACTAGTAGGTCTAACAAGGTTATAGCCTAGCATGACTTTAAAAAATAATTTTATTAAGGTGTTTGTTATATTTATTTTCAAATATAATTTATTTATAATTTTATATTATATGAATTTATTTTATCATTTTTAATTTTAAATAAACTTCACTTGTTATTTAGTATAAGATAATAAGTATACTGAAAAATATCAAAATAAAAATCTCATGTGGTTGGCTACCTTAATGTAGAAGGCACGGTTGGCTACCTAAATTAGCAGGCGCTGGTATTTCAATTTTGCAAGATCTCTGTTCAATTATGCCTTTGGAACCCCAAGTGGGTTTTCTCCAGACACTACAGGAGGATTCTTAGCGTCAGTCAAGAAAACAAAACATTTGGTCCCATGCCAAAGAAATTGACTTTTGTTTGTTAGATAACATATACTGTGCAGCGGGTCAAATATGTTGACTTTGATCACATTGGCAAACTCAAGAGAAACGTTGGCTGTTGCCTCTCTCAATCAAATTGTGAATGTCCAAACAATTTGAGACTAGCCGAACTCTTTGTACTTGCAGTGCCACATTTCCTAACTTCTCCTCTTGTCCGTACCGCTTTTGCCGGTTATTGGTGTTATTTTATTCCAAATTCAAGGAGCCGCGCCCCTTCTGCAAGGGAAAAAGGCAAAAAAAATTGAGAATCTTTCCACTTTCTTAAAGTTTTAATAGACGTTGATTTCTTTGGACTACTCCGCTGATACAAGGACCTAGTGAAATACAATATTTTATGTACTTCAAAGTCTAAACTTGCCTCCCAAATTCTCTATAAAACCCCAAACCCATTGCCAGTCTTACCCAACCCCTGCCAAAGTTCTTCCTTTCATCCATACCAAAACAACCCTTCTCTCTCCTTCTCGAGATGAATTTGATTAAGATTTTTTCAATTATAATTTTAGCCATGGCACTGGTACTCAGTAACGTTGCTGCATTCCCATTCAAAGGAGGAGAAGATCAAGAATATTATAGCAATGGTTTTAATTCCATTGCCAAACCATTTTCTCCTGGTAATCAAAAGAAAATAAGAAGGCCTCGCTGGCTGACTTGCAACAAGTTCCCCTGGGTCTGCCGTGCCAAGGGAAGTCCAGGGCCTCATTGTTGCAAGAAGAAGTGTGTTAATGTATTAACTGATCGCAGGAACTGTGGAGCCTGTGGAAAGAAGTGCAAATACAACGAAGTGTGTTGCAATGGCAAATGTGTGAACCCATTTTTCAATAGGAAGCATTGTGGGGGTTGCAACAATGGCTGCAAAAATGGAGGATTTTGTGCTTTTGGTCTTTGCAATTATGCCTAGAAAATGGTATTTCTTGGGACCAAAATTGATCGATGTACCTCAATATCGGCTCATTCAATCGATTCTGTTTTAGAAGATCTAGGAACAAAATAATCATGTTTTCTTTTTCTTTTCCATTTTTTTACCACAAAATGTACTTTATCTGCGTACGTTCCAATCGTAACCCTTCTCATCGTATGTATAATGGCTATATAAATTGTTGAAGAACCACCAAATAAATCGAAATTTGTTTGATATTTGATATGATTTCAATTAAATTTTATTTATTATTTTTTTCCTTTTTTTTTTTTTAATATCACATGTTTCAAATAAATTCAATTCAATTCAATTCAATTACAATCCCTTAAGCACTTTGTATGATTTACAATTTTTTTTTTTTTTTAGGAAGATAGAATTCAATTATAATTCAATTTCTTTAATTTTTTTATAATAAAAAAAATGATATCTTAATATATTCAAAAAAAATAGTAAATCAGTATTATTATTTTTATTAAAAAATTTCTTGTTAAAATATTATTAAACCTGAGTTGATTTTTTTTGCATTTAAATTTAATAAACTTAAATATTTAAACTCAATTTTTATTAAATTGATTATTATATTAAAGACTCCAATTTATACTCGAGTTCTATCACGTCAATTTTTTCTTGGTGTTAATAACGGTCCACCTCGGATATCCGAATTTTCTTAATGGAAAAAGGAAACTTCAATAATTTACACGTGTACGGTTGCTGATATTCCCGATTTGCCCGTTAGCCCCTGCGACCAGTCTGCCATGAATACCAAATGCCCGCGAAAAAAGACCGAACTGGAGAAACCGGACCGTTTTGCACAGAAAAATCACATGCCACCCTGTCTTGTACGGTTGGTTCTATAATAAGCACTTCTCTGCTCTCTCTCTCTCCTTCTGTCTTCCTGTCTCTCTTTCTCTTTAGCGATCATCGAGAACTGTGAGTGTCGTTCTCTCTGTAATTTTTTTTATTTTTTTTTTCTGGTTATTGCTGGCTTTTGTGTTCTTCAAACCTTTGAATTTAGGTAGTGAAATTTCTGTTTCTGTTTCGAATGTTGTCTTGTTATTGTGTGTACGCGTACGAGTTTCTGTTTGGCTGCCAAGAATCTGCAAGAAAAAACAAAAGGGAAAAGAAAATGAAACATTTGATAAAAATTTTCATGTTCTGTGTTTCGGTTGTTGACTGAAGTCAAACGGGAGACATTGGAGTTAAAGCAGTTTTAATTCTTGTTGGTGTCTAATTTAACTCTTTTTTTTCTTCGGGAATTTAGATTCTAGGGGAAAGGAGTATTTATTATTGTTTATCACAGATTTTGCTTATTTGAAATTGGAATATTTTACTCGAAGAAAACAATGATGTAAATGTTTTGTGGGAAATTTTGATGTGGTACTTTTGGATAATTTATAATTTATTATTGTTATGATTTTTGATAGATTTTTTATTTAGTTGTTTGCTTTTTTTTTTTTTGTTTGGTGTGATTTTTTACAGTAATCAACATGGGAATGGCGTTGAAACAATGCATGGCTACTCTTTGCCTCTGCTTGCTTCTGTTGCCATCAGTAATCTCTGTGCCTAAAGATGGGTTGGTTAGAATTGGATTCAAGAAGCGAAAATTTGATCGAAACAATCGAGTTGCTGCCCAGTCCTTGAGAGCTTCTATTAAGAAGTGTCGAGGGAATTTGGGTGATGCTCAAGATAGCGATATTGTCTTGCTGAAGAACTACATGGATGCTCAGTATTTTGGTGAGATTGGTATTGGGACTCCTCCACAGAACTTCACAGTGATATTTGACACTGGTAGTTCAAATCTTTGGGTGCCATCTGCTAAGTGTTATCTTTCGGTGAGCCTTGTCCTTTCTTTTGTTGGTGGATTATGTTATATGAAAAGGAATGTCTTGACCTTGTGCTGCTTTGTAGGTTGCTTGCTACTTCCATTCCAAGTATAAGGCAGGCCTTTCAAGTACCTACAATAAGAATGGTTTGTGCACTTGTGCCTTCATATTTTTACAGCTATTTCATCATGTCAGCTGATCAAAATTTGATCAAACAGACATCTTGCTTGTTTACTACGTTACTGCATCTTAAAAAATAAACTTTTGGCAACATATTTATGTTCTATCAGATTCAGGGAAAATTTGAAACTGTGAGGAAAAACTAAGTGATTCCTGCTTGGTTGTTGGGTAAAGAGCTCGAGGGTTGGATGGTTGTTTTAGATGGAAGAATTTCATTATAGTATGAAGAAATTGTACATCAATTTGTTATGACATCCCCAAGTGGCTTAAATGTTTATGTATGCTATTTCTCTTTCCATTATGTCTCCCCTGGCCTCAGGTATGTATTTTTGTTGATCGATGGTTTTGGCATCATTAGCATTCCTTTCCGCAATTTTCAACCTGTCAATGGTGCTTCTCATTTTGTAAAACATGTATTGCAGCTCAGGAATCCATTTTTCTTCTCTTTTTCTCAGTTCACTTGCTTTGAAGTATTCAATCGCATACAATGAACTTTTGATGCTTGTACAATGGTTTCTCCTTTGAGGAATAAATTTCTTTTTGTTTGGTCTCATTAGTTATTGTTCACTTTTATTAGTGCATGTTCATGTGTATTTCTATAACATACATGATTTGGTGGGAGAAACCTTTTCATAGATGACAGAAAGGGTAATCTGATTTTTCCTGTCTGCACAGGGAAACCAGCAGATATTCATTATGGAACTGGAGGTATATCTGGCTACTTTAGTGAAGACCATGTAAAAGTTGGTGATCTTGTGGTAAAAAATCAGGTATTCCAATGTGTGATTACTTGTACATAAAATGCATAAATATTGTTGCATTTGTTTGTGTTTGGAATTTCTAGTAGGGAATGTCCATTTCAGGAATTCATTGAAGCAACTAGGGAGCCCAGCATCACGTTCTTGGTGGCCAAATTTGATGGCATACTTGGACTTGGATTTCAAGAGATCTCAGTTGGAAATGCTGTGCCTGTGTGGTATGTAATTGCACAGAGCAGTTATTACTTTTTTTTTTTGAACAATTAATTATTGTTTTACTGATTAGCAATCAATAGGCAGAGTGTTGACATACTCCTTAGTAGGTCATCGAAATTTGAACTTGATTCAGGTACAACATGGTCAAACAAGGACGTGTTAAAAAGCCAGTTTTTTCATTTTGGTTTAACCGCAATGCTGATGAAGATGAAGGGGGTGAAATTGTTTTTGGAGGTGTAGATCCTAACCATTATAAGGGAAAGCATACATATGTTCCCGTGACACAGAAAGGGTATTGGCAGGTTGGTATATTAAGCATTCTCTGTACCTTGTTTACCAAGTGTTAGCTGGTTTATTCTATTTCTGAGTATGCATACTTTTCCTTTCTTGGCAGTTTGACATGGGTGATGTGCTGATCGATGGTAAAACTACTGGTAAGAAAAGTATTGCTTGTAGCTGCAACTGTCTTTCTGAGATATGAAATGACTTTTGTTGTATTATTTCCTTGGTTCTCTCTTGACTTTACCAAACTTGTACAGGTTTTTGTGCTGGCAGCTGTGCTGCAATCGCTGACTCTGGAACCTCTTTGTTGGCTGGTCCAACAGTGTGTAATCAACAACCCTTTTGCTTCATAAAGTTATAGCATGATAGTCTTTGTTGTTCATGATTGTGGTCAATTGTACTGATGTATGCTGTTTGTGACTGCTTGTTCTTATTTTGATCAATAGTATTTATGTACCTATGTCAGGCTATCATTACTGAAGTAAATCATGCCATTGGGGCTGCTGGAGTTGTTAGTCAAGAATGCAAGGCTGTAGTTGCTCAATATGGTGAAACCATTATTAAGATGCTTTTGGCAAAGGTAAATCTGGAACTGCTAAATGTGTTTGCTAATCCATTGTTTTAATTTTGATTGTTGAACTCTGTTGAACTCCATCATTATCATATATGGCAGGACCAACCACAAAAGATTTGCTCACAAATTGGTCTGTGTACATTTGACGGGACTCAAGGTGTAAGGTTAGATAAAAATGTTTTTAGCTTTGGAACTTGAAACAGCATATTATTTCTTTTGGCCATTCCGACTTATTACTTAATATTATTAGCTTTTTTGGGTGAGCAGCATGGACATTGAGAGCGTTGTGCAGGAGAATGTCCAGAAAGCCTCTGATGCAACTTGCTCCACTTGTGAGATGGCGGTCGTATGGATGCAGAACCAGCTTCAGCAAAATCAAACGGAGGATCACATACTTAAACATGCTAATGAGGTGATTAACTACAGCCTTTTTTGGGGTTCCATGCTGGGTTTTGCTGGGTTTTTTTTGACAGGTGGGGGGGAGGGGTGTAGGAAAGAGCAGTGGAGGATTAGTTAGCTATGTTTCCATGTAGTATATCTCTGTTACAGTTTGTGGATGCTCACACTGAGTTTTGATTGCAGCTATGTGAGCGGTTGCCAAGTCCAGTGGGAGAATCAGCAGTTGATTGTGGTAGTTTGTCTACCATGCCAAATGTGTCATTTACAATCGGTGGAAAAATTTTTGACCTCTCTCCTGAGCAGGTAAATAATCTTCTGGTTTTCCTTACTATGAGGCCTACAGTTCTCTTTCTTTAATGTGATGAATCTGTTGTAATAATCTCATCCTTTGCCTTTGATTTTGAGATTAGAACTGTGATGTGATTTTATGAATTTTTAGTGATTGTTGGGGTTGTATTGATTTTCAATTGAAGTGTAAAATCATTTCTAACATTATTTCCCATCCATAAGCCGGTTGTATAATGTATTTTGAGTGTATTTCACTAAAATAGAGTGGCATATTTGATAGCTTAACTAGCTGAATCTTTGATTGAATAATATTACTCTTGGTGATGGCAACTCAGTATGTCCTCAAAGTGGGTGATGGAGATGCAACTCAGTGCATTAGTGGATTTACAGCTCTTGATGTGCCACCACCACGTGGTCCTCTCTGGTGCGCTCTCTCTCTCTCTCTCCGCTCATAAAAAATACTGCCATCCTTATATGTGACTAAGTGGTTTTATCTCTCTTTCTTTGTCCCCCCCCTCTCTCTCTCTCTCTGTTGACCTAGGAGTGCAAGTCATTATTCATGGTTTTTCAGATAATTGGTGGGACCTAGATTACCTGAGATGCTTAATACTGTTTCTGCTTTGTTGGAAATGCAGGATTTTAGGAGATGTTTTCATGGGACGCTTCCATACTGTATTTGATCATGGCAAAATGAGAGTTGGGTTTGCAGAAGCTGCATAGTGAACTATTGGTACTTTGTTTCTATGTCAGTGTGGTACATCTTGGTACATCGTTCTATCCGTAGGTTCTTTAAGTTACAGATACGTTTTAAGGTTGCCTCAAAAGTGTTGGAACTTGTCCTCCAAATGCATGTAAATGCCTGAATCGCCCTAAGAATCTGACTTGGTTATCTCACTAGTGTTGTGCCTACTTACGAAGAACAACTGAAACACATCTCGGAATTCCAATGTTTTAACGCGGAAGTGTTGGAGTTAAGCGTAGAATTGTATATGATAGAAAGAGGAAGGGATATTGTGCTTCCGAAACGAATGAAAGTTTTGGGGCAGGAACGGTGGACTTCCCCCCCCCCCCCCCCCACCACCCCGGGCGCCCGCGCAGCTTCTTATCCTTCATTATTATTATTATTATATTTTTCAAAAGAATGCCATACCAATGGACTGCATAATTTTCGTTAAAATATATTTCTGGAGAAGTCGTGGAAGAGTCGTGCGATAAATTTCTGAGCCAAGTTTAATGGACCAGGAGCAGCAAATCAATGTGTAGCGCAAGACTGGAATTGTCAGAGAGTATAAAAACCAATGATGACTAATTGTTGAAGGTGCAAAAACCTGATGGAGAAGTGGTAAGCCGACATTACCAAGCAAGCAACTATGCACAGATTTTTAACTAGCGAGGAAGGGAAAGATCGTGAAGTGGGGGTCTTTTTGTTAGGTGGGGCCTAAAGACACGATAGACTTTGATACGTTTGTAGGCTTTGATACGTTTGTAGCAAAAATGGTCTCGGACTCGAGCAACAGGCCATTAAACTACATTTGCTTTTCTGATCCAATTTGGACTTCAATATTCTTGATCACCCCCGAGTGACGTTGGGTGTTGATAATGGCAATGCAACTTTTGTCTGCGATGAGCATGTGCTTCCGTCAAGAGCACCAATGCCGAATGATGATAAGGACTCCTCACTTGGGTCAACGAGTCAATGTTTTCCTTTTTTTTTTTTTTTTTAATGATTCCCTTTTTTCTTTTTTTACTGCTTTTGCGTACATCGGCCATTCAAGTGGAGTAATAGTCTCCGCTTTAAACATATCCGGAAGCCTTGGGACATCTAAACTTCTGGGAAATTATTATTATTATAATTCTGAGAAGTACGACTTCGGCTTCGCCTCGGCACGACGTGCCTTTTTGGGACGCAGATTTTCTGGCCCAACGAGTGCCTCTGCGCTGAGTAAAAATTCATCTTTCGTTGCTTCCTTGCTTTTTAAGGACAGGAAAGCAACAAGCATAAATATTTGTAAATATTCGGTTTAAATTTTGGACAAACATACGCTTGTTTTATACCCATTAGTTACTGTTTCCCAAATATCAAATTTCAATTTGTTAGCCATAGATTTTCTATTTAAACAAATTGTCTTTTAAGTAAAATTCAAACGGATGTTATCGCAAGAAGACATTCAACGGTCAAACTAGATACTTTCTCTCAATTGGGCATATGAATTACACAGCTGGAAAGGCCGGGATTACGGTCTCTTTAATTTAATTTAATTTTCGTTAGATGGAAGAGGCAGAAACCGATCCACCGAAAAGTTTTGTTTAAGGGTGCTACCAATGACCCCACTAAAAAGGCGAAAGCGGAATGCAAGTGAAAATGATGGGAGATTTACCAAAACCACGTACTTTTCTTCCTTTTGTCATTAAAAAAATAAAAAAAATAAAAAGTTTTGTGGATATATCGATTATAATTGAGAATAACTTCTTGTTGTCCACGTCCGCGAGAATCCAGAATATTAACAAATATAAAATTCAATGCTTCATAATTTTTTATTAGATAAATAATAACAAAAGGATTTGAATTCAAATATAAAAAAAAAAAAATGTAATATATCACCAATTTGGAGTTTCTCCACAATTTCAAATTTGGTCGAGGAGTCCTAGGAAAAGGAAAAGTGACATAAACAGTCGTCGCGTAACGGCCTGCAAAATGCGAGCCAGCAGAATAAAGTTAAAAATAGACAACGCGGTTCATGTAAATAACCAGCTTTTTGCCGCCGCAAAGTCCACTCCTTGCCGTGAAATAAAAAAGAACATCCCCTTAAAAATTAACACCCATTAATCACAGCACCAACCCCCAAAGAAACAACCAAGGACAGAACAAAGTTGATTGTGTTGAAAATTATGAACTAATTGGGATTTTAGTAGAGTTAATAGAGTTTTAGCTTAACAGATTGTAAGCTTAAGACAAATGGAATAGTGAATACATCTTTGTTTAGTAGTTCGTAGTCGTGTCCCTCAGTCATCCGAATTGATTCAGTCGGCTTAGAGGATAGATGTGTTAGAAGTTGGTGTAAGCCCGTTGCAAAGTTAAGAAGACCCTGTGAATGAGAAGTCTATTGATGATGTAGGCTCAACGTCCAGCTAGAAAAGTTCACTTCAATAATAATACATTGGTCATTTGAATTAATGTATAACCACCATTGCTTCCGGGGGCCTATTTAATGGTCACTCCTGTAAACCAGCTTTAAAACCCATGGACCTAAGTCACAAGTCAAATCTATATGATATATATATACATTTCTTAAATAAAAATAATTTTATTATATATTAATTTTAAATCTTAAAATTAAATAACATATCAATTAATATATGAATCAACTTTAAAATTAATTTTTTTAGTAATATGATAATTTACATAATTATTTTTTATTAATTAAACTACATTGTTAGGCGATGTTTTAACCTGATGAATGGAGAAATTGTAACGTTATGCACATGGTTAGTGGCAACCATTGGCTTAAGTCCCCATAGCTGAACCCGAGTCTTCTTTTCCTCAGGTGCTCTGCTCTCTATCACTAAGATGGAATGGACTAGAGGGCCAGTCATCGGCCGTGGCTCCACCGCCACGGTTTCACTAGCAAGGTCAGTCAATTCCGGCGAGCTCTCTGATGTCAAGTCCGTGGAGCTCTCTCGCTCTATGTTCTTACAAAAGGAACGATATGTCTTGTCCAAATTGAGCTGCCCTTACATAGTCAACTACAAAGGCTTCAGTATGACAGAGGAAGACAATAAGCCTATGTACAATCTGTGTATGGAGTACGTCCCCGGCGGCACGCTCCACGAGGTGATTCGGAGGCACGGGGGTCGGCTCAATGAGCCTATGATAAGACTATACACCAGACATATCTTACGAGGCTTGGATTACTTGCATACTAATGCATTGTTGGCACACGGAGACGTTAAGAGTCAGAATGTTTTGATTCACAAAGAGGGAGCGAAAATTTCTGATTTCGGATGTGCCAGATTCATAGAAGTAGGCGGCAATGGGGATGGTGTCATGGCAGCATTTTTCGGTACACCAGCCTTCATGGCACCCGAAGTGGCCCGCGGCGAAGAGCAAGGCTACCCGGCGGATGTTTGGGCTCTGGGGTGCACGGTAATTGAAATGGCGACTGGGCGTACTCCGTGGGAGGAGCTAAGTGATCCGGTATCGGCTCTATACAGAATAGGCTTCTCCAATGAGGTCCCTAGAATTCCAAGGTGGTTATCGGAGAAGGGTAAGGATTTCCTGAAAAAATGTTTAAGGAGAGATGCAAAAGAGCGGTGGACGGCTAAAGAATTACTTGGTCATCTATTTCTTGATGAATTGGACTTGGATTGCAAGGAATTCCAAAACTGTACTACGAGTTCCCCAAGTTGTGTGCTAGATCAAGGCTTCTGGGATTCAGAGGATTCCATGGAAGTTCGTCAGAATTTGGCACACGAGGGTTCTTCTTCTAATTCTCCGGCTGACAGGATCAAGAAGTTAATTGGATGCACGCTTCTTTCAGTCTCAGATGTACCCAATCGGACTTTGGAAGGAGGCTGGATTACAGTTAGATGTAGAATCCCACGTAATCTTTGGACGCAAATGACATGATTTTGGAGGGTGGAGTTTCAGTTGAAACAGCATTGGCGTCCTCGGGTTTCAAGTTCAACTGTTTATGACCAAGAGCTTGGAAGGTCAAGGGTTGACGATGATTTGTTACTGCAATTGTGTATTGAAAGTGTCAGAAGTACTAGTAACTCTACTCTAGCAGTAGTCTAGAAAGTGATTTTGTACCAGAAAAGCCTAAATTTGGGCCATGAAAATGCTGATCCATATATTTTTCAGTCATAAATTCACTAATTTGTTTAATTTGTTGCAAGGGTCGTGAATTTCAACGAAGTCCTCGACTGGGGTGGTCAATATGATTTTGGCGTATGCCTTCCGTGTGAACAGACAAGACACATTAACATGTTTCTTTCTCTATTTTTCTTTAAAGTCAATGCAGGCTTCCTGCCCTTTCAGGGGTCAACTGGGAGAAAGCCAACCAAGTCCAGGAAATTTTGTCCATATTCACCTAATTAACTCAGTTGACCTTTTACAGAACCTTTTTTCCGCTAGAAGTGCCCATTGCCGAGACTAAACAGCTTCCAGCCATCCAGGATTGACCTAAACTAGGCGCGTGATGATGGAACTTCATTGATATGATCAAATCCATGGTAGTTGGTCCATTAATTTTTCTTGGCTAGTTGACAAGTTGACTTTCCTATATTTTTCTTGGATGAAAGTGACTTCCAAGTATAAAACTTAGAGTAAGATGGAGCTTCAAATCTTAATTAAACCTTACTAATAGTTAAATTAAATTTTCTTCGCCGACTCTAACTGGACATGAACAAAAGGATTCTTCGACAAAAAACAAAAAATACATATATTGGCCATCCTTCCATGTTAAGTACGTACGTGATCCGGCTTAATGTCGGGCTTTCAACTTAACAATGCACAACTTTGTCGGTAGAACTTATGTGAAGTGTAGGTTCTAACCACTGTATTTCAGCCATCGGATGAAATATCTAACGGCATATATTATATTATATCGCCATTTTGGTATGCCCTTTGTCTCCCTGAACTAGGCAAATTTCTCAATTGCAGGAGACTTCATCCCTCGTTACGATCAAGTCAGTGGTGGTCGACTGATTGTCTTATTTACACGTTTCTGTTTATCAAGGCAAATACAATGGACGTACACGCTTCTGATTTTGAGAGACAGAGAAAAAGAGAGGCCACATTCTTGCATTTTTGGTTGGTATTTTTGTTAATCTATAAACCCCTTGAATTCCTGAGTCAGAGTTAACTGCCGAATTGTTCAGGAGCCTTAGCCTCATCTGCCTGGGTTTGGACCAAAGGGTCCAGCTGTTTAATGTTTGCATCTTTAGTATCCTCCATTTCCAAGCTTTTCTTGTCTCTATAACACTGTTTAAATCTCTTCACATCTTCCAGCTCCTTCCTTACTAGATAGAGTTCTTTGATATAGTAGTGTAGCCTGTCTATCATGATTGCTAGGAACAGAGAAAACCCTGCAAGATAATCAATCCTCCAATTTATTATTATTTTTTCAATTCTTGTAGTAGAATAAAATTTTTACCTTAAAGGGCATGCGTTGAAAAAGAATTTTAATAAAAAAAGTAGGTACACAGAAACCTGATGTCACTTGCATGAAATTTACTTAAATCACATCAAACACATCGATTGACTGCACTAATTTATGCGTCATAAATCTAAGATCTTTGTAATGGGGCTCTTTGTAATAGATGATATTGACATACCACATGCACTAAGATAAAGAAAATAGAAATGCAGGATTTATGTTTAAAACAATCCGTTTTCTCCTGAAGACCTTAATTATAATTTAGTAACTTACCCATCAAGGATGCTTCCAAAAGGCGTTGAGCCATAAGAACCTCATCTGTTGCATTAATCACACCAGCATCCATGGAACGTTTCCGTATTTCCATTACACCATACATAATAGAACTGAACACTACGAGAACAGTCGCTGCCACAGTTTTGGCCACCAATGGACCCCTTCCTTGTTTCGACAGGTCAATCCCCACAATGAGCAGCCGCCTTAGAGGGGTCCTAAACAAAAGGGTCAGAATCACACCTATTTCAGCAAATACAAGGGTGAACAGAAGATTAATCATGTCTAACAAGTTCTAACAATCTTTTTTTTTTTTGGCCCTCTTTCGATTAATGGTATTCGAGGAAGGAGAATGATCTTAAAGGGTGGAATAATAGCATGCTTTTCAAGGCTTGGAGTTCAATTAAGGAATTATGCTTTACATGACTTCAAAGTACACTGCGTCATGAAATCTCTTTCTTGTGGGAAAACTTTTTTTTTTTTTTTTTTTCAGTTCTCAAATATATTAATCATTGTACATTACATTTGGAAGAAATCTATTAACATATTTATTTAATTTTTTTAATAAAAAAATTTAAATCTGAATGAATTTTTATACACTCAATCTCAATGTTAAAAAATTTAAAATTCAATATGGTACTTTTGATATAAATTTGTACTTATTAGAAACAGAAAATAATGAGTAAACTTAAAGCTAGATTAATAAAAAAATCACATCATCAGATCATCAAGTAAATTATTACTTTGAGCGAGCTTTCTCTTTTCCTATTAGTCCTTGTCTTAATAAAGGATCTTTTTGGAGCAAGCAAGCTTGTAAAAATTCTATGCCAAATTCTTTATATTTTAAGCAAAAGAAAATGTAACAATCATTGAAATTTGATTAGGACACTGCTTTCTTCCAAAATTAAGTAGAGAGAAAAAAGGAAAGTCGCTAAAAACAAGAAAGAATCCAAAATGAACATTAGAATTACAAATTGCGTAAGAACAGGAGAGGGCACACGATAAAGAAGATGGGCCTTTCTAATTCAACCTGTAGAAACAAAGCCCAACTGAAATAAAGGAAAGTCATACATGGGCCTATGAGGCTTAGCAAATTTCAAGTATAGGCCCAACAGGCTTCATTCACACTTTGGGTTCATGTTCTGAGGCTGTTCTTTTTCTTCTTCTTATTCGTCTTGTTCTTCCTCAAAACATTTTCAAAATTCCACCCCTATCCTCGTCTTCTCTTCTCACTCTCCCGAAAAATTTCAAAAAAAACCGCCTCTATTCCAATCTCAAGCCGCCGCCATACCTCTCTGTCTGCGCCTCCTCCGCAGCCAGCGAGTAAATGCGCTGTTTACTGATTACGAGTTATAGTAGTCTGACTGGTGTTGGCCATATTTCAGATAATCAACAATTGGTTTTTGGCTTTCCCTTTTGTTGATAACTGAAACTGAAAAGTATGATATCGTCAGCATTTGCATACGCAGAGAAGCACTTTAGAGTTGCTGACCTCCTGGCTTCATTTGATTCTGCCTTCTCTTATTAATTTTGTGCTCCATGCTTAAGATTTGTTTATTATCCTCTCATAAACACATGTGGAAACAATAATAATTAAAAAAAAAAAGTAATATAATAGTATTTATATAAAAATTGTTATATTTATTTGTGTTCTCCAAACTTCAAACAAAGATACACAGATGCTTGTCAGAGACAAACAAAACTGAATATGACAGATCACGCTCGTGCAAACAAACGGAAGAATCCTTTTTAAATAATCTGCAAATCTCACACAAGCACTATGGTGAAAAATACATGACTTGGTCCGGAACCCAAGATTGTGTCAACATTATAAATGAACGATAGACAAATATGACAACATTTTAGGGTAAGAACCCGTCATCTGTCTCTCACTTTTTTCAAGTGCCAGGCCGCAATTGAAGAACCTTATGAGTCAAACCAACAAATACCCTACAAAACTTATGTGAGTGCTTTATTCTCGGCTGATAAAAAGTAAATCCGATCCTTGCTATGGAGGAAAATCATGAAATCAGACAGGCTTCTAGATTGATATTCATACGTCCAGAAGCAGCCTGCGGGGATCCTCCACGACCTCTTTGATGCGACGCAAGAAGAACACTGCCTCTCTTCCATCAATCAGGCGATGGTCGTATGTCAGAGCAATGTACATCATTGGCCTTGGGACAACGTTGCCTCCAACAACCATTGGACGGCTCACTATCGAGTGCATGCCCAAAATAGCCGACTGCCAAATCATATCAATCAATGAGGATTTTGATAACCTAAGAAACGTGACACCCGTATACAAAACCAAGCAGGCAAGAACTTTTAAGCATTTGATGCGTCGGAGGAAGTGACCGATATTACTATTTAGGACAACCACCACAACTGTAAAACAGCACAACTACCTTATTCACTTATGCTATTTACGATTAACTCTCGATCAGAAATGCAAAGAATATGAGAGCTAAAGACTAAAAGAAATACACACTATCAACTTGCTATCCCTGTAAAACAACAAACCTGGGGAGGGTTGATGATTGGTGTACTCAAAAGGCTCCCATAAACACCACCATTAGATATTGTAAATGAACCTCCAGCCATCTCATCAATGGAGATGGTTCCGTCATTTGCCTTCTTTGCAAGATTGTTGATCTCCTTTTCTATCTCAGCAAAATTCATCGTATCAGCCTTGCGGATAACTGGAACCACAAGGCCCTGGAGAAAAAAGAAGGTGTGATGAATTAACTGGGGTAATAGAATATAGAATGCAGAACCATTTCAAATCCAGACTTTGAGAAAAGTACATCTGGTAGCAAAGCCTTGACTGACAATTAATCGTTACTCATAATTGTTGAACATATTTCATCCTCAAAAGCAGTAAAGCAAAGATTTGCAGACATATTTATTAGCATCCTAGCCAAGTGATCTATTGCAGTGATGCATTAGGGCAAGACATCAAGGGAATGATGTAAGGCATTAGCAACTAGCAAAATACCAGTAGTTTATTTAGTTGAGGTGCTATTTTGGAGAGTGAAAGAACCCTGGTGCACACAAATTTTGGATTGCTAAAAGCTAACATTTGGTGGAAATAAATTGTAAAACAAATAAGTTTACCGATACATCCAAGAGATTAAACCAACCTTTGGAGTGCCGACAGCAATACTGATATCTATATAATCTCTGTATATAATATCATCCCCATCAATAACTGCATTTATAATGGGTTGATTCTGGAGCGCACTAACCGCAGCCTGACATAGAGGGCATGAAGAAAATTAAGGAGGAGGGAAGAAGAATGGAATAAATAAAGAAAATAATCCACACATCTTGATTTACATTAAGTGCAGATAATGGTCTATGTTCCCAAATGATGTGGGTACCTTAACAAACCCTGACATTAAGCCCAACTTCACTCCATGCTTTTCAACAAAAGCATCCTTGTAATCAGAGCGAAGCTTCATTAAATTGGTCCTAAAATGATGAGAATCCACAGGAGAAAAATATGAGACCATTCACATAAATCAAACAATATAACATGTTTTCATAAGAGTGAAGAACCAACAACACCCTGTAAACACCATACCAGTAGACAAAAAATTCAACACCAGAAATAAATATTTTTCTCAGCACTGAAGATCCATGAAATCCAAAAACAAAAATCAAGCTGGTGTAAGCCATAAGGCCAAAGTTAACTTTGAACCATTCAATACACATGAGTTTCAGTAATTTGGCCAAGTAGCATAAACACTTTCACAAGAAAAATTACACAATCATCACAAGCCTGACAAGAGTAGAGCAATGCCCAGTGGCCAACAAAGGGATTTCTGAAGACATCTTTATTAATTGAAGTAAAAAGACAAAAAGACAATAAGAAGATTTTGAAGTACAAGGACAAACAAGCAATTAGAAGATTGAAGAAACTGAAAAGTGGGAGGAACTATCCTGTCTGTCTGGGTGCATGATGTATTACCAACTTGATAAAAACAGCCCCTATTGCTAAAGAAAGTTAAAATATATATATATATTTTTTAAATGCAACTGAAGTGACTAGTCAATAGTCCCATTAAAATTATGTGGAACTCACATATCAACTTCATTGAATGTCGTTAACAAAGCAAATGTATTTTGTGAGTCCTTCAATCTGTTTGCAACCCTTTTCCGGAGCCTTGTCATGGGAACCTGTTGTTGCAATGGCAGTCAATTCATAAAACAATACTCTTTGCCAAAACATACTCCATTTGAATTAGATGGCCAAACTTTAGAAATATAATAACAACCACAAACAGCTTACCCGTCTTTCTTTTTCCTTGGGGGGAAGCTGGGGTTCTGTAGCTGAGCGTTTAGGAGGGGGTGTTGGAGGCATTGCTGGTGTTTTAGGCTCCTTAACGGAAGGGGCAGTTTCAACCTTAGGCTTTTGCTTCTCCTCGTCCTTTTTTTCAGGAGCAGATGGCTTAGGAGCAGCTTTTTCAGGTATTTTCTCAGAGGGAGCAACATGAGCTACACCTTCACCAGACTTCAAAATAACAGCAACCTTGGTACCTGGTTCCACAGTATCCCCTTCCTTGGCTACAAACTGCCACCAATTATAGAGAGAAACTATCATTGAAGTGTACTGCACCACTTTCCAAGCCAGGGTGTGCCCAGCAACATGAATCACAAAATTAAGAACATGGAATACTAACAGCTATATTACCTCTTTTATAACACCTGCTTCTGGACTAGCCACATCAATTGTCACCTAAAAAACATCAAATATTTTAAGGATAAAAAAACATATATCACCGCCTATTCACTGGGAGGGAGATGGAAAGGAAGGAGACCAACACCTTATCTGTTTCAATTTGAGCAATTGGCTGATCAACCTCCACCCTATCACCAGGCTCTGCTCAACAAACATCATTAATCACACAAAATAAACAATTTGCAAAGAATAGCAACAAATTTGCCAGAAATGAGAAATTGATGCTCAACACATACTTTTCAAGAAAGCTGCTAGGGTGCCATCTGTGATGGATTCGCCCATAAAAGGGACAACAGCATCTACCAAATCCCCTACACCCAACATCAACAAGATGAAAAGTTACAAAAATATAAAACAAGATCAGTGAAATGCAAAGAAATTGTTGCACCTTTGGTAAGCCAAATTCTTCCTCCTAAATAATGTGTATAAGAGAATATAACATCAAGTGTAATTTTATTTAGAATGTGAAAATGAAGCATGTTAACCAACTGAAGTCAAGTAGAAGAACTATGACATGTTGGTGATGGAATCTGTCAGCAACATTACAAAACTATAATACTATTAACTGTTTTAACCACATTTTGGACATTAAAGCCTTCCCACAAAGCACATTTCTTCAAAGGGATTTCATGATGGACTTTTTTCAAAGTTTTGTTCATCTGGAATTCCTCTTAAACCACTAAAAATATTGGCTTAAAGAATGCTGCAACAATAATTTCCTGGATGAATAAGAGATTGAGCAATCAACAATCAAAATAGCCCCAACAAGGACCAGAAAACATGCTACACATTTTCCATCAACAAAAGATTCTCATCCACCTCTCTGCCCAACCCCACATAGATGAAGAGTATACTAAGAGAGACACATACATAGATATGAGAATGAATAGGTCGACATAAATGAAAGGAATGTGGTAAGAGAAACTAGTCAATGTCACACCACTATCTGAAGAAAATGATCTGGTCCATGTTTGCTTGGTAGCCACAAGCTCAATCCTTGAAAGCGCATCCCTGCATAAAAGGTGATGACATCAAAATAAGTAGAAAAATAATGGGCAGAAACTTGTCTAAATGACACTTCCTCAATTTTTCAATTTAACTGAAGCAGCTCCTTCCTCTGCAATAAACATTGAGTGACATCCTGGGGCAAGAAGATTAATTACTTAACCCTCCCAATCTTGCCCATGCTATGCCAAGTGTTGAATCATATTGTTCAAACTTGTCTACATTAGGAGCCAGCGTCCTGTCTTCTACAACCTTATTCTCCTTTGGATATTGGAGTTTTCCAGCAAACTACACATCTTAGAAGAGAAGGTAAGGGATAGGCAAAGAAAGGCATGTTCCTGTTTCCCTCCTGAGGTTATCCATAGACGTGTTCCCACTTCTGGAGCCTCACTGCAGCGGTTTACCACACATGCTGCCAAATCTAGATGAATACAAAAAGGCCACAGCCCTAGCAAGGCAAAACTAGTACAACATGCTTTCTCAACACTCCTCTACAAGGATGAATCTCAGCTTGTCAAAAGGTTGCATCACTTCCCACTTTTCTAGTATAAACATGATAACAGGCATGCATAACTAATGAATGAAGACCTCTTATAATTTTTTTGGTGGTGAGATAATTTCTTATCTCCTTTAATGGTTCTAATCATTCATTCATGCAAGCAAAGTGGGAAAGAGTGAACTTATAATAAGAAATAAAAATACAAGAAAATGCACTCTGGACACATTCTATAATTTTGGTCTCTTTGATGAACGTCTATTTACAATGCAAACACAGACACATTCTTACAAAGCACCCCAATTTAGTTGAGAAATGTACATGCTAGCATTAAATTTCTCCCACTTCTGTAAATTGTCAGACCAGATTCTTATCCTGAAAACAATACCTACACAAAATCCACTAAGACCATAAAAATAAGAGATGTATCTAACCTCAGAGGCCTTGAAGCAACTGAACAACCTGAAAATAGCAAGAATATTTGCATTAGTTCATATACATGAGAGATTTATAATTAGCAACCAGTCAACCAACAAAAACCATCTACAAAGTTACCTGGTGAGATGAGGTGACTGAGGTTCTGAACATGCCTGATTCCTCTCGGACAAAATATAAGCTGTTTATATATACATATATATATGTAACATGTCAGACTTCATTTGTCTATCATTTACCCATAGTTTTTTGAAAATATCAATATATATATATATATATATATATGCAAAAAAAAAAAAGAAAGGAAAATGCCATGAAGAAAGCAAATCCATTTACTAGCAACTAAGGAAAAAAGCAGGAGGGTTGAAGTAAGTAGATAGCAACCCACAGAATTAACCAAACAAGAAATCATCCAATAAAAAGAAATGAAAGAACTCAATTGTCAATTGCAATTTGCGATCATTAAACTTCTAAGTTCTAAGAACTTGTAGACAATACTTCTTAATGGACTCGCGCAAGCCACACACTCAGGCATCATAAGAACCGTCTTATGCAGATCATCCAATCCAATGGTAAGTAAATTATGCACAAGATGCGCCCGCCCACACACTAACACAATTACTCATCACTATGCACGAAGGATATTGGAAACTGAACGGAAAAAAAAACAAAAAAAACAAACAAACATTCACCTCCTTTTCCACAGAACAGGAACCTCTAGGTGCAGCCGCAGCATGTCGAAACTGCCTCAGAATCTAAAATTAATAGAACTTTTAGAAAACAAAAATAATCCCCAAAAAAATAAAAAACAGAGTGAAATGAAACGCAGGGGTACTGACCGAAGAAGACGAGCCTCCAGTGGCGACTCTTCTCCTTACAACGCCCAGCATCGTAGATATACAGCTTTTTTTTTTTTTAATCACAAAAGTCCTCAATGATCCTAATCCAAACACAACCAATAATTAAATTAAATTAAGCGATCTTAAACACTCAAACCGAATAGAGATTTCGGTCTGACCTGATAGCTGCAGCGGAACGAGAGTCTTCCACCAGAAAGGACCGAGAGACGTAGGGTTTCGATTAAAGAGACACAAGAGAGGAAGAGAAGCGAGGCTGCGCCCGCGATGATGACTTTGACTACCTTTAATGGTTTTCGTTTTCCTTTTCCGTTAGTGTGCTTTATTCTAGACGAAGATATGATTAATTTTTACATCACAATAATAAAATATTTTATATATAATATAAAATTTAGTATATTTAATATAAAAATTAATTATATTTACCATTTTACCACTTTTTGACTTAACTCTTTATTATAATGCATAAAGCGTTGATTTTACTATCCAAGTTTAAAATTTTTATTTAAAATTTATATTAAATATATCATATTAAATACTTATATAAAGTTAAATAATAGTATCAATGAGTAATTTTGGATGTCAACTTATGATAATGATATATTTATGAAGTATTTTTTATTTTTAGAAAAAAAAAAAAAGATTATGAGGATATAATTAACGAGATAATGATAATGCATAATATAATACATTTGGTGAACCTCTCCTAAACTTCATGTGATATTTTTATTTTAAAATATTACGGTGGCGTCCATACAATTAAGCCCTTTCCGGTGTGGTTTACTTCGATCTCAAAGCTGCTCTTGCATGGCAGCTTTTGATTAGTTGGGTGCTGGTGGTTTCAAATTTTGGATTTTTATTTTCTTTTTCCACCTTCTAAATACATTTATAAAGCTTATATAGGATTCTTGCATTTGTAAATGATAATATTCTATTGGACTGTTTGTCCAACAATGGGAATGAAGCAGTAGACGCGTGAGCGAAATTCAGAATTTATGATGTTTCTTTTCAATGACAATGATGTTATCAAAATTCATACAATATTCACAAGTCCGTCTAATAATATGAAAACGACGTTATCAAAGTTATTTCCATTCATTTATTCAAGAAATTAAATGAAAATGGTAAATTTTTGATTTTTTTTTTATCATTTTTAGTTTAAATTTAAATTTTTTAATTGATGTTGATCTCTAAATATAAAATAAGAATTTATATTAATAATATAGTATTAAATTTTTAATTCGTTAATATTAAAATTAAATATAAAAAAAATATTTAAATTTAATAATATTAAGTAGTAAGTTCTCTTTATAAGAAAAATTAAATGAATATATTAATAACTATTTCTGTTCTCTACTCACAAATATTGAAATACCCACTAAAAGCTTTTCTTTAAAAGAAAAAAAAAAAAGAAATTAAATGAAATTGACCCATCATCGAAAGTCAAAATTTCTTGTGCCTCATCGTAATTAATCATATGACTCGTGTTCCTTGACCCCAGGCCCTTTTTATTGGCCATCAATAATAATGAATTTCAATCCTTTTCCGGCGGGTTGTATAACGGTGAATTGTCATTTAAAAAAAAAAAAAAAAAATACAACTGATATACACAAATCACCGTCGTATAGACTAAAGTATATAATATAATTCTAGCCAAAGTAGTACAGTCAACAACACAAATAAAAGGGACATCTTATAGTCTTAGTTTGGAAAAGTGACATCTTTGACTAGATTGGAGAAGTGTTGCTCCTCGTCGGCGATGGAGCGACTTAGTCAAAGGGTATAGGAGAGAAGTTACAACCGACCGGTTTCAATCGTTTCAACCCGCAATGAAACGACGTATTATTTATAGATATTTCTCAGATAATCATAATAAGATAATGTCAATGTGTATTCAAAACCTGCGAAATTAATTACGCATAAAATACTATGTAACTTTTATTTGCACGTTTTATGGTCGCATGCACTTAATTAGTCATTTTATGTACGAAAAAGTGTACACAAGGTCGGAGTCCTAACATTGGAACGCAATCTTGAAAATGAGTTGTTGAATCGAACACCTTTTTTGGCAAACCCCAATCATGATTGATTTGTGATGGCTTATCATGCCGACATCGTCTTCTTCGCTCAATTAGTTGTGTCTTAACTTGGGGGGGGGGGGGGCGGAAGCCGCGTCATAGCAGGGGGCCCCACTAGTATTCATCCAATTAATAATAGTGTTGAGTGTCCCGCTACAGGGACGGAGCATGGGACACACGTCCCCGTAGAGGGCATGTTTTTTTATTTTTCTTTTTGCCTTGAAACAGAGGTGGGGGGAAAGAAAACCACACTGTGATCCGTCCGCCCCGTCCCTTTTTGCCCGTCCATTTACACTTTTCCGTGATGTTAATTTAAAGTTCATAGAACCCGACACTGAATGCAAAACACGCATGAGCCACACAGACTAGGGCCTTACCAACCAGAAGTTAAGAACCTATCAAGGGGTCATCTTCGTTGAGTCTCCAATTCAATGTTTCTCTTCATAAATAAATCAAGACATGCACAGCCCATAACCGATATCTATACTACTACGATATTATATAATAAATAAATAAATTTTATTTAAAATAAAAGTAATATATGTTACATATAATATAAAATTATGAATATATTATATTCACAATAAAAAAATAAAAGATGATCATATAAAAGATTCTTATTATATACCAATTACTAAGGTTTAAAAAAGAATTTATTAATTATAGTGGGCATTTGACATTTGATTGAGTAATAATTAAGTCTTTGTCGGTCATGGAATTGCCATTCCCTTGGGAAGAAATGGATAACAAAGTGGAAAAAGCATTGGCTGAAAGCAATCTGCCAAACGTTTTTCTGGTGCACCTTCTGTAAATCTGGAATTTTTATTGCCTACACCACCAACGCATCATGATGAGTTAATGGGATAAATCAATAAAGTTGATAAGGAGCCTGTGGAATTGGAGAAAATTATCACTTATCATTGTTTGCTAACATCATAATTTCTTGAATTTTTGGGCTTATAGGATAGCTTTACTTGTACCTTATGCTGTCATTCATATGATCTCTGTGAGCTACCAAGCGTGCTGTTTTTCCTTTTTCATTTGCCTTTTGGGGTGGGCACAATGGAGTGAGAGAGAAGAGAGAGCGAGAGAAGCAGAAATTAAGAAGTTAATGGTTCGTCATTAAGAGCTTATTTATTGATGAACAGTCGAACATTACAGCTCAACGGCGACCAAGGATGCAACCGCACTTTGAGTAATACTTATAATTAATTATATTTTTGTCGTTCTCTAATTATGCCAGCATTCCCTCAAGGCCATCCTCCAAGTCCAGCACCAGCACCAGCACCGCCGCCAAACCCACCACCAGCTCCACTGCTGCCACCACCTCCATACCCGCCTCCACCTCCAGCTCCACCGCCAGCAACAGTTCCGCCTCCAAACCCACCACCAGCTCCCCCGCCGAAACCACCCCCTTGTCCACCACCACCTCCAAATCCTCCACCACCACCAGCACCCCCTCCTCCAACACCACCACCTGCACCACCACCGAACCCAGCTCCACCACCTAATCCGCCACCTGCACCTCCACCTACACCACCTCCACCTGCACCCCCACCACCTGAACCACCAAACAAGGGTTGATGAAACCAGCTCTTCTCATCCTCAAAAGAACCCCTTTGATCACTCACGAGTTTCCTGGCGCCAATGTTGCAAACAAAAGCTCCAAGAAGCAAAACAAAGAGCAATTTTGAAGCCATCTTTGACAAATGCCCGAGCATCGATAACTAAAAAGGATGGCTACTTTGGTTTGGAATGAAAAGCCTCGAAGAAGAAGGGTTATATATAGTGCGTGGAGGTAGTGAGTGCAGTTGAGACATCTCTTAAATTTGCCCAACTTCTCATCCAACAATGTCGTGTTGAGAATTATTGCACCTATACGAGCCAACTGTCTCTTGTCCCACCATTCCCGCCGGACCAAGGACCAATCCAAGTTGAGATCGTGTTATCTTTTCGCTTCTTACCGGAGATCTCTTGTCTACCGATTTCCGGATTACGCCTGTATACAGACATAAGAATGATGTTACATACTAATAGACTTACTCCGTGTGACATTACATACGTACCATTTTGTCGTCTCTCGACTTATGAATGTTAATTCACATTGTGATCTCTATTGTATATTTTACATTTGCAATATTTATTGTTAGATACATAATTCTTATATATGCATATATACTATATAATTTTTATTTGTATCTTATGAGATACAAATGCAAATAGTGAAGAGATAATGACAGAGCGGTGTGTTTCTTTCACTGCCCCCCTCGTGCATGCAATTTATGGGTGTGTGTGTGTGCGCGCGCGCGCTCGTGTAGAACCTAGAATGACATGGTAATAGCAATCAAGGGTGCACACAGGGTCACATACCGAAAATACGTGATCTCACGTATGAAAATTACCTTATCCATTGTACACAAAACAATGGTCTAAAATTATGAAAAGTTGAATGGTAGTTCTTTGGTCAATAAAGTGGAAATTTGGGGATGATATATGGAAAAATAAAAAAAATAAAAATTAGAAGGTTTGCTTCTTTGGAAAGCACGAGATTTCTTTCGTTGGGAGAGGGCTAAAATTCGTTGATGCTCTTTTGGGTGTTTGATTTGAACCTCACTTGAGGTTTTTGCATTCAGATTCTTAGTTTTAGAATTTAAATATATAATTTATTCTGAAATATTATCTAATAATTAAAATTTTTGGGTTGAAGAGTTTGTTAATATTAACATTTATGATTAAAAAAATCTTATTCAAACCACATTATGTGTTGTCCAATTGACTTGTATGATCCAATGGTTCTTAGTAATTTGAGTTTGACATTGTTTATTAAGAATTTAGATATTTATTTTTAAAGTTTTAAGTTTAAATTTTAAGAAAGTTGTGAGATTTATAAGAAAATAAAAAGAAATGTCAATATATATTTTTTTTTTTTTGGAATAGAAGACATCCAAGTTGGCAAAACCCCCCAAGTCAAAACTTGTAGCAGCTATCTTTAGGTGCTTAATATACATACGTATAACTACGCATACGTCTATGTATATGAGTATTGTGTGCATGTGGGCATATTCTCTCGTGCAGAAGAACTACAAAAGATTTTCACAAAAATAAAATCACGTTTATGACGCGGCCCCAATAGTGGGGCTTGATGCCTTAAAGCCGCAATACAGATTCCCTCTAATTGGGAGGCGCATTATTATTGTTTTACTGCGACGCTGACAGGGCACCTACCTGTATTCTTGAAGCCATTCACTTACTTCATTTGTAAAGCGTATATGCGACCATGCCGGCAAATACAAGAGTTTGACCTAGTCAAAATCAGTCTCCTGTTTGGCTGTAACGAACGCTAAAAAGATGAGAGAAGATTAAGAAAAAAAAAAAGAAAACGTAGCTGGAAAGCACATAAAGGGGTGATTATCTGTATGCATTTCACATGCTGTAAATGTCATTGATATGCAATATACCCAAATCAACTAATAAAATAACAAAAGCATGTGTTGGTCACAAAGTCATTTCCTATAGTACTTTTGGTTAACGAGAAGCATCGAACTCGTCGTCCCCTCAATTTGGCAAGTATTGGAGAAGTAGATACTTAAGCGTAGAAAAATGGGTCATCAAGGAGCTTCCAATCTACACCAATGTACCAGAAAAATTTTTAAAAAAAAAAAGTCTCCAATCAATTGATACTTTCATCTTTTTTTTTTTTGTTGTTACTTATACCTTCTTTGTTCAATATGTGTTATTTCCCTTCTTTTCTTCTCATTACTAAATAAGGAGCGTTTTGCTTAGCAATCTATGTATAGGACAATGGAGATGTGGAGCGAAACCAAATATATGTTTCGATATTCAAAATGTTACCAGAATTTTAAATCGAGCATTTTTGGTTTACAAAGGGTGTGTGTTTGAACAAGAAGTGGTGTTACTGCGGCCCCGGTCATATGTATGAAAGAAAACAAGAACTCTCACAGTCCTAGGTAGTTAAAGTGCTTAGACGCACTTGAAATTGTCTGCTTTGCTATTTTTGGTTATCAAGAGAGGGGCTTCAATGCGTTAGGAATGTTTAACAAGCAGAGAATCTTATGAAAAAATTAATTTCTTCTTGAACATTAAAAATAGCTGATATAATATGCATGACTTATATTTGACTGAAACTGAAAGGGCACACATGAAGCTGCATCGCATATCTTTGCCTTTTGTTTTCTTCAAGGTATTCCACCACCTAGGAGTCCAGCGCCAGCGCCACCTCCAAACCCTCCTCCCCCGCCAAGTCCACTACCACCACCAAATCCTCCTCCACCTCCGAGTCCACCGCCAACCCCAACTCCGATGCCACCTCCACCACCTGCACTTATCCCAGCTCCCCAACCAATTCCTCCTCCAGCTCCTCCACCCACACTCATCCCTCCTCCAGCTCCCCCGCCCACCCCAATCCCTCCTCCAGCTCCTGCACCTATAACCCCACCAGGACCCCCTCCAACCCCAGCATCAGCATCATAACCAAATCCATCTCCACCGCCTACCCCACCACCACCAGCAGACCCACCTCCAGCTCCACCTCCAAAACCGGCAACTAAAACTTTTCGCTGTCCATAAATCAAATGTTTCTCAACATGATGAGAAGCACTTTCACTCAAAAGCTTCCTAGCACTGCCGTTGCAGACTAAGGTACAAAAAAGCAAAGCAAGAAGCAACTTAGCGGTGGTAATCATCTTACTAAGCCTTTGAAGCGAACAAGGAATGATATCTGAAGACGATGTAAAAGAGGTGGTGGATTATATAGGAACACCTTTGCATGGGCAACGTAAGTAAGTGGACCTCAAAATTGGACAGCGTGAGCGCTACATTCCTCGAGTAGGGCCCGCTCATTTCTGATTCAGGATTCGCCACCAGAAAACGTCCTCGTTACACGAAGCCATCGAAGCGGTAAATTAAGGTGAAGAGAGCGAGAAATAGAAGTACACGGTTGGGGGCAACTGTCTTAAATTTTTTTACTACATTACACGCCAAGCTAGAAGCCGCGTTGAGAAAACTTAAATGTAGCCGCCAGAACTATTTCTTTTCCAAGAGAAAAAACCTAGTCAATCCCGTGCCTTGACCACTGCAATTTCCAACCAGATCAATTTTAGCTTTATTTTCCCGTCATTTTTCCTCCATGGAAGACTTTTACTTTCCTTCAGTCCCCCGACATACTTGCATGCAATTGCAAACTCTATTTTTTCTAGTTCTCTGCTTGGATTTGAGTTCTGCATGCAACGTTATTAGTTTGGGCCTCTCATCCTTCTCCCCAAGGCCTAATATCTAGTCAGGCCCAACTTATGAAGCCCATCACCACTTACCGTTTCAAAACCTGACCGACCCTGCCGGATCCCTCTTAGTATCTGCCAACTTAAGCATCAAAAGACATTAATACCGGTTAATTAAGCAACACTCCAGTGATTTTGACAATTATTCATAAGGCCCTTGGATTTTAATTATTTCTAATCCTGATAAGAGGAATATAGAATTACGAAAATGAAAGGAACTATTTTAATCTTATCGTTGACGGTTCAACAGGTTTTCTAATGAAAAAAGAAAAAAGCATTAATTTCGAGGACCCTCTAACAGTAGTTGCAGCTTATTTTCTTATCCTGCAGGCGCCATCCCATCATTTATAACGTCTTGCGTGCAGCAAATCATTTTACCGTTTTCCGTCTCTTGATTTCTTTCTCCATTTTTGCATAAGAAAAATCAATTCTGGTCTATAAAATTAAACCGATGTACAAAACTAAACAAAAGTGAAAGCTTTGAAGTTCTAGTTTGAACTTTCTGGACGGGTAATGCTTTTCAGGTAAGTAAGTTGCTTTTCGATTTAGACAAAATAAATCTTCTTTAAAGTAAACCTTGTATATATGTATGTGTGTGAGTGTGTCGCTGTCTAATTTCTACAGTATTAAGATGTAGCGATCATTGTTTGGGGCTGGGTCAAATCATTGGTTGAGTCCATAATCTTCTGGCCCGGCCCAAATTGCTAATGCTCGAACATAAAAATATCCTAGGCTCCCACAGGCCACAACATTATCCTCTCTTGCTGAAAGAGGGCATTCTGCCACACGGACTTGTGAACATCACTATCCCCATGAAGTGCATCCAATCTCACTGTCCATTCCTTCCCTTGCATTCAAGGATCAAACACAAGCAGCCATTAAAGGCAGATACATTGCTCTTGCCGTTTAGGGAAGGAACCACAAGAACGGGTTTTGAACGTAGCCAAAAATTGCCAATGAGAACGAGGGTCATCACCAGTTCCTTCATTCTTGGTGCAACTTCTGCAGTTAAAGCCGGTGACATATCCGTCTTGCTTCAAACTGGGTTAGTGAAAACTATGCTCACGTGCTGATTACTACCAGCTTAGATAGATTTTAATCTTCCCCACTAGGTTGTGCTGATGAATTCCTTTCTCTGTTACTTACAATGCGGCAGTGGTTTGCTCCTGTTGATGTATGGGATAACTAATTTTGTCGTACCGAGTTTCATATCCAAGAATCTCAGGCCCGAGAAGGCAAACATGGAGCCAATGATTGAGGATGACTCCGACGATGATGAGAGCGAAGAAACTCAGAGTCCTCGGCATTAGTTTTCAAGGGCACCAGAACATTATGGCACGTTCACAAACACTTGCATAGAGTTCTCTTCTATTATTAGATACCTGAACTCGAATTAGTGAGAGGATAAAAAATGCTATTTAATTTCTTCATTCCTTTGGCAATCAGAAAACATGAGTATCCAAAATGATTTACAATTTTCTGCAAGATGCAGAAATACAACGAACAGCAAAGGGTATCAAAAGTGTATTACGACTAAATAATTGTCCAATCATTTTCATCAAGACAATTTGCCTTCTCGTGTAGAGAGAAGCTTTCAGGCTTCGAAGGCTTCTTAGAAAATAAAGACGACTTGCCATCGAAGAAATTAGAGAACGGCTGGCGAGTTGAGTACTCCTCTGAATTCTTCTCGTCTTTGGGTGATGATTTTTTCAGGTTTCTATCCTTGCTGCCAAAGTACAGACCAAGCCTCCCAAACAGACGTTTTTGTTCAGTCCCATTAGTGGTGGTCTCTTCCGTCTGCTTCACTGTTTTTAGGACTTCCTCTGGATTGAGTATCATTGCCTCCACTGTTTCGTACACCTGTATTAGAAGATGAACCAATTAGCTAATAAGCTTTAGTTTCTCAGATCATCATCAACAGCTTACATGAGATGGAAGTAAACAAAGTCAAAATGGAGCATGATGAGGGAATATCTTCCACATAATGTGATACAAATTTTTCATATATTTATCTACACATGACCACGAGATAAAAAAAGGGAGGAAAATGGAACCTTAGACAAATGTGTTGATAAGTAGTTTTTGTCATTTTCTAGCACAGTTTTGGACATGTCTAAAAAAACAAGCATAAAGTTCTTCATTTCCATGATGAAATTACTTTCAAGCAACACTTAAATATGAGAAGCACCAAAAGCTATGCCTAATGTGATAATTGCCAGAGTAGCATAACCTACCTGGCAGAGATCATCCACTTTGTCATTCCAGCTGCACCCTTGACAAGTGGTAACGATGTACTCTTTGCACTCATAAAACAATTTTGACAAATCCTCGCTACCAGAGAGTTTAGCCTCAGCCATGACAATCCCCAAGCAAAGCTGAGATATTCAGAATCTCACATCATTAGCACCATTGTGGAGAGATGTTCATCAACAGACTTTTTAATTGATGTGCGAGGATAAACCATCTACTGATGCAAAAGATGAATAAAAGGAACAGACAAAGAATAGAAATTTGCTTTATATGACTTTTTAGCCTCCTTTCTATTTAGTTTCCAAAAATGGCATATGCTCTCATCATATGCTAAGCATGCATATTGCATGATCAACAAATATGACAAGTCAGCATGCAGCAGAAGGTAACCAAATAATGGTGGAATTTTCTCCAGGCATTAAAGCAATCGAGTAGAACCTGTTCGTGACTATTAACAAGAAGATGCACATGGGGAAAAATAAGTACTTGAACCTACATGTGTAAGCAAATACATAAAATTTTTCCTTCTTTTATTTTTTCCTATAGCCCTGAAAATAACCATACAGTATAGGACGCAATTATTTATAATTTAGATGAAATATTCACTGCACATCGTCCAGCAAGCCCATTTGAAAAGACTTGATCATGACTTACTGAAGAAAGATACAGTTGCTCAAAAAGATCAGATGGTGGGATGTCCTCTAAGTCCTTTAATATGCCTTCCCTGTCAAAACAATGTAATGTGGTCATTCAGGACAATCACTAAGTAGTGCAGAAAATGGATGAAAATTCCATAAAATAATTCCAACTTACACTGCCAAATCCTCATCATATAGGGGAGCCTGTTTAACAGCTGGTACCGGTTTGGATGTTTCCCATAACTCGCGCCATAGGTTACCTACAATCAATGCAAAACAGTTTAAGAAAGCACATGTACACCTGAAAATAAGTGAAGCCAGTTTTATCTTCAGGTTCTATCAGAAAAGTTTATCTTGCTTATTGCAGACAATTCTAAGGTACACTAGAGTAAAAGATTCAGCAGCAATTTATTAAACCAACTAGGATTGTAAGGAGACCTTCTTTTAGCATTCGACTACTTAGTTGGCCTCTTGCAGAAGATGAATGACATCCATTAGGATACTCAATAGATTCATCGCCTGGCTCATTTCCTGTCCAGTCAGGGGGAGAGTGCCATCGGACAAAATCTTCCAGGATACAACCAGGATTTGCAGCCTAACATACAAAAATCAATACAGATTCTAGTCACATTTCTAAGCATGCAGACAACACATAAATGGACAAACTCTCCTTGTTTTAGAATCTACCTTGAAGGCCTGCATATCAGAGAGGAGTTGAGAACACCCAGCACCAACACTGACAAAAAGACAATTTAACTTATCAGAGAATGCTTAGAACTTAATCAATTATATTTTAATAAAGAAACAAGACGTGCATAGGATGAAATTAACATGTTCAATACTTGACCAAGGAATTTAATGGTACATTTTAAAAATGTCAATATTTTCTGCATAAATTATACAGAATCTAAGTTTTTTGGGTACATGGAGGCCAAAGGCCATTAAAATGTTACATCCAAGGCTTGGACTTGGAAGCAACAGTTTCCTAAATTGGCATCCCTGCCTTTGCACCACAGCAGAGGACTCAGAATGTAGTCAGTTGTTTGGTAATGCCTTTATAACAAAAAAATGCAAAGGGACTGCCAGATGACAAGGCATAAGTATACACAATTTTCCAAGAAGAAAACAACAGTTTGATATGTATACATGCAGTTGACCCAGATCAGGTGGGACACAACTGAAACACTAACCTCCCAGTTCGAAGGACAAGCTCCTCTGTTTCTTTGATAAGATCTTCAGTGAGCAGGGGACCTTCCTACATACAGAGATGCAATCTGATCTGAAACCCACTGGAAAGGTTGAAAACAATGTTATCCTCTTTGAAAAGTCACTAGTCAAACCTGAGTAATGGGAGCGTATACAGGTTCACCAGTTTCCAACATGGTCAAATTACCAGCTGGACAGTCAGCTCCTAAACGTAAAATAAGTTCTCCGGTACCTACTTTAGCATATGAGATACCTCTTGAAGTGACCACATCTTTGGAAAGATCTGATTCTTCAGAAAGAACCAATTCTAGAGATTCGGTGGTGAGAATGCGGCGTCTTTTCCTGGAAAGGCAACAATTTATAACCTCAAATTGCTGGTATAAAAGACAGCAATTTAGATCTGGAATCTCATCCAAAGGGATGCCAGGTATGTAAAGTTCTTCGGACCAGAGTCTTCTCAGCTGCATGTGTAAATGGGTACAAAAAAATAAAAACTGTCAATTGACATAATTATGAAAGTTGTATTTAGCTCCAATTATAGCACATAAGAGCAATCATCTGAAACTGTCTTTGATCACTCATATTTGATCAGATTTCACTTACTTCCTCAACAATTTTGTGCCACAACAGTGCCATTTTTTGCAGGGATTTAAAGCTTCCAATCACTTCAGATAGCTTAACAAGAAAGCTCTTTGGAGGAGCAGCACGAATATCTCTGTGTAAGCATAATGATTCCAGGCTAGAGTTGACATTCCGTCGGAGAAAGTTCCCTTCTGCGAACATCTTGCAAATATTACAATGGAAGTGAAAGATCATCACAGGATAGTGCAAATGAATAATAAGGTAAGACTAATCCAAACAAAAACCCTCTTAACATAGCCTCCTACCTGAGTCAAACAAAGAATGCAACAACAAGAAAACCTTCTCATCATCACCAAGCTCAGATGTAAACTTGCCCTCCTTGTCACGAATCACTAATGATTTGACAAGGCTCAAGCTTGTTCTCTCCCTAATGGGTGAAGAGCCTCCAGTTGAGGCTAAAAGATCTTTCATTGACTTACACTTCCTCCCAGAACTGGAAAATGAGTTGCAAAATAAACCAAAATAAATATTAACACCATATAGAAAGTAGAAGAAGACATCCCGCGCAATGCCTTCTCATTTCAAGTCAGCATTATGCATGGATAGAATACCCATTTTATGCAACATAATACATATGCACGCACATGTTACACACAAATATATAAGTTCAATTAATATTTATACATGCACACACACACACATAGATGGATTCATTTAATGTATATAGAAAATTGTGAAATAACAGAATATGACAATGACAAAGACTTACTTGATAGCTAGGGCCAACTGCTTCAAAACAGACGATGGAGGAATGGAATCTGCATTGGTGGCGTTCAATCTCTCTAAGATGAAAGATATTTGTGCGCCCTATAGAATTGGTTGCATAGAAACTACATTAGGGGGAGAAAGGGAATTCCAATATTTGTTTGAACCAACTAACAAGGCAAAAGTTAAATGATTGTTCCAATACCAATCACAAAATTCCAAGCCACAAAACTACCATTGTAACTGCAACTAACACCACTGTAATCCTAGTTCATGTGCCATACTAATCTTTGCATGCCCAAATAGAATTCATCATCCACACATAAGGTGAAAATGCAGACTCTTACCTTTGCCTCAGCATCATTCTTCATGTTCAGTATGTATAAGTTTTCATCATAAAATGGCACCGACATGGCTGAATTTTCAACTTTTTCTGTATGACTTTCCAGACTTCTTTTTCCTATTCTTATGTTCTTGAGTCTATCTTGCCAATCCTGCTTTGTACCTATATGTGGAGGTCTCCACTTTAGATGCTTCCCTTCATTGCTACCCTGAATCATGCCAATAGAGTTTTTATGAGGACTATCATCTTTCAAAAAACTAAAAACAAATAGATACAAATGGCTTAGCTTAGACCTAATCAATTTATACTTCATTCCCAAATTGTTATATTCTTCAATTTCCGTTGCATCAAGAACAAACCATAGACAGAGAAGGCCTTGAAACATTCCGAATGTCAATATTTTAACTGAGTTTCAAACATCCCATAACGCCATAGGATTTCACCATCTTATATCAGATCTTAGTGGAGCATTCACGTTTTGGTTACTGAGAAAACAGGATAAAATCCAAAAATAAAATAAAATAATATCTCCGATAGAAAAATACTAAAGTTAAACCAACTCAAACCGTACATCACCTACAAAATGCAAATCTTGCAAGCTCCTTCTACTCAAATTCCCAGGCAACCAAACAGAAAATTTCCTAAATCCTCAGCTTCTAAAATCAACATTCAAACTCACATTTCCAGTAACAATAGAATCAAATTATTTTTTTTGGAAAAAAATAAAATTAACATAAATAATACAAATTTCACTTCCAATATAATTCCTATTCTACAATACCTTCACCTCGACATTGTTCGTTGGAGACGCATCTTCTACTTGCCTTCCCGATTCCTTAGGTGATTGTTTATCCGAATCTTTTCCGATTGAAAAAAGAAAACAAAAATTAAATAAGCCGAGCAGTCAACGATCAATGTTCAGAATTCAAAGAGAGTCCACAGAGGAAAATATAAGAGACAAGTGAAAGAAAATACCCAAAAAAAGAAATAAATTTTTTAAAAAATGAGTGATAGAGTTTAAAAGCGAAAAATAGAAAAGACCAATGAAGGAAATATCTGAGATGGGACCTGAGCGATCGGAGATAAAGTCGGATTTAATGTCGGTTAAAACTCGCTCCGCTTTAGCCGCGGCGGAATGGAAGGCGGTCTTTGCTTTAGAGACAAAAGACGGCGCCTCCATTAAGCTGCGCTCACGAACGCTCCCCCACACGCTTACCACAGCTGAGGACGAGATACGAGAAGCGAAAAGGTAGCCATATTTAGAGAGACAGTGGGTTGGAGAAGCGATGACGTTGTAAAGTTGATATCAGAGCGCAGCGGCGCCTAGGAGACAGTGCAATTTTAACTTCGTCCAAAAATGAAAAAAATGTTTGACTATGTAAATTTTAAAATAATAAATTTTAAAAAAATAATTAATTTTTTATATTAAAGATAACATATTCAAAATAAATAGAATATAATGGTATAAATTAATTTCATTTATTGTAAATTAAATTTATAATATATTATTATAATAAATTTTTAAATTAATTTAATATTAAATATATATATATAATAAAATTTAATTAAAATTAAAAATAAAATAAATTTATATAATTTAAAATTATATATATAATATATTTATAAAATATATAAATAATTATAATAAATAATTATATTAATTAATATTAATTATTAATATGTATCTTGATGTTTTGAAAATTTCTAATAAAAATTTTATTTAAAGTAAATTTATAATTATATTATTAAAAAAATATTTAATATTAATTAAAATGGGTTAATAGAATTTTCTTTTTTTCTTGTTATCCAAATTAATAGAATTCTCCTCGGTAAAATTGGATGCACCAAAAAAGTGTTTAATAAAGCAGGATAATTATCAATATTGCAATTTTTTTCAGATATCGAGGCAAAAGATAACTTAGAATCAATCTAAAATCTCAGACGACGCTGAAAATGTAATACGCGTAGACCTTTTAGTGCAACGGTTAAATTTGTATCTTTTACTGGTCAAATTTTGTCTTTGAATTTATCAAATTGTTCTAATGTATCTTTACCTAAAAACTAAAATTAAAAAAAAAAAAAAAGAGAAGAAGAAGAAGTCCGTGGTAGGGCTATAAGAAATTGAATTTTTACCCCGTCTACCCGACGGACTTGGCAAGGTCCAGGTGGTTGTCTTGCGTTGCTTCTATATTTATTTCTCGCCTTCCACACGCCATTTAATTAGCACGGCACACGGCGCAATTTTTAATTTAAACATTATCGCAAGAAAAAAAAAAAAAAAAAGGACAAAGTCAACTTAATTTACAAAGATAATGATTCATTTGGGAACGCACTTACTATTAATAATGCTGGATCATAGGAACACAAGTTTATTGGGAATGAACATTGGAATGCAAGATTAATATGTTCGGAGTTAATTGTGACATAGTCACCAAAGTTAATATTGCTTGTTGTGTATAAACAAAAAACAGAAAAATTTGATATATATTGATAAGTGTAACGTATTTCCATCCCAATTTCTGCGATTTTGTGATAAAAATGGCCTTCTACGAAGAGTTTTTTCCTTTTTTTTTTTTTTATTGTGTGGCACCCTTTTAAATCTTAATTAATATTTGTTTAAATTAATAAAATTAAATATTAAAATTTAATTTTAACCATAGTTAAATGCAATTTTTAAATTTAATTATTTTAAAAAAATTTTAAAATAATAAATATCAAAACTTAAATTATAAAAAATATAAATAATAATTTTTATTATGATATTAAATATTAAATTTATTAATTTAATTTTTAAAATTTTTCTCATGCTCTGAAATGTAATGTCGCGCATTAGGCGGCGGGAACTACATATTCTGTTTGATATCCTGTCCAATAGGGACTTGTGTCTTTGCGTATCTCGACTTCCTTAACACGTTTTCTATTTTAATATACACGTACTGATAATGATCTACAGCACATGCCCTGGGAAAAGGTTAACAGCATTATATTATTAAAATTATTCTCTTTTTTTGGGGTCACATCATATAATCTACAAAAACAAACAACTGAAATTCACAATGCTATATCTTTTTTGTTACCATTAAGAGGATAACAGTTGCTTGCCTTGATGGTATGCGAATTTGTTAATAATAATAAAAATGTCTGATTTTACTCATTTTAAAATACAAAATCAACCTGCTAGGAGGCCTGCAATGGCAAGGACTACGCGTTAAGAATTAGTTCTCACCTATTGGACAATTAGAAAATTATACGCGTGCCAGCTATCCTACCTTGGCAACTTCGTTTTGTGCAATAAAATGATTTGGCCAAAAAAATAAAAAAAGTTTTTCATAAATAAATATTCTGTGCATGAAAGCCTATAATATAAATGTAAATTATATTAATCACTATTTATATATATTAGATATGAATCTCAAATCTTTCATATGTCATAATTTAATTGGTGCAGAAGATAAAGAATGAAAAAAGAAGAAGAAAAGAAATGAATAGATATATGAATATAAAAAGAACGAGTCCAACGGGAGCTTAAACTTCACTTTTAGGTTTATGTCAAGCACAATTTGATTTTGATACCAAACTTATAGAACTAGAAAATTTGATCAATTCAATCAAACAGCGAGGGGAAGAGCTCAACGGACATATTCAAGATTTAAACATGCTTTGACTGTCGCCTAACATATAAAAACCTTACACCTCAATATAAAGAATAAATTAATATTTGAAAACATTTAAAGCTAAATATATGTGTGAACTATGAAATTAAATGCATGCATTCACATTCATTTTTTTAGCCGAGTCACAATAAAAATATTTTATTTTTCTTTCATAAATTTTCTATTTATTCTTAAAAATTTAAGTACGATGCTTTTGGGATGAGTGATTATTATATATAACATTTTAGATAATATGTTGTTCTTTAGAGACAAGTGTAAAAAAAATATTAAATTAAACTAACTAATACTAAAATTACGCAACTTATGAAAGAACCTTGTATTTCCATACGTAAAACTGCTCAAAGCACTCTTTCCTCGTGCGAAAATAAGAATAGAAAGTATTCTTATTTAATACCGGGTTGATGATCGGCAATTTTTTTCTTAAATGGGCCTGACTGTCATTTGACCCAAAATAGGCCCGAGGTCCAGCAACATAAGGTCCGAACGCCACGCGGCTATTCAATTACCCAATCATGTATCGTCACGTAACGCACTGAAGTCTCGATCCACACCCTCCACCCGAGACGTATAAAAGCCAGTTCTACCCATTTCACTCATTCTCTACAGCAAACAAACAGAGGAGTAAATTGAGCTCAGAAATGGAGGAAATGGACGAGACCGAAGCCGAACCTCAGGTCGGTTTTCTCTCGTTTCCTTTTCATTTTCTCATACTCGCCTTTCTCATTTTCCGTTTGCTTACCGAGAAAGAAAAAGAAAGCAAAACTTTTTTAAATTAGCTGTTTAGGAAAAGAAGAAAACAATAGTAAATCGAACCGTTTCTTTGATTTGATATTCCAGAAGAGACTTTGTCTCGACGTTGGAAAAACGCCTCCAAAGTGTTTGTTTATATTTTACAATGGAAATCAATGTAGCGGAATAGCTTTGGCGAAATCGCGATTAGTGTTTGTTGTCGTGTATGGTGTCGTGTTTGGTGGTGATGTAGTTATGGACGTGTATAGAAAGTTCCTCTTTCATCTGAACCGATGCATGCAAGAGAGAGTTCTGTTTTATGGCATAATATAAGTCTATAGCCGTAATTTTTGTTTGATTTGTGCGCATATTCAATTGTCAGTTCTTAAGCTCTTTGCTGTTAATTGATACTTTGCTTTGCAATGCAGGTGTACATGGCATGCGTTCTTTATGGCCATCGGTGAGCTGCTCCTTGTAGTGACTGTATTCTAGGTGATAATTTAGTTGTATCCATATAGTACGGTATTGAAAATAGCTTTTGTTTAGGAATTTTCAAAATGGCCTTATCTATTACACGGCAAGAAGGCTGTAGCAGTGGTCGACCTAGAGGATAATTTTGCTATGCATAAAGGAAGTTCTGTTTAATAAAATAGGGAATTCAGAAGTTTTACCTCAGGATAATGTGAGATTTATTTTTTTTAAAAGAAGAATATGGAAGTCCTGCTTATCAAAGTCTCTACAGAAAGTGATCTTGTAAGGTTCTTCATGATATAAGTCTCAAGTGGAAGATAAAGTAATTAGAAAGGAATCTGACAGAGACAAAAATATTTATAATTGTAAAAGAAATTGAACAAAAGTAATCTTAGGAACCATAATGGTAGGTAATGTTACATTATTTTGCATCCATAAGCTTGTGTGAGATTGATCTGCAACATAATGATTTTGAAAACTCCTGTACAGAGTTGGAGTTTCATATTACGATTCCAGTATTCGCCAACTTCATGTGCTTGAAGTTTGGGATGATGGCAGCTCAGATTTTCCCTTGATTGATTTTGGTAGATACTTGAGCCTTGAATGGAGTGCATTTTCTATAGTTTTATCTTTCAACTAGTTTGAATGTTCTTGATGACTAAAATGAACAATGCTGTAGCTATTTCACTTTACTTGTAATTACTTTTCTCTTGTTCCTTGCTTCCACACTCTTTGTTGTTTTTTTCCTCTCCTCCTCCCTCCCAGCCAGATTTGCTCAAATCTTCTGTTAATTGCCACTTCTTTACCTTATTTTTTGCTCTTGGCTGAAACATGGTCTAGTGAAATATCAGGCTAAGCCCTTGATTATTTACACAAGCACCAAAAGTGAAGAATCCTTTCTATCTGCTTTACAACGAAGTGGTATGATGCTCTTTAACTGGTCAAGTGGTCAAATACCTGCATTTGGGATGCATTTGATCTTTGGAAGTGATGCAGATGGCACAACTGAGGCTCCTACAGTGAAACTGGTAAAAAGTTCGATATTCAGCTATGAGCAAGCATGGCACAGGTATTACAGATGATGTTGAATAGATTCTGACTCCTATTCTGTAACTCTAATGCCTATGATGGTAGCAGGGTACCAGTATTAGCTTAGTTCGGTGCAGGCATGATTTCACATGCTTGATTGTTTCAGATGTCAACAATTCAAATACAAATTGGCATTTTTATGTGGCTGACAAGGTCAATTTTAAAAGGATTTTATTTATTAGACAAAATAAATATTTATATATTTTTTTCAGCAGTAGGTGTGGTCATAAGAATGTAAATGCTTTCTGTTCTTCATTCTAGATAGGAAATTCTGAACTGAGGCTTTCATTTGACTCAATCAAATTCAGGAAAACCACATTTCCTGACTACTTGAGTTTCTTTCATGGCTCCAGTATTTTCCTCCAATTTTATCTCAGGCTTATGTGCTCAGCCAATCAATATGTCATCACATTTATTCTAGTCTGATCCTATGAAGCTCCAAAATGGAATGATAGTTCATTATTCTCCTATTTATCCTATTTATCCTCTTTGTCCTCCATTCCACACATTGGCAACTCAGAGCCTAACAAACTGGTGGTCAACTTCATTGGGATACTCTGTATGTGTGTGTGGCTCCACCTCACTTTCCTTCTTATCACCTGCATTTTTGTTTATCCTTTTATAGATTGATATACCTTCGAGTGACAGGAATGGATGAAGGGCTAAACATCAAGGAGAGGATTTGTTATGTAAGTGCATAAACATGTTTCACAAAATTTTTTTCTTGGAAGGATGATTCTCCTAGGATAGTGATGCAGTACAATATTTAATCAACATGATAAATTTTCTGTATTTTAATCTCTTCCCATGAAATTTTTAACATATCTGATGCACAAGAATGCCAAATTATTCTTTGCAGTAGAATTGACATCTATCATCTAGAATTGGTAGTATGTGCTGCTTGCCAATTCATATTCTTCATACATAAAAATAAAGAGTTTGGAATAAATTATAACTCAATCACTTCTTATGTTGCAATTAGTAAACAGGAACTTATTAATTTGGTGCTGTTATCTAAAGCCATGAGGTTCTTAGTTTCTCAGTGTTGTTGGCTATCCCTTCTTTAGAAATGTCAATGAACTCTTCTAAGATGGCACATTTATAAGATTTGAATTGCTCCAAGGGAGAGTCATTAATGCATTTTCCAGCCTGTATTCAAAAAATTTCTGTGCATGTGTCTCCTTTCACAGCTGCAATCAATGATAAACATGGAAAGTGATGTTCAAGTTCGAGCAAGTGGAGGTCTTTTATCCATATTAGAGAGTGAAAGGATTGTAGATACCATTGAGCAAAAAGAATGTGGGAATACATCAATTACAGTTGACTCTGTTGTAGAGATTTCTCTGTATCCTTTGATATATGGAAATTAATTATGAAATCTCTCTTTTTGTTTCTCTTTTTGGCGAGACCCTGCATTTGGGAAAATTAGTTAATGCTTTAGCAGAAAGAGTTTGGACTGTGATATATCCTTTACTTTTAAAGGAACAAATTTCTTAAGCTTGATGCAGCAGCTCATGAGGCTCTGCAGATTTTCCAGATCGACAAGCATCCCAGCCACATGGGAATTGGTAGAGCAAAAGAAGGGTATACAGGTGTTATGTTGTCATATATTTTTGCTTGTGAAAGGTCTATTGATACTGTAGTGATTTCCTGGCTTGCAGGTTCTCTGTTTTTGGCATGATGAACAAGGTCTGTAGAAATGCATCTTCTACCCATAGTATCTTCTGCTTGCTTCATTAACAAAGTTTTTCTTCATCAGTGTGTGACACCAATGGGTCGCCGCTGTTTAAGGTATTTCAATATTGAATAATTTGTTATTTTGTGATTATGAACCTTGAATGTAACCCAAGGACTTGGATAAATGGTTTTCCTTTCATTAGGAGTTGGTTCTTGAGGCCCATACTAGACCTTCAAAATCTGAATGGTCGTCTCAATGCTGTATCCTTTAATTAGTTTACTGAAATGAAGAGTGCTATAACACAGCAAAATTGGAAATTGAAAAAACTGTCAATGTCGTGGAATGGGTTGAGTTCAGGCTGAACATTCAGAACCCTCCATGCCTTGGAGCAACATCCATGCCTTAAAGACTGTTGGGAATGATGTTTTATGTGACCTAAAGTTTCATTCTCTGGTGCATAGGGGAGACTAACTATTGGATCATTTTTAATCTGAAAGCTTCTTTTCACTTCAACAAAACTGCAAGGATAGTCTTAAATTAGGAATATTTCCCACATTTCATTTGATTACAGGATCTTTATTGACTTTATGTTTGTACTGCTTGATAGCTTGTGCAAGCCTGTCAATAGGTCATCAGAGTTATTTATCAGCAGAAAAGAAAAAGAATAAAAGAAAAGAGGGAAAGAAAGAAAGAAAAATAAAATTGAAGGAGAAGACAAAGGAGAGAAGTTTAAGGGGCTGATGAACTTAAAAGGATGTCTTTCAAGGTTGCAAAAATTCAATGCTTTGCTTTCTCTATCAGAAAGATCATATTCCTTGATGAACTTAAGATATCATTCTTTCTCTGTTCTGAAGAACTCATTGTCTCCTTGCGTGAGACACTGAAGTCTGTCAAAGACATTCCTCATATACTCAAGGTAATTTCATTCCTGTTATTGTGTGCTTCCATAAGAATAAGTGGTTGCCTGGATTTTTTTTCCCAAATGAATATTTCTGGATGTCTTTTTTATGGTAGGGCTAGTGAAGGAAAAATATTTTACTTGAACTGTATTAAGAAAGGTCTTCATTATGTTCCTTAGCTTCATTACATCTAAAGTGACTGTCCTGCAATTTCTTTTCCTTGCTGAAATGGGCAATCTCATAGATGTTGATTTGCACTTGACATTTATTTTTCAATAATAACGTATTGCTGTTAAAATGAAAGAGTGTTCTAAATGTTGTTTTTAATTCAGCAACATATCTTGGAGACCACCTTTGGCTTCTGTAATTTGCAATAGTCATTTTTCTTTGTAGAAGTTCAATTCTCCAAGCTCTATGTGCACTACTAGTGACTGGAATGCCTTTTTAAAGGTAATTCAACGCCTCTCTGTCATGCTAGACCTGCACATGCTCCATGTTTCTAGATGAAACCCATCATTGATGAACTAATTATTTTCCGCTATCTAACTAATGCAACACTTAATGACTGTACCAATATTAACCTAGAACAGAATCTGTTTTTGTTGTCACAAGTTTTTTTTTTTTTTTTTTTTTTTCTGTAGAGCATTTGCTCGCTCCTGCATGTGGGCAAGATATTTGAAGTAGGCATATCTGAAAGTCTTCAACAGCATGCGAGCAACTTAAATTTGGATATTGTTGAGCAGGTATCAGACCATTTCTTCTCTTACATTTCTCTGAGCTTTATTTTATAATCTTTTTGTGGATTCTTTCATAAATGGTCCATAAGGTGCAACATTTGTGAGGTATATTCTGCTGACCATTTTCCTCTATTCTCAGGCTTGTTTAAGCATCACAACAGAGCTGGCCTATGTCTATGAATTGGTTAGTGGGTCTTACTGGTGTCATGCTAATACAATGTAATGTTATATTGCTAAAGTCAGATGCAACAGGAACAAGAATATCTACAAGATCCCTTCTTGTTTAAACTTTAATTATCTTGATCCTTGGAACAATATCCATGCCTGAAAAACTGTTGGGAATGATGTTTTATGCCACCTAAAGTTTCATTCTCTGGTGCATAAAGGAGACTAACTATTGGATCATTTTTAATCTAAAAGCTTCTTTTCACTTCAACAAAACTGCAAGAATAGTCTTAAATTAGGAATATTTCCCATATTTCATTTGATTACAGAATCTTTATTGATTTTATGTTTGTACTGCTTGATAGCTTGTGCAAGCCTGTCAATAGGTCACCAGAGTTATCATCGAGGGAAAAGCAAAAGAATAAAAGAAAAGAGGGAAAGAAAGAAAGAAAAACAAAAATTGGAGGAGAAGACAAAGGAGAGAAGTGTAAGGGGCTGCTAAAAATGTGAAGTTTTAAAGAAGAAGGAAATATCTTTGGTTCTGCTGTTTTATTGCTTTACTTTCCCTTTTGTGCATGTTTTCAGACTTTCATTACATTATTTTTGTTCTCTTTGTGTAGGTCATCATTAGGTTATAAGTAGTATGTTAATGGAAGCACTAAAATGGATTCTCGCTTATTACCTGTCATAATTTATTGCCATATGTTAGTTTCATTGTGGACTAAAACTCCCAATTACGATTTCATATTCTAGGTCATATTGTTACCTTTGATGATGCGTTTTGTAGGTGATTGGTGTTATTGATGTCAATAGAAGTAATGAGAAGAGCTATAGAACGATAGTGAAAGAAGCTTTCTGTGATGAGGTTGTACATTAATTGCAGTTTTTCTGACTTATCTTTTTTGGTTTTTTTTTTTTTTTTAAAATGCAATTCCTAAGATATGGGGTTCTCATTCTTATAATTCTTTTCTTCCTTTTCTAATTCCTCTTGTAAAGATACCTAGATACATATGCACATGTGTGTGTATTTGATAAGGTGCTGGTATCTTCTATCCCTTGTTTCTGCAGAGTCCATTATCAAGATGATGGAAACTTCTGCATTTCACATCAAAATTTTCATACTTGCAGTTTTCCTGCATAACTAAAGCTAGACAATTCTTGGAATTGGAGCCGCAGAAATCTGACTAGTTATTCCTTTCTATCATGTCTAGTTGGATGAATTAAGGCAAATATATGAGGAACTGCCAGACTTTCTGCAACAGGTGCCTCCTGTCTAAATTATATATGGAGCATAAGAGATTGAAGTACTTGCGTCTGGATATTTTCTGAGCATGCCAATTTACAGGTTACCTCATATGAGCTTGCGCAACTTCCTGATTTGAGCAAAGGGAAGCATGCTTCTTGTATTTTTTATATACGTCAAATAGGTTGGTCACTTGAACCATGCTACTATAGTTTATTTCAAATCTTTATATGAAATTTTCCTTCTTGTGATTGAATATAGTGAATGTAGTATCACTATCTCTTAGTTTATAATCTGGTTACTTTTAGTTAAGTCTCTCCAACATATTAACTCTTCAGTTATTGTGACAAATATTTGACTGTGTCCAAGGATTGAATGACTCAGATTTGGCTTTGGGTGCACATACATGCAGAAATGATGGTCTTTTGTTACCCAGTTGCCGTATCATATTTCCAACTGTCAACACCAGATGATCAGAATCTTGAATTTCTATGAAAGACAATATATATTCTACAGCTTCACATAACAACAGGATGGGAATTTTACTAATACATGGGTGCAGATCAGTCATTCTTAGCATTAGATTATCAATTGGTTCTAATATATCATACTGTAGTCATGGAAATTCCTGCTTGCTGTTGTTAAGAGATCTCTTTTTGTCTATTTGAAAGAAGTTGAGGGTGTCTAAGCATGCATGTCTTCTTCACCCATCCTGTTGTATAAGTACTTCCTCCCACACAATTTGTGTATTTGCCTTAAGTTTGTATATCTTATTATGATCTTATTTCATTGCACTTTTTTTTTTTTAATTCTTTTCTTGCTATTCATATTCCACTATTTCTTCAAATGCAGGCTACTTGCTATGTATTTTTGAAGAAAAACTTGATGATAAATCACTTGTCAAGCTTCAAGATTTTGAGTTTGTGGCAAGTAGATGCTTGCATTACGAGCAAATAAATATTAGGTACAATATTAATGCATCCCACATTTTCTAAGGAAGCTGTACTGTCTAATGCAGTTTTCTGATACTAATGGAGAGGTCAGCAGATATTTTTATCGTACCCCAAAGACACGAGAATTGGATGATCTTCTTGGTGACATTTATCACAAAATTTTAGGTATGACATAATTGTGATTCCAATATTCTCTGTTTGTTAGGCCATCTTAGATGCTTGAAATTTGTTTGAGTTTCTCCAAGCTAGTATGGATAGGATGATGTCTTATCTGCAAAATAATCAGACAAATGGATAGTCCTATATTGAATTAATGAGTGGTAAACTCCATCCTGCCTGTGGTACTTAATTTGACGATTTTTGGTGGTGAAATACCAAGAATAGTATCTCTTACACCTGGAACCCTAAATCCAACGTTATGATTGCTGACTTCCTTCCAGCCTGTGGTGCTTAATTTGATGTTTCAGGGATGTTGAGATAGGTATTGCAGTCTGTATTAGACCATATTCTATTAGTTATCTTAGATCTTATCATCAAACTTTCTCATTGGTCAAATTTCTCATTAAAGATATGGAGAGGGCAATCGTGAGAGATTTGTTGTTGCATATTCTACTATTTTCAGCGCACCTGCTTAAGGCTGCAGATTTTGTGGCCAAACTTGATTGGTGAGAGTCCCTTTTCATGAGCTTTCTCTCTCTCTCTCTCTCTCTCTCTCTCTCTCTCTCACACACACACACACACACACACACACAAGCACACTCTGTCCTATGTAAATTGCTGTCCATAACAAATTGGCTGGCTTTATTATTTAGTCTTTTGTCTTTGGCACTGGTTGCTCGCCAAAACAATTATGTGAGGCCTATTTTGACTGAAGAAACCTTGCTCGATATATGCAGTGGAAGGTGAGAGCTGATTTGCACTATATGGACTTGTTTTTTTGAATTTGTCCATAAGAGAGCTGGTCCAATCAATTGTATAGTTTATTACTTCACACCAGTTGCAGACATGTTTTGCAGGAAATGACTGTAGACACATTCATTCCCAATGATACAAAGATTCTTGATGATGGTTAGAACAATTTTCTTAGTTGAATCAAGCTTTTTTTTTATGTTTGTCTAATCCTTTTGATCTCTTCAGTTTTTGTTGTTTCAGGAAGGATCAATATCATCACTGGTCCAAATTATTCAGGGAAGAGCATATACATAAAGCAGGTTATGAGGATGCCCTTTGTGTGTGTTGGGTTGTATTGTGGGGTGACATATTAGTCTTGTGCATGTGCATTTCCAGTTAAATCCATTAAGTCTGTTCTTCATACATGCATTATTTTCTCAGGGAGCATTTTTTTACCTACATTCACAAAAATTGACTTTATAAAATACAGGGATTTAGCAGGGGACTAATTCAGTATGTGATTAATGTCTGTTGAACATGTTATATATTATAGTATACGTCCATCAATTAGCAGCTGTTACAAGATGACTCTCCTTGTTGCTGCATCATGCCTACCTGTAATTTCTTTTAAACTTTTACATTCTGAAATTTGTTGTTCCAGGTGGCATTGATTGTTTTCCTTTCTCACATTGGAAGTTTTGTACCTGCAGATGCTGCTACTGTGGGATTGACAGACAGGTCTTGAATGTCATTTCCAGTACTCTTATTGCATAGTGGTCAATGCTAACTTGAATGACTAACCCAGCTTGCTCCCATTTTATATGTAATAGGATATTCTGTGCAATGGGAAGCAAGCTTATGACTGCAGAACAGTCAACATTTATGATAGATCTCCATCAAGTAGGAGTGATGCTAAGGTATACTACAAAGACGACAGTTAGGATGGCCATATGTCCCTATATTAAAGGACACATAACTCAGAGATCTTTTTGCATCTCTAGCATAGGGCTCATTATGAACTTCTAGAGTTTTTCCCTTTAAATTCCTGCAACAACCGTGTTGGCATATGTTCAGGCAGGCAACTTCACAATCATTATGTCTGCTAGATGAATTTGGCAAAGGAACACTTACAGAAGGTTAGGCTCCCTTGACTTTGCATTTCTTGTTATGAACAAGAAATAGAGACTGGCTTTAGAATAATGGCAGTCATAAGATTCAATTGTATTGTTGGTGGCAGATGGCATTGGTCTGCTTGGCGGCACCATAAGCCATTTTGTCACAAGTGATAATCCACCAAAGGTTTGATATTCTTCTACAGCTTATTGAAGCATTACATATTTTTTCTGCATAGCAGTTTCAAGGTCAGTGAGGGCTTTTAGGGTTGAGTAGGAAAGAAGACACCTAATGTTGGTCTTAAGGTGGTTGACCATTGTAGATGGGCCTTTCAGCAAATCTAAGGAACCATAAACAATATTATTGGGAGCAAAATAAAAACCTATATTCATCTCAGTACTGGCTATTTGATTGATTTGCAGGTTCTGGCATGCACTCACTTGATGGAATTATTTAATGAGAGTTACTTACCAAAGGCAAGCATTCTTCCATAGTTATCGTGATTAGGAGCTCAAGTCCATAAAAGTGACATCAGTTCTCTTGATTGATTATAGTCTGAGAAAGTGAAGTTTTACACAATGAGTGTGCTGAGGCCTGACAGCATCTCTACTGGGATGGAGGACATTGTGTTTCTATATCGGTATGTCTTTATAGCCATTTGCACCAGGCATATCTGGATTAGCATACCAGGGAAAGAGAAAGCCTCAATTTCTGGATGCTGATAGATTACATAATTACTTTGTTCACATAAGTTGGGTGATTGATTGTGAGTACTTTTTGCCTATTGCAGGTTAGTTCCTGGGCAAGCACTTCTCAGCTATGGTAAGTACAGTTTGATTGTTAATTGGGATCAAATGCTAGGCATTTTGAATGATAATCACATGCTATTATAACTTACAGGACTGCATTGTGCGCTTCTTGCTGGTATATTCTGTCCCTCCTTGATTCATTTATGTGGCATCGCAATTGCAAAATTCATTTGGATTGAGGCAAATTTAACAGTACCTTGGCTTCCTTCCAAACATCTATGCAGCTTTTGTTTAGGGATGCTAAATGGGTAAAATATGTACATCTTTAAAGACAAAGCAAAATGTCTGATTTTGTTCATGTGACCCACTAGCGTGCAATGACTACGGGTTCCCACTCTGCGTCAGACTAGCCCCAATTTACTGGTGGCTATATCTACCTCTTCCTCCATCCCAGCATCATTAAATGTGATTTTTATTTTATGCCAGACATTAATCAACAATCCTTTTCCTTTTCCATATGATCGATGCCTGACAATATTTCCTATGCTTATGAGAACAAAATCTATGTACTCATTTCAATCTAATACTTCTCTGCATTGACCGAATTTGGGTATAAGGAGTTACATCAATCTCTATAGTTATAGTAGACCCAATAACATTGCTTATGTAGGTGTGCCTGAGGAAATTGTCAGGAGAGCATCATCTGTACTCGATGCTATTGGCAACAACAACTATGTCGAGAGATCATGTGCTGAGAAGATATTAACTCAGGATCAACAATATAAGGTCTCATTTCTGAAGCTAGATTAAACAAATCAAAATGGAGAAACCATGAATGATTTTGTTCTGATGTTTCTTGCGGAAACACAGGATGTAGTTGACAGGTTTTTGGCATTTGATGCATGTATGGGTGACCTCAACCTGTTCTTCCAGGATATATTTTGTTCTTAATCTGAAGAAATCCAGAGGTACCTTTTTTAGAACTTTCAATCCTCTTTGATACTTAACTGCATTGAGATCAATTTCCAGAACTCTTATAAGACAGTGAAGCAGCAATATTTATTTACTCTGCCTGTGTGCTTCTCAATTATCATGACTAGCTGACATGTTTTCTACTTTCTGTGTCCTAGGCCATATTGGAGGTGATGTTGTTCATTTTCAAGTGAATCCATTTCATACACATATGTTGTTGTGGTGCTGAGCTTAGACTGCCCTTAGCTGCCTCACATCCATTGGAAATGTGTATTTGAAGAAATTTTCACCCAGAATGATGTCAGCTGCCCCTTTGGATGAACTAGATCCCAAAAAAGATGTTCGCTTCTGTTGGAGCAATAGTTTGAAATTGGAATGCAAGGGATTTCGGCGTCGAGCTTTCCAAGTCCACAACAAGCAGCTCTAACCTCGGTAAATTCTGAATTACAGGAGTTAAAAATCACACACTAAAACAAACCAAAATAAATATGTAGACAATGGTCTTTCTGTACAAAAATAATGTGAACCATTTACCAACATCATGAATATCCTAAAGATTCAAGTTGTTTAAAGTCTGCGAAGATACTCGTGTGGCCCTATCAACGAATGCCTTTGAAAGGGAAATGGTGCATATTAGAATACGTAACGGGTTTCTGGATGATGCTTTCCACAAGTCTCTGTATCAGAGCAGGTTTAGTACATGCCCATGAGCACCGATTTCAGTCTCTGCAGCATTGGCTTAAGGTCTTCGTTGTACTTAGCAGACCTAGAATTTTAATACTTTGTCACATTCTCCCGTTTTTGGTGTTAGGCCTTGTCGCAGGGGAACATCCACTAGGCGGTAACCCAGGAGCACAAATTTATGTGCACCATAAGCATATTTCTGCCAGAAGAATATTTGGTGAATATTGTTGTTAATTAACGTTTCATGTCGATACTTTTACACGGGAACAACTCATCAAGTAAACCTAAAATGTTTTTAAAATGTGGCGGGAAATGATAAAAGTATGTTTTGAAAAAGAAACATGGCAAAAAAAAACAATTATTCTAAGGTAATGTTATCAATGGGTTGGGTTGAGTTGAGCTAGACATCAGCGTTAGTTCAGCTCAAATCTATAGGGGTTTGTTGTGGCCTTCAATGGCTTGAAGCATACTCTGCACTCCTCCACTTCCCAACCCTCGTTGTCCGAGGCAGTATTATCCTTTTAATACACGCATCATCTTCCAGCTGGAGTTGACCCCAACCGTACGGTACTTGCATACAATAAATCATCTATTTATTGCTCTTTGTCTTGGTTGTCGCATTGTTTAATGCCGTTCATCATGTTACACTCTCTCGTGGCCTCCTCTCCCTCTTTGTCTACGATTGATCCATTCCTGCTCCAAATTCCTTAGGGCAGTACCCAATGGATGCCGAGATAATTTTCAAGGGGTTTTCTTTAGACGAATCCATTGATAAAAATAAAAATATTATAATATAGTTTTTAACATAATATAATCCAATCCACTACATGGGTACATGTCCATTCTTTCGCTCACATTCAACTATCATGTAGTTTTCATAACATGAGCGCTCCGTGCCCAATTCAGTTGAACGGTTAATGCCACTTCGAACCAATTCTGGCGATGGACCCCACAAAATGTGAAATCAATTCAAAAGAATATCTCCTATTTTCATTTTTTATTATTTTTTTAAAAGAAAAAGACGTTATGCGTGAGGGTACTCGGGTAATTTTGTTTCTCCTCCCACGACGGGCATCCGGGGGGGCCTCCTTCTCCTAACAAATACTATAAAAAACCTTCAAAAGCCCCAACGTTCGCATTCCAATACACACATACAAAGAAAAAAAAAAAAAAAAAAAGAAACACCTCGTCTCACCCTTCAATGTTTTCCTGTGAGGCAGTCCAAAGAGAGTCACCATTCCATCTCTGCAAATCTTAACTACAAACGCTCATAGTCGCATATTGTTCTTGCTGCTCGATTGCCGCTACTGGAATGTCGCTCGCTCGTTCTTCGGTTCCAGTGGTGGATTCATTCCACGAAACATGTTCATTCTGGTAAGGATCGACGCTGATTTAATATATTTTTTTTCTTTTTATTGTAAATAATTCAAATCTTGTATCGTTTTGAAGTTTAATCTTTGCTTTTCTGTTTTCTTTCTGTTATTTTTTTTATAATTTCGTAGTTTCTTTTTCTTTGTTCGAGCGAGGCACAGAGATTCAGGTAAAGATCTATAATAATGTAATTCACCTTTGATTTTTATTATTCTCTCTCTCTCTCTCTCTCTCTCTTATGTATATATATAAAGAAGATTTCGGATCTTGCATATATTTGAAGTTCCAGCCAATACAACGAGACTCGAAGTTAATCTTTGGTTTTCTGATTTCTTTTCGTTTCTTTCCTTTTTTTTTTTTCTTTTCTTTTTTTTTTTGAACTGTGGTTTCTTTTCTTTATTCTTGAGACATGCATAGGATTTCTGTCTGTCTCCATGACAGTGAGGCATATGATTAATCTCTGTTTTCCTTTTTTTTTTTTTTTCTTTTTTCAAGATTGTTCAGTTTACAGGAATCTTTACCTTTTTTTTAATTTTTAATTTTTATTTTTTCATATTACAGTGTAAAATTTCTTAATTGGAATTGCTTACTACGAATGATGTTTTTGTAGTGAAACTACGCGAGAACATTGAAACCATCCTTGCAAGAAGAAAAGCAAGAAAGGTCTATATATTTCGTGAAAGTTGCTATGATAGACAGACATCGAGGATTAATTATTTCTTCTTCTTTTTTTAATTTTTTATTTTTTAGTCTCTGCAGAAAAATTGTTGCACAAATGCATGCAGATGGGAAAGAGAAACATCGATGAAGAATGGTGCGTATGAAGCCTACTATCTCCTTACAAATTTCTCTTTTGGCTTTTCTTTTCTGTTTTCTTTTTCCCTTCTGAAACTTTTGTTTTAAGATTTTCAGTAAGCTACTCTTGGGGAACCAAGAGACGTGAAGCTTTGCCATTTAAATTTAATGTTTGTGAAGGATAAATATGCATAAAGTCAAGGTAAATATCAAAATCCATGTCTGTTATATTGGTTGTTCATTAGCTTTTCTTTTTAAACAGAAAGAATTTGTAGCTTATATATATATTTTATACTTTTAAATTCTGCAGTTTCTCTGTTTCACTTTTTCTTGGTAAGATTGATCAGTTTATACATATCTCATTACTTTTTTTTTCTTCCTCCTCTTATATTACAGTGTCAAGCCTCTTCATATTTATAATTGCTTACTAAAATAATCTTTCTCTGGTGAAACTACACTCATTGAAACCATCCCTGGAAGATTAATAAATTTCAGGTTTGTACCCATGGAAAATAAATTTAACGTTGATTGTTAAACTATTAATGCTTTATTCTTTTTGTGTTTTACAGGCTTAACAGGAAACATGTCAATGGAATCACAGGTACGACCAACACGCAATATTGTTCCTTAGCTGATATGTAATACAAGCTTTTTCCGTATTCCTATAACAGAGTTGTCAAAACTTTTACAGTAGGTGTGGACCATTGATATGTCTGCTGGTCCTGATAATTGTGCTCTGAATGCAAGTTACAAAACAGCTGATTGTTATATCTTCCATGTATTTTATCCATTTTGGAGTCTTTTTATTTTTATGTGATGAGATTTGCTTGCATATGAATGTATACTAATTTTTCTATGAAGGACACTTTGGGCAAATCATTAGAGGAGTTTTGAAGATTGTAACAGAAGGCTTCCTAGTGTTCTTTTAAAGTTGTATGCCGATGAAAAATATGCACAATCACTGCCAGAAACAGGTCAATGGCCATGACAACATGCAGAAGTGTTTCCTAGTAGCTGCTTTGTACTACAGTCACTTTGTTTGTAAGACTTATGCTAGTTGCTAATCCCCTTTGGCTCTTAAATGCTTAATTGTTTCCTAGTACTACCTTCTTCTGTGATCATTTTAAGGCCTTGTTGCATCAAAGTAGAATTCCTTCCCTATGCTGAAAGCAGATGCAACCTTGCCATGAGTTTGCATTAACATAAGCCTAAATTCTTGACATTTCTTTCTAGAAACCAGTTTCTCCATTGCTTGGCCACTTCCTCCCTGTTTCTGCAAGACAACACTCTCCATTAGTTTAAGTTTCTGTTAAAGAATAACCATGATAAGACAGCAGGCATCAATTGGGAAAGAAAGGTAAATTGGATTAGATAAGTAAAAAACAAAAATATATATGTGTGTGTATATATATATATATATGCCTTGAGTTATTTATAAGTGTAACTTTATGTCTTAGATGGGTTGGAAATATGAAGTATGTCTCTTAGGCAAAACTAAAAAGAGGAAGCAGATTTTGACCCTTTTTTGCAGGAATACTACAATTTGATTTCGTAAGGCAACAACCTCTGATTGGAAGAATAAGAAAGTCAAAGAAACACTTAAAGAAAGGAGTTTCTTTTCATTCTGCTGTTTCTTCCTGTATTACTTTCTTTTGGCAAGATTTGACAGTAACCAGTGAAACCACCAGATTAAGAAAGCTGAATAAATTTCTTGTAAATTGGTTAAACTAATGGAAAGTTGGCACTAATGATTTCTTCTTTTTGTGTTTTTTCGGTTTCATGGAGACATTATTGCACAAATGCTTATGTAGATGGGAAAAGAACATTGCTGAACAAAGCTCAATATGCCTTTTCATTTTTTTTTTTGGCTTCTGATTTTCTACCCTTTTCCTTTTCTCATTTTTGGCAGTGAAATTTTCAGTAATCTACTTTTGAGGAACCGAGATGAAGGATGCTTACAAGTCAAGCGAGTATTAAGTAAATGCAATTACTTTAAATTTGTAACATCATGACCATATACATTTAATGTTTTTGCAGGAGAAATTTGCATAATGTCAAATTTCATCCATTACTTCAAAGGGGAGTTGTCATAAGGTTTATGATATTGAAGTTCTTGTCAAAGTTAGAAAAGTTGCTAAAGGTACATGTCATGTCTTTTACAATTTCTTTTGTGTCAAATGTAGTCTCAAGTGGTTTTTTCTGATTCCATACTTTAGAAAGTTTATCCCCTCTCTCTATATCTCATACATTTCAGGCTGTCCATATTACATGGTGGATGATGCACAGTTGCTCTCCTGTCCATTCAGCTATATACCTAATCCAGTCATTAGAGGAGCAACAGAAGTGGATCTTGAATGAGCCATTCTTATTCTGATTGAAGCTCAGTATGTCATGCAACCCTCTGTTCAACCATAAATAAAAAAGAAAGCAGAGAATTCAAAAAGTATTGAATAGTGGATTTTTCATCAATTTTTTGCTTTGTTTAAATGTAAAATTAATACCTTCCTGATATGCAGCTATATAGAAGTCACTGTTCATGATGCTGATAGTGTGGATGCTGAAGAAGATATTTTGCACTGTAAATTAATTGATGCATGTCTTTAACATAAAATTACTTTGATTATCACTGGGCTGCTTACCCTTTTTTCATTTATTGTTAAAGAATTGCAGATGGAATTTGGGCAACTATGTGCAGTTGATGATCTCACAAACCATTAGATGAATTGCCATGGGTAAAGATCCAATTTCTTGTACTTTGTGATTCTGTTTTCCCAAGTCTCATTGATTTATTTTGGCTGATAATATAGGCAAACGTTGGATGGGACTTGGCAAGTCAGATTGATAGGGAAATAATTCATTAAAGAAGCATGAACTTCAGTATTACTTGCTATATACATATACAATTTAATTGTCTGGTAATTCAAGTTTTATTCTTTATTGGGATGTGCATTATTTGAAACTTTTATTAGATCTTTTGTTTTAGATTAGTAGCTTTTGTGCTGATTGTTTCTTTTGTGGTATGTTATGTGTTATAGTTGGATTGGTGTTGACATAAGGAAGCTTCAGAAACTAGTAAGTATAGCAGTGTTTCTCTGTCTAACCAGATTGTGGCACAAAGTTTCTTACCAACTGATAGGATTTGATACTCAATAGTCATGCTTATCATTAATATAGTTTTGGTTAAGACAATTTAAGCTGAACTAGATATATAATCAGGGACTCCTCATCAAAGGGCATACCTGTGACAATATTGGAAGTTAGAAGGCCCTTCTTTGAGTTTATTTAATAGTTGTATTGCCTTGTCTGCTATCCTGTTTTTTGCTTGTGGATACCTGATTGCCTCAGAGAGTAGCATTCCATTTCCAATCATGTACGAATTCTTACAATTCCTACAAGCATTTTGAATTAGGAAATTGTAAAATATGATTGAAAATTTCTTGACAGAAATGAAAATTAAGTTGCCCCGGAAAAAAAAAAAAGGGCATATTGAAATGCATGAAATATTCAAAATTGTCTATGCTAGGAATGCAATTACCATGCCTTCTAAACTCTGAGTCATGCTGTAGGTATGCCTCACCCCATCATTAGCTTTGCTCTCTGTACAGGTTTGTGCATGGGGTGTCCATCCAAGACCTCCGTGCACAGACAGACTGGTGTTTCTATTTTGGGGTCCATTGCTTCTCTCTCTCTCTCAGTTTTATGGTAAGTAGTTATTCCTTTTTTTTTTTCAATCCCTGTTATTTTTCTATTTCTCTCTTTCTTGTCTCAAAAAATCTTTTTTACTTCCTCTAAAAGATGGTCTCCTTAATCGCATCCAGCTTGGTCCTCTCTCCCTCCATTTAGCTATTTATTTTTTTAGAATAGCATTTGAATGCCATGATCTGTTGGTAACTCCTAATTGGTCCCCATGTTTGAAGATGAAAAATAATGCAGGCCAACTCAAGGCTTGGCTTAATACAATTCAGTAGGCATACAACACAAACTATTTCTAAGGGGAATTGTATAAGATCACTGATTGCTGCAATCTAGGATGCAGAGTTTAACATGGGGCCATTATAGGTGATGCTTTTGCTCATTACCAATACTGGAAGTCCTTATAGTTGGACTGTTGGAGATTGATCTTGCTGTAGGCCTGTTATGAGATTACAATTCGTATAGTTGGACTGGAAGCCAAAAGCCACTGAAAGGATATCCAGCATCTCTCTCTCTCTCTCTCTCTCTCTCTCTCTCTCTCTCTCTCTCTCTCTCCCACTTCTTAGAACTAACAATGGTGATGAAGGAAGGGAGTTTGGAGGGGTTGCCATTGGAGCTGTTTCTGAATATCAGCTTGGACGAGAGAACTGCACCAAACACGATAGCTAACAACAAGGTAATCAACAATATCACTGCCATCATTCACAAGGTATGATATTTTATGCCTTTTCTACTTTAAAATTTTGCTTTATCCTAAAATTACTGTGTAAAATTTAATTTCTGTTTGGTTGCTGAGAAAAAGAAGTTTGCTGTTCTCCAGCTGGTGTCACTGAATGATGCAATAGAACAATCAGAAACCTCCTCACTGGAAGATAATTTGTTAATAATACATTTTTTCTGTTTGCTTTTGTCCTGCCATTATATAATATCCTACAAGAAATATTGAGAATGCATTTCAATTGGACTGTTCTATAGTCTAACAGGTTGCTACTAAGTTCCCAGCAAATGCCTTTATGCGTTGGCCCACTTTGCTTCGATGCATTGTCTCATCAAAGGTCTGAAATGCTATAACTGAGAAAAATTTTCAATTGACAGATGGTGATAACTTTGTTCTTATAAATAGGAGTTGAAGTGTGTGCGGAAGTTATTTAAATAGACTGTGGATTAAGTATTTGAACAGAATAAGGATTCAATCTTATAAATACCTTATCAAACAAATAGTTGGGGTTTGATTTTTAAGTTACTTGTTTACCTTGTTTGCGTGCACCATCTGCTTTTCCATTTGTTTAGCCATTTAGAATCATTTCCATCTCTAACTAGGTTATGCACATGCACTAACTTGCACTCATTCAGGCAATAAAAACAGTGAGAGTCAGAGAGTGCATTTCTGAATACTGAGATTCAAAATTCGACTTTGTTTGTGGGAAGAACACTCTTTCACTCATAAGCACTGTCTCTCATTTATGTGGATGAATGTGGATGTGTGTGTGCATTGTGTGTGATTGTGCCCATGCCCTAGGCTTTTGATCATTTTTCTTATTTTCCCCTATTTTGTATCGCTGTCATACTGCATCATCATGTTCTGACTAAATTCATTATGATGCCCTTGTGGATAGTTTATTGTGTATCTTTTGAGTGCATGTTTGCTGGAATTTGTTTGTTTTTAACCTCGCTTCCATGCTTGATGTTTCATGATTATTGTAATCCATTGTTTTGTGATATGCGAGATGCATTCATAATTAGGAAGTATACAAGGAGATTTGTTAAGAGTTGATGGTTAGAAACTAATGTGACAGTTGGATAGGAAGTTGTCAATTTATTGGTTTGTTTCTATAGTAGTTATCCTATTTAGGCAGTAATTATCTTATTTAAATAATTTATTATTTTTAGAAACTAATTTTAGTAGGAAAATAAGTTAGCAGAATTCTATTTTATCGTAGTTCTTAAAACTCTCTGTATTCAACCTATTTAAAGGACGTTATGATGAATAAGAAGGGGTTTCAAGTTTTCCTTAAAAATTGTTGAGATAGGGCTTGTTAGAGAACGAGTTTTCTAAACAGTAACCATAAGGTTTAAAAGGGGAAAGAACTTCAGTAAAGGGAAGAAGAATTTTTTGATGAGTCGTCTCATGACTAGGTCCTATGCAAAAATGAATATCAATTTGGTATTAGAGCCTGACATCATGGATGACTTTGTAGACTTGCCAAGCTGAATGGATGTGTTTATGAGAAATATTGAGCAGAAGTTGTCTAGGCTGGAGGACCGCTAGTAGTCCAGCGAACAATTGTCTCAGCAGCTCTAGAGGGTGATGAACTTGCAATTGGAGGAGATACTGCAAGAGCTAAAAGGGCATAATAAGAGCAATCAGGTGGGGAGCAACAGCCACACCTATACAGACCAAAGGGAGGAAAAAAATGTTGGGTAAGCAGGAGGGATTACTAATCTCAGGTATTCTAAATTAGAATTTTCTTTATTTGATGGAACTGATAATCTTTTGATTTGGATTCACAAGTGTGAGTAGTTCAGGTATTCTAAATTAGAATTTTCTTTATATGATGGAACTGATAATCTTTTGATTTGGATTCACAAGTGTGAGTAGTTTTTTAAAAATTAGTGAATGCTTGACAGGGAGAAGGTGGAATTGGCAACATTCCATCTTAATGGGGAGGTATAGCAATGGTTTTACAAGGTGAAGCAAGAGGGGGCAAGTATGAATTGAGAGACATTTATAGAGCAGTGCCACTTAATATTCAGTCCTTCTATGAGCCTCAACCCCTTAGGCAAATTGGCCAGCTTAAAGTAGATAGGAATGGTAGAGGATTACTAGAAAGAATTTCAATCCTTGTTGGCATGAACTACGAAACTCATTACAAAGCAGCAGATTAGCCTATTCACTGCTAGTCCTATGGAGGGGCTGTGACTAAAGGTAGAATTGCAGCAACCTAGCAACTTAGGAGCTGTTATGAATTTGATTCATACATATGAAAAGAAACAGAGAAGCAACCCAGCTGTTTTAGGGGAGAACCATAGGGCAGCACCTATTTGGAGCAGTCTAAAGGCAGCCACTGGGGGAGCAGTTTCAGGGAAGGGAAATTTTGGGGTAGCATGTAGTACCGAGAATACAAATGCATCTTTTTTTAAGAAGTTGACTAAGGTAGAGATGGAGGAATAAAGGGTGAAGGGGTTTGGCTTCAATTGTGATGAAGCATTCTCTTGGGGACATAGAAATAAGAAGTTGTTTTGAATAGAATTGGTCGAATCCAAAGAAGAGGATAAGGAAGGGCCAAGTGATCTAGAGATATCTTTGCATGCTATAACTGGGGCAAGGAACTCATTAACCATGCAACTAAAAATGATGGTGGAAGGAAGACTAATGTGGGTAATAATAGACTTTGGAAGCACCCATAACTTTAGTAATGTTGCTATTGCAAGACAATTGGGTCTCTTGGTCATACATAAGCTAGGATTATGAGTATTAGTAGCTAAAAAGGAGAAGGTTCCTAGTTGTGGCAGGTGTCAAACCATTTCATTCTAGGTTATTCGTGACACTTTTATTACTAATTTATATGTTATTCTTTTATAAGGGTTTGATGTTGTTTTAGGGGTTAAATGGCTGTGTACTTTATGGCCAATTATATGGGATTTTGCTGATTTAATGATGAACTTTGACTTTAGAGGAACCAAGTTAAGTGGTAGGGACAAAGGTTAGATAAGGAGGTAAGAGCTCATCACATTCGAGGGTTCTTTCCATCCTCAATTGAGCTAAAAAAGTTACTGGTTGAATTCTCAAATTTATTTGGAGAACCAATCGAGCTACCTCTTGCCCATGAATGTGACCACCAAATTACACTCCTTCTAAGATTAGAACTAATAGTAGTTTGACCCTATAGATATCTCCATTGTTAAAAAGATGAGATTGAGCAGCAATGTGAGGATATGTTGGCTCGTGGCATCATTAGGTAGAGTAGGTCACCATTTTCCTCCCTTATGTTGCTTGTTCCAAAGCATGGTGGGTTATGGAGATTTTGTGTTGACCATTAAGAGTTAAATGTCAAGACTGTAAAGGATAAGTTTCCTATTCTAGTGGTAGAGGAATTGTTAGATGAGTTACATGGAGCATGGTATTTTTCCAAGCTAGACTTTAAGTCGGGATATCATTAGGTTTGGACAAAAGAGGTAGTTGTAGAGAAGACTGCATTCTGGACCCATCATGACCATTTTGAGTTTTTGGTAATACCTTTTGGCCTCATTAATCCTCCATCAACCTTTCAAGCCTTAATCAATGAGATTTTTCAATCTCACTTGCATAAGTTTGTCTTGTTCTTTTTTTTTGATAATATTTTGGTGTATAGTAAGACATAGGTTAAACATTTACAACACTTATGCATGGTTTTAACTTTATTGGATGCTCACTAATTGTTTGTAAAGAAATTCAAGTGCACCTTTGGGGAGACCTGGGTGACATACTTGGTTCACATTATTTATAGTGCAGGTGTCTTGATGGATTCTTTAGAGGTCCAAGTAGTGACCAAATAGCCAACCCCTCACTCGATTGCGGACCTTTGTGGATTCTTTGAATGAACAAAGTATTATAGATGATTCATCAAGAGCTAAGGTGAGATAGCAACCTTATTGATAAATTTGCTCAAAAAGAATTTCTTTTAATGGAATGAAGCATCTACCAAGGCCTTTTCCACATTCAAGAAAGCCCTGGTTGAATCCCATTTTTGCAATTTCTTGATTTTAGTGTAGAGTTTTATGGTAGTGTGTGACACCTACAGGGAAGGAATTGGTGTTGTTTTGCACCAAAAGGGCGACCCCATTGCATTCTTAGTAGGCAAATTGTGAAAAGGCACTCAAAATGCTAGCATATAAAAGGGAGTTGATTGGGTTGACAAAAACAGTACAACATTGGCATCTATATTTATGGAGGAGGTCATTCTTCATTCGAATTGACTATTTCAACCTTAAATACCTACCTTGATAGCATATGTCTACCTCTCCTCAACAACATTGGGTGGATAAATTGATGGGTTTTGACTTCAGGGTGGAATACTGGGCTGGTTCTTTAAATTGAGTAGTAGATGCATTATGCCGATGAGTCAAGGAAACAGAAGTGGTCCTCTGTGTAGTTTTCCAACTGTAGTTACTTTGATGCAATAAAAGAGGAAATTCCATCCAAGACAGTACTGTAGGAGTTACGGTAATAGGTTGAATTAGGAAAAGCAAGTGCAGATTGGACAATCTAGGAGAGATTGATTTTGTAGAAGGATAAGGTCTATTTACCCTTGGATTTCACCTTGATTCATATAATCTTAGCAAGAGTTTATAACTTTACACATGAGAGCCTTTAGAAATTGTTGCACTGAGTCAAGACTGATTTTTATTGGAAAGGAATAAAGGAAATGGTGGCAGAATTTATGCAACAATGTAGTGTGTGCCAGCAAAATAAATGGGTAAATTTCCATGCAGCAGGGTTGATGCAATCCTTAACTATTCTCACTCAGATATAGGCTGACATGTCAATGGATTTCATTAACGGGTTGCCAAGGGTAGGGGGTAAGTTTGTGTTATTTATAGTGGTAGACTAATTTTCTAAATTGACTCATTTTATACCCATTACACACCCTTATACTGTCATCTCTATGACTCGTGTTCTTTAAGAGGATTTTCAGATTGTGGCCTTTTGGAGTCAATTGTGAATAATAAAAACAAAGTTTTCAAGAGTATGTTTTGGCAGAAGTTGTTTAGGTTATGTGAAACAAAATTGACTTTTTTATTTGCATTAATCAAATGGTCAAATAGAAGTGGTGAATAAGACCATTGAGATGTACTTGCGATGTTTTATGGGGAATCAACCATAAAGTTGGGTTAAATGGATTCCTTGGGTTGAATTTTGTTATAATACATCGTTTCATTCCTCTTTGCAGGTTACACCATTTTGTGTGGTATATGATTGTAACTCCTTAGGTCTGTTGTCTTATGATTGTGGTGCCACAAAGTTAGATGTATTAGAACAAGCCCTTTTAAAGCATGATGCAATCCTGGCTAAATTGCGGGGGTAGCTTTGTTCAAGCGTAGGCACGAATGAAGCAATCACATGACCTTCACCACTGTTAGGTCACCTTTACAATAAGAGTAAGTGTGGCTAAAGTTACAACCTTATAGACAATTATCAGTGATTCGATGGAATTGTTAGAAGCTAGCACCTAAGTATTTTTGGGTCATTTCAAGTGGTTCAGCACATTGGTGAGGTGGCTTATAGTTTGGTTTTACTATAGGGAAGTAAAATCCATGTTGTGGTGCATGTGTGGCAGCTAAAAGCTTACAAGGGAATTCTGCAGCAACTTTGGTCCCTCTTCCACCACTATTGGAGGGCAAACTAGGTCCCTTTCCTGCAGCAATTTTATGAGCTCAGCTCAATGGGGGAAGATGAAAGTTGTTAGTGCAGTGGAAAGGACTGCCATTAGAGGAGGCTTCTTGAGAGTTTTTTGATGATTTTGAGATGATTTATCCTAAATTTAAGCTTGAGGACAAGCTCTTTGCCTAAAGGGTGAGTACTGATATGCGAGATGCATTCATAAGGAGGAAGTCTACAAAGAGACTCGTTAGGAGTTGATGATTAGGAGCTGATTTGATAGTTGGATAGGAAGTTGTTAATTTATTGGCTTGTGTCTGCAATAATTATCTTATTTAGACAGTAGTTGTCCTATTTAAACAAAAATTATCTTATTTGGATAGTTTTTTATTTTTAAAAATTTAATTTCAGTATAAAAATAAATGAGTAAAATTTTATTTTATTTTAACTTTTAAAAATTTTATATATTTAATTTATTTAATAGATGTTATAATAAATTAGAAGGAATTTTAAATTTTTCTTAAAAATTATTGACAAAGGGCTTGTCAAAGAATGAATTTTCTAAGCAACAATTATAGGGCCTAAAAAGGGAAAGAATTGTAGTAAAGGAAAAAATGATATTTTGGTGAGTCGTCCCTCCTATGCAAAAACACATATCATTTTAACATTCTATGATGTTGTTTCAAGTGGGTGACCTGTTTGGACATGGTCATAAAAGGTGGCTTCCATTGTCTGATCCAAAGATTATCGAGGTGGAACTTTAACTCCCCAAGATTAAATTATCGGCAGTCGGTACATATGAGACTTTTATTTCTTTAACTCATATATTCTATCTATTCTTTTGTTTGGCAGGCACAATTAGACAGAAAATTCTATGAATTACTTGGTGCAAAGACTGCAGCAGATAATGAGAAGCCCTTGAAACAGAAATATGGAAAAACCTGCTAAAGGCAAGGTTTTTGCTTGTTGGCATAATAAAATAAATACATTTTAAAAGAGAAAATTTGTGCAGTTTCTATGTTTCACCTTCACCTTTTTCAGTATAGAAGTCCACTTCTGCTGCCCTCTTTTCATCCATATTGGGCTTTTGTTGGATCAAAAAGTTGATGATATGCTAGTGCAACTATCTAAAGGAGAACGCAATCTATTCTTGGTGTTTCTTAATCCTGCGGTGAACTTCAAGGTGCTTGATTACCTAACTTGGTGACATTAAAATGTTGATTGCCTGATTTTGGTGAAATATCTGGGTCAAATGTTTTCCTTTAATCTATTGCACCCTTGTAGCTTTGTCTTCCTTCCTAGAGTTGAAATATCTCCTTGAATGAAGTCTTATTCTTCTATTTGGTTGGTCTATGTTGAGGGTTTGATTGTCTACCATTGCTGATGAAGGAATGTTAGGCACGCATCAAAATTTTATACATAGGCTTTTCAAGATCTCTGTTTGAAAATGAGCATTACTCATGCTCCTTTATGCTTTAGGTATTCTCGCTACTAACAAGATCTTCAGTCCTTGGTATTCGTCTTCACATCTGCAGCCATACATGTAACCTGCTTGTGAATTATTAGGCTTATACTGATATGTTCTTCAATGGCCACTCTATTCTGAGATTTTGTGACACAAAGGAAACGCTTGATACGCATCTGTAAACTACTGGGGGTGTAAGTCTTCACTGGCTTTCCCCACGAGGCAAATGGATATCTCCACATTGGTCGCGCCAAGGGGACATTTCAATTATGGTCATGTTTGGTGTTTTTCGTTCAAGTAACCTTTGCAGCTTAGTCTGTGCATACTATCTTTCAGGCAATGCTTGTGAGCTTTGGTTTGGCAAATGAGCCAGGTGGATGTAAGATTCTGAAAACTGGACTGGACTAAGTGGTTAGAAAAAATTAATCAATTTAATTAAGATTAAATTAATAAAATTAATATATTAAATATAAAAAATTAATATTTATAAAGATTATATAAAAATATTAATAAATAAAATGTGATAATATAAAAAAAAATAAATATTTATAGTGAAAATTTTATTATATATATATATATATATATGAAAAATTTAATTATATATAATTTATAATTTAACATATAATAATATTAAAAAATTACTTAATATATTATATAGAAATAAGTAATTAAGGAAAAATTAACTTAATGTAATATTATATATGTTAAAATTGATTAATAAAAGTAATTAATTTTATTCAAATAACTTAAGTATAAAATAGTTGTATTTTATTTATTTTTATTTTGAAGTAATTTAATTTAAATTAATAAGTTAATATATTTTATATTTTTTTTGAAATATAAATAAGTATATGTGATGAAAGTTTTACAAATAAATGAGTTTTTTCGAAAGGGAGAAAAAAAAAAAAAAAAGGAAAAAGCAACTATTTTAGATATAATTGTATCTAATAAACCGGAATAACATAAAACAAAGATTACGAGGTGTAGTGGCAAAAAGACTATTAGACCATACTTTTAACTTGAGTTTGCCTCTTAGCATGACTTTTCTTTTCTGTTCAATTTTCTCTTCAATTTGTGGGGTTAGGTAGTTCTCCAGAACGCTCCACATCACAAACGAACCAAATGACCCACTCCAAAAAATCGGTTCATCGGTGCTTGGTTGAATTAGTCAGTTTTTGTTTTTTTTTTTTTTTATTCTCAGATTGGTCTGTGTTTTTTTTGGTTTAATTTTCAAGATTAGACCAAAGATTGGCTTCTAATTTTTTCGGTTGAATTAGTCAATTCGGTCTGATTATTAAAACTTTGAGGGGATGTTGCTACCTCAGCTGAGGATTGCTGCTCTTTTCCTTTGTTGTGTGACAGATCATGTTTTTCTTCTGTGGCTTAGCTTATGGAGTATTTTTAATTTGATTTTTTTCAATTGAATTTTCATTGAAACCCTCAGAATCCTTGTGATTGATAGGAAACAAGAGTTGGATTGATACCGCACTCAGCATATTTTTACTGTTGGACATTTTCATTATGTTAGTGAAGCATGATTTTTGTCGTTGCCTGGTTTTTGCGGTAAAGAGTGTTTGCATACTAGACAGATACTAGTATGGTGTCAAAGCCATACAAGACATTTTTGAATATGTAATAACCTTCTAAACGATTGTGTTTCACACTTGAAACAATTGTTTACACAATCAATTTTTTTTACTAAAAATTTTAATTTTTTTGAACAATTAATGTTTTATTATAGATGACTGTCGACCACTTTAACCCTGGCTCCATGGACGCACCCTCAATAATGAATGATTTGTTGCCGATTGCCAAGCTTAGCTTGACACTAGCTGTCTCAAATTGATAGGATGTGTATGGTCAGATGAACCGTCAAAAAGGGTGTTCACAATAATCTTAGCCGCTGCCTCTGTTGGATGCGCTGGATCCCAGAAAACATGATCGCTTCTATTGGAGCAATAGGCAGCAATAGGCGAACATGGGAGCCTAGCTCTAAGCTTCCCAAGACCACAACAAGCAGCTTTGACCTCCTTAAACCCTAAAACAAGAAATAAACCGTTGTCATAAGTGTTGCTCTTTTATGATACATGACACAATTTCATTTATTAGGTTTCCATTCCATAGCCATTTTGGTGCACCAAATTCATTGAAGAATCTTCTTACAAATAGTGCTGTAGGAAGTCAGATCGAGATCAGCTAGCACGTTAATTCGTTAAACTGTTAATCTTGATGTTAAAAAAGAAAAAATTGCAAAGCATTTTAATGTTATAGTCACGTACCATAAGTGGACGGGTTTTGAATCATATTTTGCATAACACTGTCGGTGTCAAAATAGGAGTAAGACATTCCCCTGAGCTCCGACTTCAATTCTGGCAACATTGACATTAGCACTTGATTGTAAGCAACAGCCATGGAATTGATATCTGAATTGCATTCTTCTGTCTTGTTCTTAACCCTTTGAAATGGAAGGCACCCAAGTGGTCCAATGCCAGTAAATAAAAATTTACGTGCCCCACAAGCTTGTATTCTCTGCCAGATTAAGGAAAGCTCCATTAGAATCGAACTTTAGAAAATTTAAAAAAAAAAAAAAAATGTAAAGCGGTTTTGTAATTGGACCTGTAGATAATAACCTTGATTAGTCCTTTTAACGTTTGAGCCATCAAGTCTACATACTGTTGCGGGGTGCTTTTCTTACGGAGATTAGAGGAGGCAAAGTAATCGAACAGATCATTGCTTCCAATAACGATCGCAACCAATGATCTAGATAAGTGGCTTTGAGCTCCGGAAGGTCCCATTTTCTGCACTAACTCTTCATAAACTGACTCGTAGTAGCCTACTTGTTGCGTTAGGGGTAAAGATTGACTCTGGAAACATCGGTAAATAAAAGATGTTTGAAGGTTAATATCAAACGATGAAAGATATATCAGTCGTGAGAGCTTCAGACTGAAGATTTGAAGGTCACGTGTCCGGTCGACGGCTAAGCCTATCGTGAGAGTATTCTCAATGAAAACAAATAGACAATTGACCAAACTTTTTCTATTCACTTACCAGAGCCAGATCCGTGCCATTGAAGATTCCAGCACCGGCGGAGGCGAAGCTAATGCCGGTTATGGCGGAGGAAGCATTTTTCCGGGGCAAAGATAGGTAGGGGGGTGATGTGGGCAGGCCTAATTTCTCAGCTGACCAATGACAATATTTTAATAAGAATATTAATGACAAGGAATATGTTCATCATCATCACGGGTTGCATTTCATGACAACTTAGAGCCAACGCGAATCTAGTTTATCAATGTTATCTCTTTTGCCCCTTTTTTCAATGTTGTCCTTTTGTCTCTTCAATCGATAATGGCAAAACACAGAAAAATAGTGGCAATGAAGTTAGCATATTCTTAATGCAAAATACAGAAAAATGGCGACAACGAAGTTAGCATATTTTTAATACAATAACATCATATTAATTAATAAGGTGTGATGGGTGTGTCATTAATTAATAGAATCACTCTTTGACTTCTCTACGGTAAAGGAACATAAACGAGAATCGCCTCTCCCACACTTCCCGTGAAATGAGCCCAAATTAAATATTCAGATAAAAATAAAAAAATAAAAAAATAAATTTATAGAATTTAAAACCACGTATAATTGAACGCATTTTACCGAGTCAATTAATGGGCGGAAATTCCGTGTTTCCACTTGGTGGGGTCCAACAGGAAATGACAAACGAAGTCCTGTCGTGGAAGACATGCAGAGGAGAGGCTTAACCAGTGGCCTCCACGTTGGCCACCTATAATTTTTGGACATGAAAGGGTGACGTAGAAATAAATTATATATGTGATAAGACTTTTTAGATGCATGCTAATCTGTGAACATAAATCGAGTAAATATGCAATTCCATAACAATGAGACTTTTTTCCGATTTACCAAAGGGGTCCATAGAGATTTAAATTTGAGACATTCTCCTCATGAGTTTGATCCTTTCAACATGATTGGAAACCCCAGATTGAGAGCCAAAGGGAATGAGAATCATTGAATCTGAGTGATCAAAGATTTGATGGGGCTTTCCTTCCAATGAATTACATACAAAAAAAAAAAAAAAATGTTTGTTGGGGATAATTAAAGGGGGAAGCACTCATAAAGCTTCAGGCTGACTTACCAATGAAATCTGCAGAATTCTTGCCATTGGAAAACCTTCCGGTTGGTTTCTTGGTCGGAAAATCGATGCCGTGGTAAGGATAATTTGCTTTTGCAATTGACAACGGAAGGTGATTGTTGTTGCCGACATCAACCAAGGAATCACCAAAAACATACACAGCCTGCACTATCTGAGCCTTTGAGAGATGACAGTTGATCAATAAGGTAAAGAGAGCAAAAACAAAGAAGAAACTCATTGGAAGTGTGTTGCTGGCCATCATGCGAATAGAACAAGAACCTTTTTACCGGAGGATCTTTATGCTGTGTGAAAAGAAGACCCTTTAGAGGCTAGTGACATCACCGGTGTGTGGGGTGGGGTCGGTTAAGGTTTTAAGTATAAATATATAAATTATATGTTAAAAAAATGAGCATGTAATAAATAAATAAATAAAACTTATAAACTTAATACTTTAAAAAAGTTAAAATAATATCGACTCTACAAGTCTATTACTTATTTTTAGAAAACTGTTATTATCAATTTTTTTTTTGTTGGTGCATTGGAAGGTAATTGTTGCCAACATCTTGAGGTTTAGCAAAAGACTCTGGCACGTACGGCTATTTTACTATTATGTGCTAACAAGAAAGTCTGAGGGGGAATTTCAAAAGTGAAGAAGATATCGGATTTGTCTCAAATAAAATCAATTAACTGAAAAAGCCACTTTATAATGTAAATACATACTTTTTTTCAACAAGCATACCCTTCAAACTCTTGGTCTGGTTGGGAATGTATTTCTGGAAATTCCTTTTTTAAAACAAATACATATTCTTATTACGTTAGGGAAGAACAAAATTTTGAGGGATCTTCAGCACTTTTGCTCCAATCCCATGTCAAACCTGACATAAGTCCTTTATAATGGATCCCTTTTAGATGTTAGCCATTTATAATTGATATGGTTAAGATCTCTTATAGATGAAGTCCTTCCATAACCTTTCTACTAATTCTGTGAAAATAGATCGTTAGGTGAATGATCTAATATTTCTTTTTGGTCATTTTTGATAATTTTGCTGTTTAAGGTAATAAATATCTGTGAGTTATGCAGTGATATAGCTTTGTTTTTTTTAGCTATTGATTTTAGAATGAGAATAACTAGTTAACAACACTTGGGAGGTAACATATTAGTTAAAAAAATTATGAATCAATTATATTTCATTTTGTCTCATCAATAAATAAAATTTATTGTTACTATCAAGTTATTTCTTATGTATTATTATCTAGTGATATGCTTCTAGAATTAAATACATAAAAGCAAATAAGTAAACCTCTTTTTTTTTTTTTGGGCTATTTTGCTATGTAGAAAAATAAATATCTAAATATCAATACTAATTATTATTACGTGGATGTTTTAATTTTTTTTTTTTTCATATTTTTACTATTTAAAGTAATAAATATTTGTGAGTTGATTTTTTTTTTCCGTCAAAAAGTCTATTAGATTGTAAATTTCATATCCTCATATTTTTCTTTTTAAAATTAAAACGCCTAAAATTTTATAAATAATAGTTTAAGTGTTTAATTACTATTTTTTTTTTTTAAAGACTTATGAGCTAAATATTGGCGTACCTTATTTACCTTTTTAGGATTTAATGCATAGAAGTTAGCATTTACTATTTGTGCCTGATGACATACTTCTAATCTTCCTTTTGTAGCTATTTTTGTTAGTAATGGAATTTTAAAATTAAATGTATAGAAATAAATAAATTAATAAAAATAATAAATATCTATCGAGAAATACTAAGAATTTTTAAATGGATTGAAACTGAAAGATTTAAGAAGTTGAAAAGCTCTACACTCAGTTTTAAGTACAGGAATTTTTAAAAATATTTCCTCAAATTGTAACTAATTTTTGACAAGAAAGTATATAATATATTTTTGAAGCCAGGGCATGGAATGAATAATGTGTTGCCGAATTCCAAACTTAGCTTGTCACAAGCTGTCTCAAATTGATTGGATATGCAAACTGAGATGGACCATCAAAAAGAGTGTCTACAAGAATCCGAACGGCTGCCTCTGTTGGATGGTATGGATCCCAGAAAACATGATCTCTTCTATTGGAGCAATAGGCAGCAATGGGCAAACACGGGATCTTAGCTCTGAGCTCCCCAAGCCCACAACAAGCAGCTTTAACTTCATCAAACCCTGAAACAAGAAATAAATAGTTAGCATAAGTCTTGGTCTTTTAAGAGACATTATTATTATTCGGTTTCATTCCGTGAACCAAATTCAATGAAGAATCTTCTTACAAATAGTTCAGAAGGAGGCGACACCGTGTTAAAGTGTTTGTTTTATTGCCCTAAATTTTTTTTTTTTTTTAAAAAAAAAACAAGTAGAAGAAGAAGAAAGAAAAGAAAAAGTTAAAAGCATTTAAATGTATAGTGACGTACCATAAGTGGATGGGTTCTGAATCATGTTTTGCATAACATTGTAGGAGTCAAAATAAGAGTAAGACATTCCACTGAGCTCTGATTTCAGAGTTAGCAACATGGACTTCAGCACTTGATTGTATGCAACAGCCATGGAATCAATTTCTGGATTGCATTCTTTAGTCATGCTCTTAACCCTTTGAGATGGAATGCACCCAATTGGTCCAATCCCAGTAAATAAAAATTTACGTGCACCACAAGCATGTATTCTCTGCCAAATTAAAGAGAGTTCCATTAGAATTGAACTTTGACAAACAGATTAAAAAAAAAAAGGGACTTTCAGTTTTCATAATTGGAACAGTAAGATAATAACCTTGATTAGTCCTTTTAACGTTTGAGCCATCAAGTCTACATACTGTTGTGGGGTGCTTTTCTGTCGGAGATTAGAGGAGGCATTGTAATCGAACAGATCATTGCTTCCAATAACGATCGCAACCAATGATTTAGATAAGTGGCTTTGAGCCCCGGAAGTTCCCATTTTCCGCACCAATTCTTCATAAACGGACTCGTAGTAGCCTACTTGTTGCGTTAGGGGCAAAGATTGGCCCTGGAATTCAAAGGAAATCATATTTGTTTTAGAAAGTCAACTCGGTGGCTTCGGGGATAGCTCAGTTGGGAGAGCGTCAGACTAAAGATCTGAAGGTCTCGTGTTCTGCCCAGTGAAATTAAAGAGACAAATTACCAGACTTGTTTTTTTTTTTTGGGGGGGGGGGGGGGTTTCACTTACCAGAGCTTGATCTGTGCCATTGAAGATTCCAGCGCCGCCGGAGGCGAAGCTCATGCCGGTCATGGAGGAGGAAGCATTGTTCCGTGGCAAAGATAGGTAGGGGGGTGATGTGGGTAGGCCCAATTTCTCAGCTGCCCAATGATAACATTTTAATAAGAATATTAGCCACAAGGAATATGCTCATCATAATGGGTCGCATTGCATGACAAGAAATAGCCTACACGGATCCAAGTTTGACTCTTTATCAATGCCTCTTGTTTACAAAGTTGCCTTTTTGCTCTTTTTCATTTGATAATAGCAAAATACAGAAAAAGCATGCAAATGCAATTAAGTATGAAGCTAGCATCTTTTGGATACAATAAAATCATATTAATAAGAAGGGTATGATGAGTGTGTCATCGCTGAACAGAATCGCTTTCTTTCTGACTTCTGCAAGGCAGAGGAACGTGCGAATCTTTGGCTTCCACATCAATTGGCAACCAGTGCAATAAGCATATTTTAATTATTCAATCCAGCAAGCTTTTGTTTTTGAGATGTTTTTTTTTTTTTTTTCTTATAAGAAAAAATTTTTTTGGCTGGTTTTATTACTTGCTTTAATTTATGGGACTTTGATATTTTGTGAAAATGTATGGCTTTCCGTCACACTTAGAACAAGAGACATCGGGGTTTCAAGCTGTGATATAACCTTTTATTTTTCTATTTTATTTTTCTATCTCCCAAGTCAGAAAGGAAAAACATTTCTAATTCTATCAACTTGTTGGGGGACCCAAGAGCAGAAGACAGACAAACGAAACCTTGACATAGAAGACATGCAGACATAAAATAACCATTGGCATGCACGTTGGTCCACCGATATTTCGGACAGGAAAGAGTGATGCAGAAATAAATTAAATCGTGAAGAAAAGCACAAAACAACTTTTTGTATCATTTGATTCTTATCAGATGATATTTCCTTCTTTTTTTTTTTCTTTTTTTGTTTTTTTTTTTGGGTTTTTTTTCTCAAGTTTTTATAGAGACGTTTGGCATTATAAAGACCGCACAATGAAAATGACTGAAACCTAAATGCCAATATGTCAACCCATTATATGAAATATCAAGGACAGTAACACAATTACAATACCGTGCCCAGAACAATGGAAAAAAACATATCATATCAATTTGCAAGATAAATGTGGTAACGCAAACGCCATAAAAAGGCATAGGCAAAATCTTGAGAAATGGTACATTAATTAGCCGAACATGTTGGTAGTTTTTTGAATGCCTTCTCCTTCAATAAGGTCTGACTTATCTCTCTTTTTGTTTTTGTTTTTATGTTTTTTTTTTATTTAAAAATTTTAGAGTCCGTCAATATTTGATTCCTAGTTAGTAGGAAACTGAAGTTTAATTATTCTACTACTAGACCACGTCAATTTGACCAATATTTTAGGTGCATGCTCATCCATTACGGTACATCTTGGTAAAATATGCAACTCAATAATAATGAAACTCTTTTCCAATATACCAAAAAGGTTTATTGAGATTTCAATTTGAGACCTGCGCTTAATGAGTTTGATACTTTCAACATGATTCAAACCCTACATGGAGATCTAAAGGAAGCGACAATCATTGAAAGTGAGTTATCAAATGTTTGTTGAAGCTAGCTAATGTGGAAGCAATTGTAAAGCTTCAGGCTAAAACTTACCAATGAAATCCGCAGAATTCTTGCCATTGCAAAACCTTCCGGTTGGTTTCTTGGTCGGAAAATCGACGCCGTTGTGAGGAAAATTGGCTTTTGCGGTTGACAACTGAAGGTGATTGTTGTTACCGACATCAATCAAGGAATCACCAAAGACGTACACAGCCTGCACCATTTGAGCCTCTGAGAAGGGACAAATGCTTAATAAGGTAAAGAGAGCAAAAGTAATGAAGAAACTCATTGGAAGCGCGTTGCTAGCCATTATGCGAATGGAGCAACAACCTTATTCCCAGCGGATCTTAATGCTATGTGTCTATGTGGTGTAAGGTAGTATTGGTCAAATGGGGCTTTTATAGAGAGAAATTATAGGTGAGTTTGAGGAATACTGTTATTGTATTGCTCTTAAGCGTGTGAAAAGGAGACATTTTAGAGTGCTAGCTAGATCCAATGGCTTGTGGGGCCTTCGTTTCTTTTTTTTTTTTTTTCAACCACGAGAGTAGATTATAAAAATGCAAAGCACATGGACTTCGAATCCAACAAAATGCGTATAAAAATTAGCTTAAATCTCAAATCCCACTGCCCATTAAATCCATACTCACCTAACTCTCCCATTAACCAAAAAGGAATAGAACAAGAAGATACCGTCGATCTCGACGGATCCAGAGAGAAAGGTTGCCACCTTCGAAAAACTGAGTGGGGCCAGGGGGTGGAGAGAAGACAATGGGATTTATTAGTTTTCAAATGTTCGAGGTTTGAGCGTCCGTTCTTGCGGGCTTCTGTGAGATGTTGGCTAGAAAAAGTACGAAGGTTCAATCTTTGTGCACGTCGGAACCAGACATCAAGAGAAAGCTCAAAAAATTAAGGCCCCAATAAATAATAATAATAATAATAATAATAAAAGAGAAGGCTCAAAAAAACCGCCTGGAGTTGATTGCTACTTGGCTACTTGCCACTTTTGGACGAGAGACAAACTGAGATTAAAGAAAAATATTCATATAGTAATTTTAATTAATAATTTATTATAATAAAATTTAATTTAATTTAATTTAAATTTAATTATTTAAATAAATTTAAGTATCTTATATAAATAATTTTTAATTATTATATAAAATATTTTTATTAAATTATAATAAAATTATAATGTTTTTATCAAATCATTGCACCCTATCATATGGTGAGTTTCAAATGCAATAGCTGTCAACTTGATTTACAACTGCAGCGCACTCGACGATAGAATAGCCCTTCAAATTACATTGACAGCCACTTTTCTATACAAAAATTGGCCAATAAGACGACACTGCACCCGAAAAAATTAAGAGGCGGCGTAGAGTTCAACCTGACCCCAAAGTTCGTGTGCGACCCCCAAGGGCCCCATTCCGCACGGTAGAGTTGAAACACTAAGTATTCAATCAACGAACGGAATTTTGATTAGAAACCAATGGTTTGAATTTTCTTTTTTCGTTGTTTATGCATTTGGATTCTTGTTAATATATTAATGTATAATTAATGTTAAAGTATATTCTCGTGGGACATCATATATTGCTAGAATTGCACCGGTTTGGTCACTTCAGTGAAAATAATAATAAAATCATACATGCCTGAAAAGGGGGATATTAAAAATTCAGTTGCAAACTTGATAAACTGGCAGGTTTCCCTAAGTTGAACCCTCAGGGTTCTTCCAAGTTGAAAACCTAGTACTCTCTAATTCATTAGCCAATAATAGTATTTTGGGCAATTTTAGCAATTGGTCAGGTAAAAGAATGATTTTGACATGATTATAGTTCTTTTCTTCCTAAACTTTTGCCAACTCTTGTAATTATTCTTTAAAAACAATTTTTGTACTGACTATAAAAAGTTTCTCATTGTCATGCCCATCATCACATTTGTAGTTTTCTTCTGTATTTTTCTTAAAATTCTGATAATCTAGTCATGCTTATGAATTTGTACAGAATCAACGAATTAAACAATGATTAATGTGACATGGAGATAGATTTTTTCTACGCGAGTGACATGATAATTTGCATTAAAGGGTGGTAATCATACATTTAATTCTTATACATATGTTACTAATGATTCTAAAAGCATTATATTGACATTAAATTTACAATATTTGCTAAAATATCCAGCTGATAGTGATAGTCAAGAATTTAAATGTACTAATGCACTTTTTAGGCAAAAAAAAAAAAAAAAAGAAAATTATTGAATTCAAAATAGATAATTATCAGTTAAAATAAATACATATAAACTAAAAGATTGTGCATTTATCAAATAATCTTTAACATGTGTTAATAATAAATTACTCTCATTATATAGTTCATAATTAAATTAATCTCTTGAAAGCAAAAAAGGAAAAAAGAAAAAAGAAAAAGGTCATCAACCTGGTTTTTTGGGGGTATGTTTTACTTTTTCATGCTATGCCATGATGTTTACGCAAACTGTGAAATTTGGGAACATGTCAAACTAGCAACACTAGTTGATCCAATTGGGGCTCAACTCCACCAGGAATGTTGTAGAAAGAAGTAGAATTGCGGAGTGGGTTCCATTAGCACTGAGGATATTAGTGGAGCCGACCATCACGATACTCCTTCCCATTCCCAGCGAAAATTGGGTTTTGGGTCGGCAATAGGAGTGATAATGACACCGTCCCAGTCTCGATCGACACCTACTTCTTTGTTTCACATATTGTATTGGGGGTTGACCAAAAATTATGGAGTATTTAATCGTTGCAAAATGATGGGTCCTCCCTAAATCCTCTGGGACTCCATATTTTCTTGCAATCTTTCCACGTGTACTCTGTTATTTCTGCAATCTAGTAAAATAGTTGCAAACTTAACTCACTCTCCCAATATCTTAAGTGAGGCGGGGGAATCAATTTCTCCCCTTGTGGTGGACTATGTCATTGTCCCTTGCATATTATGGAAAACACATGTTGCAAGTGCAGCCCCTCCCTCCCTCCCTCCCTCCCTCAACATTCGACTGTCTTTGACCAGTTATCCTTGGGTGCAAAGATGATGTGATTCACATGAAATGCCTAAGTCAACCATTATTTAGAACATGTTCACTTGAGTACGTATAATGTCACCATTAGTTTTGGGTAATTAGTTCAAACCTGAAAACTTTCAAAATAAATACTTTAAAGTCTTAACTATCGGGATATCTTTGATTTTCTGGATTATAAGTACGTTGATGATCTTTATGTACCAGTCTCTCGTAGGAATGGATGGTACGAAATATATTTAAGGACAAGTGGCCACCATTTGACATTTCTAGTGAAACAAACAAAGCCGAACCATTTGTTGAGTTTGAAAAGCCCTTTTTGTTATTTACCATATATGGCTAGACCTTATCACATTGAACTGGCCGAGTCCACTATGAATCCATCCTTTGCGTTGGCACAAGGCTGGCCAGCCGGTGGGAAGGGGGTCCACCGCCACATGAACCAATCGGCGACGGGTGGTGGGGAGGCGGCTGTTCCAGCAAATTGGGCTGACCAGTGATCATCAAACGAGTGGTTGTTGGTCCACCTAATTAACACCACGGGTGTGAAAGAGCCACTACTCAATGATCATGTTCTTGGTTTACGCATATAGTTTCTCTGTGTCTTTTGTTGCCACCGGGCGTGCAGCTTTTCTTTGTCCATTTCTAGCTGCTATTGTGGATTTTTCTCATTGAGAGTAAACTCTTCGTTGATTACAATAAATAAAATCTTGTTAAAATTAAATACCGTAATTGAAAATTTTAGAGAGTAATTTTGTTTTTTAGTTTTTGATAATAGATAGTATTGTTGGTTAAGAATATTGAGATAATATGTATAAAAAAAAATATAAAGGGTATTGAGATGTTTATCAAAATTTTTATAGTGCATTTTTATTAAATAATAAAATTTAAATTCTCTACATTTATTTTAATAAATTTATGATTTAAATTATATAAATATAAGTTTATTTTATTTTATTTTTTATAATAAGAGTTAAAATTTACTTATTAAAATAAATTTAAAATATTTGGACTAAGCATATTCTAGATTGCCAAGGGGTAAGTTTGTGTTATTTATAGTAGTAAACTAATTTTTTAAAATGACTCATTTTATACCTAATACACACCCTTACACTACCATCTCTGCAACTCATGTGTTTTTTGAAAGGATTTTTAAATTGTATAAGTTAATTGTTAGTGATAGAAACAAAATTTTCAAAATATATTTTTACGAGAGTTGTTTAGGTTATATGGGGCAAAATTAAGTTTTTTATCTGCATACCATTCTTAATCAGATGGTTAAACAAATGTGGTGAATAAGACCATTAAAATGTACTTATAGTGTTCTGTGAGAGATCGACTGTGAAGTTGGGTTGAATGGATTTCTTAGATTAAATTTTTTTGTAAGGCATCCTTTTATTATTCTTTGCAGATTACACCATTCTGTGTGACATATGATTGTGACACCCCCCATATCTATTGTCTTATAATTGTGACGCTACGAGGTTAGATGTAATAGAAGACGCCTTTTTAGAGTATTTCCTCAAATTGTAACTAATTTTTGCAAGAAAGTATATAATATATTTCAAGCTAAGGCATGGAATGAATAATGTGTCGCCGAATCCCGAGCTTAGCTTGTCACAAGCTGTCTCAAATTGATTGGATATGCAAACTGAGGTCGACCATAAAAAAGAGTGTCTACAAGAATCCGATCGGCTGCCTCTGTTGGATGGTATGGATCCCAGAAAACATGATCTCTTCTATTGGAGCAATAGACAGCAATGGGCAAACATGGGACCTTAGCTCTGAGCTCCCCAAGCCCACAACAAGCAGCTTTAACTTCATTAAACCCTGAAACAAGAAATAAATAGTTTAGCATAAGTCTTGGTCTTTTAAGAGACATTATTATTCTTAGGTTTCATTCCATGACCATGTTGGTGCACCAAATTCATTGAAGAATCTTCTTACAAATAGTTCAGTAGGAGGCGAGACCGTGTTAAAGTGTTTGTTTTGCTGTCCTAAACCACAAAAAAAAAAAAAAAAGGGGTTAAAAGCATTTAAATGTATAGTGACGTACCATAAGTGGATGGGTTCTGAATCATGTTTTGCATAACACTGTAGGAGTCAAAATAAGAGTAAGACATTCCACTGAGCTCTGATTTCAGAGTTAGCAACATGGACTTTAGCACTTGATTGTATGCAACAGCCATGGAATCAATTTCTGGATTGCATTCTTCAGTCATGTTCTTAACCCTCTGAAATGGAAGGCACCCAAGTGGTCCAGTGCCAGAAAATAAAAATTTACGTGCACCGCAAGCGTGCATTCTCTGCCAAATTAAAGAAAGCTCCATTAGAATTGAACTTTAACAAACAGATAAAAAAAAAAATAAAGGACTTTCGGTTTTCGTAATTGGAACAGTAAGATAATAACCTTGACTAGTCCTTTTAACGTTTGAGCCATCAAGTCTACATACTCTTGCGGGGTGCTTTTCTGTTGGAGATTAGAGGAGGCATTGTAATCGAACAGATCATTGCTTCCAATAACGATCGCAACCAATGATTTAGATAAGTGGCTTTGGGCTCCGGAAGTTCCCATTTTCTGCACCAGTTCTTCATAAACTGACTCGTAGTACCCTACTTGTTGCGTTAGGGTCAAAGATTGGCCCTGGAATTCAAAGAAAGTCATATTTGTTTTAGAGAGTCAACTCTGTGGCTTCGGGGGTCTAGCAGTTGGAAGAGTGTCAGACTGAAGTTCTGATGGTCGCGTGTTCGATACACGCTCACCCCATTTAAACATTAATTTTGTTTTCTTTTTCAGCCCATTGAAAATAGAGAGACCGATTGACAGACTTGTTTTTGTTTTTGTGTTTTTTTGTTTCACTTACCAGAGCTCGATCTGTGCCATTGAAGATTCCGGCGCCGCCGGAGGCGAAGCTAATGCCGGTCATGGAGGAGGAAGCATTGTTCCGTGGCAAAGACAGGTAGGGGGTGATGTGGGTAGGCCTACTTTCTCAGCTGCTCAATGACAACATTTTTAATAAGAATATTAGCCACAAGGGATATGCTCATCATCATGGGTTGCATTGCATGACAAAAAATAGCCTACACGGATCTAAGTTTGACTCTTTACCAATGCCTCTTGTTTCCAAAGTTGCCGTTTCGCTCTTTTTCAATTGGTAACAGCAAAATAGAGAAAAAGCATGCAAATGCAATAAAGTATGAAGATGGCATCTTTTGGATACAATGAAATCATGTTAATAAGAAGGGTATGATGAGTGTTTCATCGCTTAACAGAATCGCTTTCTGACTTCTGCAAGGTAATGGAACATGCGAATCTTTGGCCTCCACATCAATTGGCAACCAGTGCAATAAGCATATTTTAATTATTCAATCCAGCAAGCTTTTGCTTTTGAGATGCTTTTTTTTCTTTCTTTCTTTTTTCTTATGAGAAAAATATTTCTTGGCTGGTTTTATTACTTGCTTTAATTTATGGGAGTTATCTTTTTGATTCAAAAGCTTGATATTTTGTGAAAATATATGGCTTTCCGTTACACCTAGAACAAGAGGCATCGTGGTTTCAAGTTGTGATATGACCTTTTATTTTTCTATCTCCCAAATCATAAAGGAAAAACATTTCTAATTCTATCAACTTGTTGGGACCCAAAAGCAGAAGACAGACAAACGAAACCTTGACACGCGGACATGCAAGTTGGTCCACCGATATTTTGGCCAGGAAAGAGTGATGCAGAAATAAATTAAATCGTGAAGAAAAACACAAAACAACTTTTTGTATCATTTGATTCTTATCAGACGATATTCCCCCCCCCCTTTTTGTTTTTTTGTTTTTTTGGGTTTTTTTTCTCAAGTTTTTATGGAGACGTTTGGCATTATAAAGACCGCCCAATGAAAATGACTGAAACCTAAATGCCAATATGTCAACCCATTATATGAAATATCAAAATCTTGAGAAATGGTACATTAATTAGCTGATTAGTTGAAGTTTTTGAATGCCTTCTCATTCAATAGGACTGACATATTTCTCTTTTTGTTTTTTTTTTTTTTTATAAAAAATAGAGTCTGTCAATATTTGAGTCCTAGTTAATAAGAACTCAAGTTTAATTACTCTACTACTAAACCACGTCAATTTGACCTATATTTTAGGTGCATGCTTATCTATTACCGCACGTTTTGGTAAAATATGCAACTCAATAATAATGAAACTCTTTTCCAATATACCAAAAAGGTTTATTGAGATTTCAATTTGAGATATGCGCTTAATGAGTTTGATACTTTCAACATGATTCAAACCCCATATGGAGAGCTAAAGGAAATGACAATCAATGAAAGTGAGTTATCAAATGTTTGTTGGGGCTAACTAATGTGGAAGCAATTGTAAAGCTTCAGGCTAAAACTTACCAATGAAATCCGCAGAATTCTTGCCATTGCAAAACCTTCCGGTTGGTTTCTTCGTAGGAAAGTCGACGCCGTTGTGAGGAAAATTGGCTTTTGCGGTTGACAACGGAAGGTAATTGTTGTTACCGACATCAATCAAGGAATCACCAAAAAGATACACAGCCTGCACCATTTGAGCCTCTGAGAAGTGACAAATGCTTAATAAGGTAAAGAGAGCAAAAACAATGAAGAAACTCATTGGAAGCATGTTGCTAGCCATTATGCGAAGGGAGCGACAACTTTATTCCCAAAAGATCTTAATGCTATGTGTCTATGTGATATGAGGTAGCATTGCTCAGATGGGGCTTTTATGGAGAGAAATTATAGATGAGTTTGAAGAATATTGTTATTGTATTGTTCTTGGGCGTGTGAAAAGAAAGACAGTTTTGAGGCTAGCTACATCCACTTGGCTTGTGGGGCTTCGGTTTTTTTAATCCAAAAAGGTAGATTATTTAATACTTATTTAAATTAAAAATTTATTTCGATAAAAGTTAATTTAATTAAATATTATTTGATTTTAATTTTTTAAATAAATTTAAATATTTTTATTTATATAAAAATAAATTATTTATGTTATTATATATATATATATATTTGTTAATTATTGTGTATAATATTTTATTATATTAATAAAATTATAATATTTTTATAATTTTTTAACTAAAATATCAAAATTATTATATTTTAATAATAATATTAGAGTAGATATTTTGATCTAAATCGAAACAAAACATATAAATTTTACTAAAATTGCCACAAAAGTCATTAAATACACCATAAAAGTTGTCAAAATTATAGGAATCACATAAACTGCTGCTTGTCATGATCAAAGCTCTACTACCCACTCTCATGCATTGTCGTACGCTCCATCAAAAGTTATTGTTTTCGTCAATGGATGACTTCTTCCACACCATCAAACGTCAATAATCCAAAATTTGAGTATCATGCGCTTTAGAAAAACTCTAAATGTAGTAGATTTAAAAACTTTAAAGGTTTATTACTATCTTCCACTATTAATTGTTGCCACCTCAAACTTGATGATCTCCACTCAGAGATCACTACTCTACCTTCTTAATCCACTAATGTGTCATTATCTTGTAGGAGAGTTTGTCGCTTTTTCTTATCATTATGTCAAAGTTGAGGGATCTTATTAAAAATAATAAAAGTATAGAGATTATTTAAAAATAACAAAAGTTAAAGCACCATATTGACAATAGCCAATGTTTATGGGTAGATTCCAAATAACAAAAGTTTAAGGGTCATATCATAAAAAAAAAAGCATGAATTTAAATATGAATGGTATGATCCAAATTTCAATTCCCATTTTAGATAGAAAAAAATTACAATTGATGGCATGTGCAGATAAAAATTTTGTTTAACTACAATGAATTATTGAGTATTATGGATATTGGAATTATAAAACTTACAGTAAATGTTACAGAAGCACACAAAGTTGTTAATTAAGAGTTAAAATAAATAAATAAATAAATAAAAGTACTCTATTTCATTTATTAAGGAATAAATGTATTGAAAACTTAGAGTTTTAGAATTAGAGATTAGAAATAGGGATTGAGATTTGAGGAATTGAAATAAAGATTTTGCGTAAATAAAAGGGATATCAACCTCTAACAATCTCTTCGAGGGATCAGCCTCCACTAAACTAAACATTTTGATAAATATTATTGATTGTTTGTATGTAAAAGTTATAAGGTACTACAAATATATAGACTCGACAAACGGAGATATTACAGACATAATTGAATATATTAATTTAGAAATAATAAAAAATAAATATTAAATAAAATAAATAATAATAATAATTTCTTAATTAAGAGGATTTTATTATTCTCTCACTCTTCATATTAGCTTTATTCTCAAGGCTTGGCTTGATCAACTATTTTTTTTTTCAGTTTGACCTTCTTCCATGGAATTTCTTCTAAAAGTTTATTTTATTCAATGGTCTTCTTCAATCTTACCTTCTTCTATTAAACTTCTCTTATATGATAATTCAATGTTGCATTACTTTTAACATAAAATGCCATAAAATATCAACGGTGACTTATACATTGAGCTTGTTACACATCTTCAAAAGAATAAGTTGTTTAGTTAGCTTTTCATTCATAAAACTTAATAGTTCTGTTTAATTCAATTACAATAACTTGCTTTTTCTTGAAAAATTCAATAATCTTTACAAATTTTTTGAATGATTCATCAATTTTCATGGATAACAAATTAGAATATTTAGTCAAAAAAATATTAAGTTTACCAGAATTTTTGTCATCCATAATTTCATGCTCTAAGTTGATGTCATCACCAAAATCTTGACTTTACACAACTTCTAACTCTAAATTAATGTCATCACCAAAATCTTTATCTTTCAAAGTATCATGCTTTGAATTGATATCATCACTAAAATCTTTGCCATCCACAACATCATGCTTTGTCTCTTTAACTTTCTCAACTTCAGTAGGCTTGCTGACTTCTTTAGCAATTGGGTGATGAATTTTAATATCTTGTCTTTCTTCATATAGGTGAGTAAAGGAAATAGCAACTACCATTGTCCGTGGGTAGCGAGTTTTCACTTCATGTCGAATGTCAAGAATAAGTCCTTCAATGAAGGTTTCCACCAATTGTCTTTCTGACCAATCTTTAGATTGGTTGATTAATTACTTAAATTGACTCTGATATTTTAAGATGGTGGATGTCTAATGAATGGTTATGAGCTCTCTGTCAACATTGTCTCTTGATCAATTTTGTACTATGGAAAGAACCATCTGTTCAATTCTCTTAAAAGACTTTTGCATATGATTTTTTAATTCGAGATATTCTAGTATTAAAATCAGATAAATTGTATGAAAACATGTGGTAAGATTGCAAATTAGTGATATTATTTTTTTGGTAGTGAAGGATAGAATAGAAGTAAGATCCCTAAGAACACTACTCTGATATTAGATGTTAAGAATCTGGGATTTTGGCATTAGGGATTAGAAGTAGGGATTAAGATTTAGGGAATTGAAATAAGGATTTTGCATAAATAAAAGGGATAAAATTGATCTTTTTAAGGGGATTAGTCTCTAATAAGCTAAACACTCTGATGAATATTATTGATTGCTTATATACAAAAACCATAAGGTATTACAAATATATAAATTTAACAAATTACTATTACAGACATATTACAAACTAATTATGTCCATTAATTCAAAAATAATAAACAATAACTATTAAATAAAATAAATAATAATAATAATTTTCTAATTAGGAGAATCTCATCAAAATGATAAAACTTTTAAGAAGATTACAGAAGTAACCTTATCAAAGCAAACATGGGATATCTTGAAAATGTCATTCTAAGGTGTGAACAAAGTTAAAAAGAAGAAACTCTAAACCTTATGACATCATTTTGAGATTTTGTAAATGAAAGCTTTAGAATCAATTTTAGTTTATATAAGTAGGGTTTTTACCTTGACAAATCAAATGAAAATTTATAGAAAGCAGCTAAATGATTAGGTAAAAGTTGAAAAAATCTTACAAACACTCACATTGCGTATGAGTATATCGTGATTGCTCAAAAAGAAGCACATGATTTATCTGAAATGTCAGTTGATGTAGTAACAATCACATTATAAACTCATGAACAGTGCATGAATGAGAAGTGCATTGTGAATCTAATAGATTAAACACTTTAAAGTTAAGTTTTTACCAAAAGTAATCAAAGTGATTAATGAAAGTAAAAGCAAAGTTCTTCTCACGGTAGAGGACAAGGATGTCGTACTAACTATTACAATTATAAAGGTCAAAGAGGTAACCATAAAAATTATGAAAATAATGACAATCAATACAATGATCAATGGAGATCAAACTAAATACATAGAGGTTAAAGTCGAGGAAGAGGTCATGGTAAAAGAAGGAATGACGAATCTCATGTAGAGTTTTACTTAAGTCATAAGCATGATCATTATGTTAATGAGTGCAAATCTTATAAGTATAATCAAATAACTTATTATGTACAAGAGAGAGATTTAGATGATAGAAATCAAGCCCTCTTAATGATTATTATAGTTGTTGAAACACTAAACTACAATATCTAGTTCATTAACTTCACGTGTACCAATTACAAAATGAAAAAGCTTTGAGTTATTCTTAATAAGTCAATCCAATCCACTTTATAGTCAAGTTTATTGATGATAGTAGTATTCCATGATGGAAAAAAAGGTGAATTCTCATCAAGTTAAAAAAAGAGAATCATAATTATATCCTAAATGTACTTTATACATTTGATATGAAAGATAATCTATTTGATTTGGGCCAATTACTTAAAAGGAGGAATAAGATATAATTATATGATAATTATCTCTTAATTCTTGATGAAAGAGATATGCTTATTTTTAAATATCCTTTAATGAAGAATCAGATGTTCCAAATTGATATTATTATTATTGTTTATACTTAATACTATTATTAAAGATAAATCTTGGTTGTAATATTTTCATTTTGACCATCTAAATATTCACAGTTTAAAGTTATTCGCACGAGAAAACATGGTGACAAGTTTGCCTAAAATACATTATCTTAATTAGATTTGTAAAGCATTTATTCTTGCAAAACAGAGTAAATAACCCTTCGTGACAAGAAATTGACATGCAAGACAACTGTTTGAACTTATCCACTTTAATATTTATGGTTCGATAAGTGTTTTCATTACATGGTAAAAATAGATATTTTCTTACCTTTATTAATGATTTTACAAGAAAAATATGAGTTTATTACATGTAAAAAAAATTTAAGTTATTTGTTTATTTTAAGAAATTTAAGGTATATATTAAAAGACAAAATAAGTACTATATTAAAATTTTGAGAATTGATAAAGGTGGTAAGTATATTTCTAATAAATTCAAAAAGTATTATGAACTACAAAGAATAAAGTATGAAGTTATAATTTTTATACCTCATAACATAATAGAGTTATTGAAGGAAAGATCAAATTAATTATAAATATGACGATAAATTTGTTAAAGGCCAAAAGAGTTCTTAATCTGTTTTAAACAAAAGTTATTTTGTATTATATTTACTTATTGAATAGATTTTCAATAATAAGTATTTAAAATGTCACTCTTAAAGAAGTAAATAGCAGTTTTAAGCCTAGTGTGAGGCATTTTAAATTGTTTAGTTTTATTATATGTTTCAAAAAAAGACAAGGACAAAATTAAATGATCAAGGAGTAAAAATAATCTTTTTTAGTTATATAAAAAGAGAATATAAGCTATTCAATCTTGTGACAAAGAAGATGATTGTAAACAAAGATATGCCTTTTGTTAAAAATAAAGCATGGAACTTTAATGCTAAAGAGCAAAATAACTCTTAGTGACCTTTAATTATTATTTTGGGAGAAGAGGAAACTCAAATTGTAATCTCTACTATAAATGAGGAAGTTTTACCAATTGGTATATAGAATTTTACGCAACAAGCTCTATGAGAGAGTGAAAGACCAAAAAAAAATTGTTAACAATCAGTTGAATTGCAAAATTATAAAGTAATCATTGATAATATTATTGATAATAATGGGAATTTTGTGCATTTTGTCATATTTGCAAATCGTGAACAAATGTCATTTGATGAAGTGATTTAAGATACAAAGTAGGTGAATGTTTTGAATGACGAAATTAAGACAATAGATAAAAATAATATATAGGAACTTACTACTATTATATAAGGTTAGAAAGTTAATAATGTAAAATAAGTTTTTAAGATTGAGAGAAAGTCCAATGGAGAAATAAAAAAATATAAAGTAAATTTGGTTATAAAAGGATTTGAACAACTTGACCTTAATTATCACAAGTTATTCTCCTTTGTTGCTTGAATAAAAATTGTCAAATTTATAATTGCTTTAATTGTGCAAAAACATTAGAGAATTCATTAGGTGGAAGTGAAGTCAACTTTCCTAATAGTTTTCTTGAAGAGAAAGTGTCACGTAAATAATAGGTGAAAGAAAATATTGTATGATCTAAAACAAACCCTTAGAATATAAAATAAATGTATTAATTTTTTTTTCATAAAACTAACTTTCAAATATATCTTTCTAAATATATTTTATATGTAAAAATTAATAATTCTAATAATATATTATTAATGTATTTATATATTAATAATTTGATCTTTACATGTAATAATTTTTAGATGATTAAAAATTTTAAATAATTAATATATGAATTTGAAATAATAAATTTAGATATAATATTTTATTTTTTTGAAAATAAAGTAATTTAAAATATTAAATTAATTTATTTTAAATTTAAAAATTAAATAATTAATATTTTTATGAGAATATAAAATAATAAAATATTTATCAAATTAAAATATATATTAAAATTAAAAATATTATCAAATTAGAATTAAGAAAAAAAAATAAATATTAATTTAAATTAATAATTTATTATAATAAAAATAATTTTAAAAAAATTTAATTTAAATTTAATTATTTATATATATTAAAATATATATAATTATATAAAAATTATTATAAATATATAAAAAAATTATTATATGTGTTGTTTTTATTTAATTAATAAAATTATGATATTTTTATAATTTTTTAACAATAATATTAAATTACTATACACTAACACGCTGGCAGCTCCAAATGCAATAACCCAACCCCCAAGGATGTCGACTTGATTTACAACAACAGCGCACTCGACCATAGAATAGCCGATCAAAATACATTGACAGCCACTTGTCTATACAAAAATTGGCTAGTAAAACGACACTGCACCCGGAAAAATTAAGAGGCGGTGTGGAGTTCAACCTGACCCCAAAGTTCATGTGCGACACCCAAGAGTCCTATTCCATCTGGTAGAGTTGAACCACTAAGGATTCAAATAATCTTTAACATGTGTTAATAATAAATTACTCTTACTATATAGTCCATAATTAAATTGATCATTTAAAAGCAAAAAAAAAAAAAAAGAATAAAGAATAAAGAAAAGGTCATCAACCTAGTTTTTTGGGGTATGTTATACTTTTTCACGCTATGCCATGTTGTCTACGCAAACTGTGAAATCTGGGAACATGTCAAACTAGCAACACTAGTTGATCCTACAGGGGCTCAACTCCACCAGGAATTTTGTAGAAAGAAGTAGAATTGCAAAGTGGGTTCCATTAGCACTGAGGATGTTAGTGGAGCCGACCATCACGATACTCCTTCCCATTCCCAGCGAAGATTGGGTTTTGGGTCAGCAATAGGAGTGATAATGACACCGTCCCAGTCTCGATCCACCCACTTCATTGTTTCACATATTGTTTTGGGGATCATCACTGTCTATTGTTGATCAAAAATTGTGGAGTATTTAATCGTTGAAAAATGATGGGTCCTTCCTAAATCCTCTGGGACTCCATATTTTCTTGCAATATTTCCACGTGTACTCTGTTATTTCTGCAATCTAATAAAATAGTTGCAAACTGAACTCAGTCTCCCAACTCTCCCAATATCTTACATGAGGTGGGGGAATCAAATTCTCCCCTTGTGGTGGAATATGTCATTGTCCCTTGCATATTATGGAGAACACATGTTGCAAGTGCAGCCCCTCCCTCCCTCAACGTTCGACTGTCTTTGACCAGTTGTCCTTGGGTGCAAAGATGAAGTGATTCACATTAAGTGCGTAAGTCAGCCATTATTTAGAACATGTTCACTTGAGTAAATGTAATGTCACCAACAGTTTTGGGTAATCAGTTCAAATCTAAAAACTTTCAAACTAAATACTTTAAAGTCTTAATTATCGGGATATCTTTGATTTTCTGGATCGTAAGTACGTTGATTATCTTTATGTACCAGTCTCTCGTAGGAATGGATGGTACGAAATATATTTAAGGACAAGTGGCCACCATTTGACATTTCTAGTGAAACAAACAAAGCCGAACCATTTGTTGAGTTTGAAAAAGCCCTTCTTGTTTTTTACCATATGTGGTACCAGACCTTATCACATTAAACTGCCCTAGTCCACCATGAATCCATCCTTCGTGCTGGCACAAGGCTGGCCAGCCAGTGGGAAGGGGGTCCACCGCCACATGAACCAATCGGCGACTGGTGGTGGGGAGGCGGCTGTTCCAGCAAATTGGGCCGACCAGTGAGCAGGAAGCGAGTGGTTGTCGGTCCACCTAATTAACACCACGGGTGTGAAAGAGCCACTACTCATTGATTGGTAACGTTTTTGGTTTGCGCGTATAATTTCTCTGTGTCTGTCTTTTGTTGCCACCGGGGGTGCTGCTTTTCTTTGTCCATTTCTAGCTGCTATTGTGGATTTTTCTCATTGAGAGTCAACTCTTCGATGGTTACAATAAATAAAATCTTGTTAGGATATTAAATACCAATATTGAAAATTTTAGAGAGTAATTTCAGGTTTTTTTTATCAGGAATATTGTCGGTTAAGCATATTGAGATAATATATATATATAATGTTAAAGGTATTGATATGTTTAGCAAAGTGTTCACGGTACATTTTTATTAAAAGATAGAATATAAATTTTTTACATTTATTTTAGTAAATTTAAGATTCGATTCATATAAATACGAGTTTATTTGCCCTACTTTTTACAATGAAAAGTTAAAATTTACTTATTAGAGCAAATTCAAAATACTTGGACTAAGCATATCCTGCGAGGTAAATCAATGAAGTCTTACTATGACTTGGTGTCAACTATAAAGCATATCACTTTGTTAACTTTAAAAAAAAAAAAAAAAATTCTTGGATAAAATTTTTGGTATCTCTTACGCTGTTATTCTATTTATGATGTTAAAATTATTTTTTGCTCTATTACAAATCCTACTAACAGTTACTTACACTTGTTGACAAAATAATTTTGAACTGTCTTGCAACATTAACCGCACCGAGGCTTTCATAGTTTTCCTCTCTTCCAGCCACGGTGGAAAACAGTTAGAGAACCTTGGACGTCGGCACACAGCATTTTGCGCGTCCCTTGTCGCTTCTGTTATGAGCGAACAAGCGACACTCTTTATTGCTCGTAGAGTCAACATTCATTAGGATCGTTTGACTTTGCAAGATCAAGGAATCGACGTCCCACCTTATTGTTTGTAACTCGTGGGAAAGAAAAAGATTTCCCTTGGTGAGCTTGTTAAGAGGCCTCAATTGTCTACATTTAGCCATGAATACAAAGCACAGAATTTCAAAGAGTTTTGTGATAGAGAGCTACTGCAAATCCTACTTTCCAGTTCAATTCTAGACCTTGCCGAGGAGTAACCTCCATCTTTTGATTGAATTGGAAAGAAAAATGGAACACCAACAATTTTCATCTTGTTCAGCAGAACATTTGGACGTTAAAAAGATTAATAAATAACTAAATAAACGCATATGAAGAAAGAAAATAAAGCAATGGCAATAACAGGAACACGTACAATCGGTATGCACACAAACAATATCCACAATTTATGCTGGTGCTTGAGAATTGTGCCACGAATGAGCTAACTTGCACCCAGTACAAGATTGTGTCAGTTTTTACCATTCATAAATCTATCCAAGCAACCAGAGTTTGGGACCTTGTACCCCAAAACTACTCCATTCTTGAAGGTTGAGAGAGTGGTTCGGGCCACCTAAATGGCCTGACCTTGTTGATGCTGCACATTTTTGGTGGCCATATTCACAGGAAAATATAAGTCCCGGTCCTAAAGAGCCCGCACATCTTCATGCCAAGGTTCTTCTCAAGGTCAAAGAAGTGGCATTATCTGGGTTTCACCTCCAATTATCAAGGCCAAATTTCCCGGGTGCTATGTCCAATTGATTTGGAATGTGGCAGCAACACACATCCTTCATGGTTTACTGCAACCTTTACAGATCTCTGCATAAGAACCAAAATATATTCAATGACATAGACGACTGGCAAAAGTAGTCACATTTAACAAGTCTATTGTCTAGTGCAATCTTTTGTCACCCAATATCAGTAATATCTCTCGGTAAAAGCCTACATAACTATGTCAGATCAAGTATCATCACATTCTCTTGTAAGGAGAAGGGACCAAAGCAACCATAAAATGATAGAGCAACTCACCCTTGCTCAAGTGTGTGGCCACAAATCATCCTTTCTAGCCAGCAGATAAAGATAAAATTTAACTTCCACTTGACAATTTCACCTCTAGCAGCTCCTTTGACAACTTTTTGAAACCATCCTCTGTGCATCCACCATAAGGAATTATTTGCAATTCTGAACAGAGTACCAAAACTTCAAAAGGACTCAAATGCCCAAGGATATCTGGGTCTCGATCATAATCCTAGTAAAACAAAGGATAACAATGAACATGCGAATACAATTCTAATCAACGGGATCCACATCCTTAATGATTCTAAAGCCCCCATTTATTTTTTGCTATGTGTTTCTTTGTGTTCTAAAATCGCCAGCCCTCCCAGAAAGTAAATCCAGCTTACTGCTAAACTGGCCCACGTTATTTGAAGAGAAGACATGCCCTACATGAACCTCAACCAAATAAACTACAGGAGTTACACATCTTGAAAGATGTAGACATCTACAATACATGCATTGCTGGCATGCATCTACATATCTACTCACCTTCTCTGTAATGACAACAACTGGCTTGGAAACAAACTTGTCTTCCATCTCTGTGAGTTTCATTCTAATCATGTCAATATCCTGGATTGGATAAAAACATCATACTAAATCAGCTACAAATTACTCAGCTGTATTTCAATTATCAATTGACAGGTTGGAACACATAGCAGTATAGCACTAACTACACTGCAAAATTTCTCGTTCACTATTAGCCATAGAAAAGTCAATTTGTGCAAATACTACAATATAAAATCAACAAAAAGTGCAAAAGAATAAATAATTCACCTTGGCTTTAAATAAGTGATGGTCGCTGAAATCAAGTTGATCTACATGGGATGCTCCCATCTGAGACAAGACATCCAGCACTTTGGGAAAAAATCCCAACATAATAGCCACATGAAACTAGAGGAGATGGAACAGTAACCCATTCATATCCTTACAATAGGAAAGAATACAGGGTGTCCTAGCATGAGGCTCCCACATTGTGGGGTCCAGGAAAAGGTCAAATGTACACAACCTTACAACAAGAAAGAATACTTGTGTTTAAATGACAATATCACGACATTAAGTCAAGAAAGACAATTACCTTCTTCACACCCTGCACAAAAGCATCTGCTGAACCAATTGCCAAAATGCATAGCACAATTTTATCTTTTACAACATCAAGTGGTACTCTGGAGTTGATATTTCCTATGCCAAAAAAACACAAGGGACACATTGACGAGAAAAAAATAGGAAGAGATTCTTTGACTCCTCGCATAACATACTCGATATCTTTGAGATTCTGGTTTGAGACCTGTGTAAAACTTCTAGTTCAGTATGGCCATGCTTGACTTTCCAACAAAACAAAAGAATCAAGAAACAAGTCAAAGATGGGAAAGATCAGTTTTGTATACCAAGTTTGCATGATGAACTACAGCAATATCTGCCCTCTGAAGGGCTGTCAAAGGTTCCCTTAAAGGTCCAAGAGGAAGTAATTGATGGTTTCCCCATGGTGTTAGACCATTAACCATTACAATCTCTAGGTCACGCTGTAGGCTCCAGTGCTACAATCCATATAAAAAAATGTGATCATTAGCATGAATAATAATAATATCCACAATATTTTCATTACAATTTTACCACTGGAATCAATAACCATGACTCTAGAGGATGATGGATATCAATTAATGGGCCACAAAATGATATTTGTTTTCAATAGAAGGATCACTTGCACAACAGTTTATCGCAATCACAGTAGAGACATGGCAAATGTGCATGCATGTCCTTATAGACAATTGAGGAGCAAACTTTATGGTAAAAGAAAGTACATGCTTAAACTAATGGCCTTATGCACTTAAGAGGAGGTTACCTTGACATCCATGGGAGAATTGTGAACATCAATGTACACATACCTTCAGCCAACCATATGCATGGGCACATAACTATGTATACATGTATGCAGACACCAAATGCAGTTGATAATGCAAGCACAGAAGGAAAACATAAAGGAAACTATAATACCTGCATTCCATCGTCCAATACTACAGAACCAATTTTGCCCAACTTTATCTCAAGTCCCAATTTCCGGTCTGGCTCCAGTCCCCTAAGTAACCAATTACCAAGATCTACATAACCATATTGTTCAAAGAAAAAGGCAGCAGTAGCAGCTCGATCTGCACCCACACCAATCTTTGCAGGCGTCCCAAGAAGATGCCTCTTGAGCATCCTGGCTTCATCTCCGCCAGCATATCCCTGCCAAATAAGCCATATCAACATCCCCAATAAGCTAATGACATTGCAATTTAAACAATCAACGCACATCCACAAATCTATTCATCTATCTCATCATATGGAAATCATAACTCCATAAAAAACCATTGACATTATAAACACTGACCAAATAGGAAATTCTTAATAAAAATAAAACAATTCAATTACCCTAGTAAGAATCAGAGGTGAAATTCCAGAATCAGCCAACCAATGAGCAATGTATTCAACCATGGGCGTCTTCCCATTTCCTCCCCATGTCAAATTCCCAACGCTTATCACCGGCACAGGCAATCTTCAAAATCAAATAAACACCAAATAATAATAAGAAAACTATAAAAAAAAAAAAACGAGAGAGAAAAAAATTAAATTTACTTTTAAGTTTTCTTTTCCTTTCTACCTGTTTCTAAGCCGCCAAACAGAGACTCTGGGCCCAATAAAATAATCGCGAAAGAGGTTAACAGTTGAAATTTTATTCCGAAATAAAGTAAAAACTTTTCTTTTGGTTTCTATCATTTTCTCGCGGTTTTTTTCAGCTGCCACACGGGGGAGGGTCTGCAGTTATGCTTACCGGTGCTTAGAGAAGAAGTTAATACGGTAGAGATAGCGCCGGAGAGAAAGCCCGAGCCTGTAGACAGAGGAAGCGACTGAGAGTAAAGGAATGATCGAGCGGTGAAGTGCAGAGAGCTTAGCCTGGTCTTGCGTGTAGGCTATATGTGTCACTGCTCTTTTCAGCTTCTCCATTGTCCGACACTTTTGAGAGCTACTCGGCCAGTGTGGAAAAAAAAAAAATTTAAATAGAAGAAAACGCAATGCAACTTAAGAATTTAGGACAATACGTCGTCGTTGAAAGGTGCCCCCAAAAACATTTTGAATTCACGGGGCGGGGTGGGCGTGTGGTGGTTTAATGGGATATGATCCAGTAATTTGGGCTGGAATTCGTTGTAATCTTATTCAATTGGGCTCCTGAGCTAGCCCGTCAGTCCAGCCCAATTAAAACATCAGCTATTTTTTTTATTTATTAAAAAATTTATTAAATCGTAAATTATAATTTTCTTCGTTCACATAAACCATTAGTATCGAGTCCACAAAAAAATGTAAATTGATAAGCTAACCAATTCAATAAAATTAAAGTAAATATCTATTTAATATTTGTAGCCAATTAAGCATTGTACTTGAGAGTTTGGTGGGTTACTATAGATATATCGCATCGACTTTGTTCTGGTAGATAAAAAGTGGGGCCGTGACTTCACATTGTTTTAGTTGATCCACCGAAAAAAAAAAAGGTGAAAAGTGTTTTGTTGAGCTATTTGATCACGTGAAGTGACGTCTGCTCTTCAGTCAGGATACGTTTAGGTAAACATGAAAGGGAGTCACTATCCACTTTTGTAGTTTTTGGAACATGCGAGCATGGAGAATTTGAAGATAACGGCGTTGAAGAGTCTATGCTTATTGATATAGGGCTTCGTGTTTTTGCTAGGCTATTCTTGAGCCTGGTTTTGGTTTCGCGCTCCCCTTGGTAATTAATGTGCTTCCTCCTCCAATTTCCAAGCTGTGTTCGCCCTCTTGCAATACATTTTCCACTTCAAATGTTTTCTTACAAATTAAAGTGTTACAACACACCATATTCTCGTATTGTCGAGCTTGGGAAAAAAAGTACCAAATTTTGTCTTTATTTTTACGAATACTATTTTTACAACTTGAAGATGTGATATTCATGTAATAATATACATTAATAATGAAATATTTCTTTTTATATACTTTATAAGATTTTTCCTATATATATTTATGAATGAATCATATATATATATATATATATATATATATACACACACATTAAAATTATTGTTTAACGTTGATTTTAGACTTAATTATATATTTTTTGAGATTTTTAAAAAATACACCAATTTTATGAAATTATATTAATTGATATTTAATTAATAAAAATTAAATACTATTTAACCGTTTAAATTATCTAAATAATTCACTCACCCAAATAAATAATCAAGTCATTTAAACACCTTAAAACCCTTTTAAAATCTTTTTTATTAGACTTTTCTTTTGTCCAGTATATATATATATATATATATATATATTATTTTTTTCTTAAATATGTATATTTTATAATTTTTTAAAAATTGAGTTGTACTTTTTAATGTTGCACAATTTTTTTTCATTACTACTCTCTTTTAAATTTGTCCCATCTAAAATAATTTTTTTAAATTCATCCCTCTGTCGTTATGCCCCACCAAAAATCACTTAACCAAAGCCAGCCGGACCGGCTTTGTGTTTCAGACGAGGTTTGATGCTTTGAAGAACCAAATATGTGTCCCAGCTCATAAAAATAACATCTTCTAGGACCCACACATTGAAAAGCAAAGTTTACTGATCGGTTACACTTTCAGCCTCTGTCTTAATCGCACGGCTGATATTTATTCGCTTCAGTTGTCATGATGAACCGAAACCTTTACGGTGATTTATCGATGATGCGGGACCCAATAGTGGGACCCTTCAGAAGATGCCAGAGCTGAATTCCCAGGGGGTTGGGTTGCAAACGCAAAGTGCAAAGCCGCGTTCAAAAGCCTAGCTGCCCCCCAAGTTCAAATTCCGAAGAAAAAAAACACTCGATGTTTTGCTTTGATTGTGAATATGGCCCCCAAATTACCAGAGATGTGACCCCACCGCATGAGGATTAAAAAAGATAAAAATAATAATAATAATTTTTTAAAAAATTAGTAATTATGTAAACTTTATATTATTTTTTAACAATAACTTAAATGTCTTGATATATTAATTTTTAAATTTATTGATATATTATAAATTTTAATTAAAAATAAATAAAATAAAAATATTTTTAAAAATTAAAATATGATTATAATTAAAAATAATAATATATATTAAATTTAATTAATAAAATGAATACATTACTTAAATTTTAAAAAATAAAAATATATAAAATTATAAAAATTTTTGAGATGCGTGAAATTAATCTTTTTGCCCGATAGATAAAAAAGGTGATCTGACACGACCTTGAACAATGAGATGTTTGGACGGTTGCGATGGAATCTGGAACACAACAAACACATTTCTGGTTAGATTGAGGAGCTCTTTCGAAATTTTGAAATGACCAATTAGCCCTTTAGTGACTACTTAGTCGGGGAGTAGCCCTAGAGCCCAGGGGTCTCTGGGCACTGCAGGGACGTGAAAGTCATGGTGGCCTTGATTTCTTATACTTGTCTGGAGAAGCGATGAACAACTTTTTCCAATCGCTTCTTGGCGCGTGGCAACACATCAGATGTCACCTTCCTCCTCCATCGGCAAAAGCATTCATGGCCGTGATTTATAGAAGTATGAGGTTCGTCTGTGGAAGAACTTGAAAGGGTTGGTGATTCTGATTCCATTTCCTGCTAGCTTTCAAAATACAAATCAAAGAAAGTATTGTGAACTCGGCTGACTTGAAATTCAGAGAGTGAGGAAGCGCAGGCTCAAGAAGCGATTTTTTGATCACGACAAAGTAAATTTACTGTTCCGTCAATGTTTTGTCCGTCTCAGACATGTACGGACTCGGTCCAAAATTCTTTTCCGCTAGTCTGAAGCCTCTGGGCTTGACCGGACTTCATGGCTCAGTCCACTTGGAGAGACAGTAAATCGGAAATAATCACATTGGCAGGCCAAATTGACTTTTAAGCGAGAAGACTATTTATATTTTTTAGTGCAATGTTAAGCATATTGATGCATTACACAGGGGCTAAGTGATTACTTTGAAATTACTAAATTCTGTAATTTGTCATTGCAGCAAAGATCATGCATTTGATTTTCTTTAAAATGTTCAATAAATTAAACAACACATACAAAATTTGCTCTTTTAAGGACACAATCTTCTTTAATATAATTATAAAATATTACTCATATTTTTTTTTTACAAAAAAATTATTTTTAACTATTTATTAGATTTTCAAATCCCAACTTTAATTTATATGTTTATAAATCATTCAAATATCACAAATTAAAATTCATGATATGGTTTAATAATATAATTACTTAAACTTTTAGTTCAATGTGTAGAATTTAAATTCTAATCCTTATAAATAAAATAATTTTTTTGTGTGTATTAATTTTATATTTATCATTCTATTTAAATGTGAAATGATTACATATTTTTTTATTGTAAATAATCTAATGATATAATTTAATAATAATAATATTGTCTAATATATATTTTTTATAAAATTTTAAAATACCACTTCTACTTTCTTACCTTTCAAATAAAAAATAATATAATATTATATATAATAATTAAGATAAATTTGAAATATTTATCACTATTTAGAGATAAATTATTAAAAAAAATAATTTATTAAAAAATTACTTTTTATACCTCTTTATTTATTGGAGTTAGATATTTCTTTTAGAAATATAAATATAAAACATATTGTAAATTGTAAACATATAAAATAATTTTTAGTCAAAAAAAATCAAAATATTATATTTTTATATGAAATATTTTAATTAATAATTTTAATTTAACTTATTTTTTATTATAAAAAAGTATAATTATTTTAATATTAAAAAATTACATTAATGCATGGAAGTTAAAGCCAAACACATGGAGTGATTTTCATTAACTACGTCCAAATTGTTATCAATTAAATTTTAGGCGCAAACATTGGCAATTTCATTCGTAGCAAATGATGACAAATGCTAATTAATAACACACTTCAATACTCGACAAAAAATAATCAAATAAAGCTTGAAAAGGACGCGCCAAACCCCGAGGGGCGGGATCACGTAGACAAAAGGGCACCAGGCAGGGGGGGCCACGTCGAAGTAAATTCTCCCTCCGGGCAACGGGCAGCACTAGAAGCCGTCTTTCAAACTCACGCCATTTTCACGCGCAAACTCGCAACAAAAATTAAAAACATTTTAAAATAAGACTTGACTCTGAGGTCCGCGAGGCATACAAAATGTGTACAAATTATTCAAAGGATTTATATATATTGTGTTATTATATTTATTTTTTTATAATTTAAAGAATTTTTTATTAATTTATATCACATCCCTACGCGATCACATTAACAGTGTTATTTTCACCCCGTCGTAACCAACTTGTTTTCTTTAAAATAATCAATCATTTATTACCCACTTTGTCCCCTACTACGGCTTGTCTTAAACCTAGGCTCGGAGCCAGGCTCGGATTCGCAAGAGAGCTACGAAAGCCAAAGCCACCACTGAGGAAACGATGGAATCAAGACGAAGAGAGAGATAGAAAGAGTTAAAAAAAAAAAAGGGAAAAAAAGGAAAAAAAAAGAGACTCGTTTCTAGAGAGAGAACCCGAAAGGAAGACAACAGTGGGTTTTAGAGAGAGAGAAAGAGAGAGAAGGGTTCAGAGATGGGACAGATCGTAAAGAGGAAGAAGAAAGGGAGGCCATCGAAGGCGGATCTAGCGCGGAGGTCAGCGTCGGGACAGATTCCCTCAGCTGCGGCGCAGTTAGACCAACGGCGGAGCCTGCGGCGGCGGAATGTGAGGTACAACAACTTTATCGATTTCGACGATTACCTGGACGAGGAGTTCGAGGAAGACGAGGACGAGGAAGAAGAGAATAGAAGGAAAGAGAAGAAGCTGAAGCTGGTGCTGAAGCTCAACAACCAAACCCCAAAACGGAACAGTAGATCGGCGCGTGAAAACCACGCGCGTGAAAACGGCGCTCCACATCCATCTCCTCTTCCCTCCGGGTCTTCTTCTGAAGAAGACGAGAGCGAGAGGAAGCCGTTGAAGAAGAGGAAAATCAACGGGGCAGGCGGCGATGATAATGAAGCAGACGATGAGAGTGAAAATGATCAACGAAATGACGATGATGAAGAAGAAGAAGAAGAAGAAGAAGAAGGAGAAGATAATAATAATAACAACAACAATAATAGGAATCAAGAGGTACTGAATTGCTCAGCTAATCGGGTAAATTGCAAACATTTGATTATAGAGAGAGCGGAGGCGATTTGAGTGGAGAGAACAGTGTCCAGCTCAGCGGAAATCACTGAGAATTTCTTATTGGTCTAGACTTCTATATTACCACTTCTCTCTCTCTCTCACTCTCTCTCTCTCTATTTGTCTATCTATCCATGTCTGTGTGTGTGTGTGTGTGTGTGTGTGAGAGAGAGAGAGAGAGAGAGAGAGAGAGAGCAAGTGTGGGGGGATTTGGGATATAATAGCGGCCGTGTCAACTGTCAAAAACTAATTTCTCTCCCACGACAGAATCTGATCACGCTCTCTCCCCCACCTCTACGTCTCTCTCTCTCTCTCTCTCTCTCTCTCTCTCTCTCTACCCACCTATCTATTTCTGTCTCTTTCTCTCTCTCGTATGCTGTCTGTCTGCTTTACGTATCTGTCTCTGTCTATGTCTGTGACTTGTGTCTTGTTTCTCTCCCACTAACGTGCGTTTGCTTGCTTCCTGGATAGTGGGATGCATTTATTATGTTTTTTTTTTTTTTTCTTTTTTAAAAGGTTTGGAGGTGTTGATTTTTGACAGGAAAGGCAGAGGAAAGTTGATAATGAAAGGCAGGACTCAATTCCAGGTTCGTTGTGTTCGGTGGGCTTTTATTATTGAATACCTCGTGCTTGGTCTGGATGGCATATGATGTGGCGAATTCTGTTTTTTGATTTTATTTAGGGACGCCGTCTTGTAATCCCAATGGATTGCCATTGCCAGAGAAGAGGACGCTGGAGTTGATTCTTGACAAGCTTCAAAAGTGGGTCACATGCATTACTTCTCCGTGTTGATTTCGTGTTGCTGATTGTTCTTAAGTTGCAGGACTTCTCTGATGCTAATTGGTTTTTTTTTTTTTTTTTCCTGGTCTAAATTGTGGCAGGAAGGACACTTATGGTGTATATGCTGAACCAGTTGATCTTGATGAGGTGCGTTGGATTAGATTTTTAAATTTGACTTTTGTCAGGTGTTTGGAAGACAACGTTCTCTGTGGGGGTTTAAATTTTTGAAGAGCTAATTATGTGATTATGGTTTTTCTAGCTTCCTGATTATCTCGATGTGATTGATCATCCAATGGACTTTGCAACGGTGAGGAGAAAACTGGGGAATGGATCCTACTCTACCATGGAGCAATTTGAGGTGCGTTTTTACCATTCACCCTTTCTTTCTTTACATTGGCTGGCTAATTGCTTGGGATATGGGCATCTCTGGAATTGCTGCTCAAGGTCATTACTCTAGATGGCATTTACATTTGGATTGGGTGTTAGCTCAGGAGTTCATACCTTTTACAGTATTGAACAATTTTTTCAGTTCTTTCATTCAAGATGTGGAGAGTATTCTTTTCCCTTCTACATTCTCTCTCTCTCCCCCCCTCCCTCCTTCCCTCTTTCTTCTTCTTCTTCTTCTTCTTTGTCTTTTTTTTTTTTGTTTTTGTCTATGTAACGATGATTCTAGGGATAACATTTGAAAAGTCATCATGCATGTGTATATTTTGTTGGGATGATTAAATTGTAAGTGCCCTTTGGCTACAAAATTGCAGAAATAAGATAAAATGGTACAGCACTGGATTTTACCATAAACAAATTGATTTTATTTCAAAAATGACTCTGGAAACAATGGCCAAGTTCTCTGCTTCATTTTTTGGGCTTGGGGAAGGGCAGACAAGGCAAATTAACCAGGATTAACTGGCATTTCTGGTCAGCAAAAGTCATATGGTGAGAGTCTTCATAGTCTGTTCCTACTGAATTTTTCTTCTCTTCCTCACCAAGCCATTGATGGGGCACTAACTTATGCTCAATAATTGAATACTGAAGACTACAGCTTCTAATATTGGCAAAATAGAGAGCACCCGCAAAGTACAGTGATAGAGCAGATAATTAGTGGATGCCTGAATAAAAGTTGATTGGATAGTATTCGATACAATTCTGAGATGTAAATTGTGACATAGATGGCATTTTATTGGAATCCAAGCCAAAGCAGAGAAAGCAGCACATGTGGGGATGTTTTCTGTGACATTGGTTGTGCTGTCTTTTGTCAATATAGGGTGCTTAGAGAATCTGAAGCTGTTTATTTGGCTCAGGAGTATGCCATTTTGTTAGACTGCTTTCCTAAATTGGCAATTGAATTTTTCTTTAGGTGTCTACTTTGTCCTTAGACTTAATATTTGTTTTCAGAATGCAAGCCTCTGGTACCTACAGACTTGAGAAACAAGGAAATGACTTCACTTTTCTTTGCATCACTGTATTTGTTTCATGGGATACTAAGCATTGCTGCTCATATTATGTAATTAGACTGCTTTGCTTTGTACTGGATTGTAATGCTGATTTTCTTTGACTGCAGAGTGATGTGTTTCTAATCTGCTCAAATGCAATGCAATACAATGCACCGGAGACAATATACCATAAACAGGTAACAATGCTTTTGCATTCTTTTATTAAACTTTGTGTACTAACCTGTATAATTCTGTAATCTTATTAATTGACAATCAGTTGTATTGAAAGGAACTTGCCATTTGGTTCTTATTAATCATTTATATTGAAAGGCACGTGCCATCCAAGAACTGGCGAGAAAGAAGTTTCAGAAGTTGAGGTTTGACATAGAGTGCCCAGAGAGAGATCTCAAGTCAGAACTGAAAACAAAGGCCAATCTTTTGGCCAAGAAGCTAATGAAGAAGCCCCTAAACCGGACTATGCAGGAATCTCTTGGTTCTGAATTCTCTTCTGGTGCCACTCTTGCCACTGTCGGTGATGTCCAAAGTGGTTCTGTTCCTAACCATGCTGTGGTTTGTGAGAGACCTAGTAATGTTGAGGGGCCTATAGAGGGTGGTAACTCTTCCATAATTGAAAACAATCTGGAGAAAGCAGAAGAACTATCTTCAGGTCTGCCACTTAAAATTGATGTTTCTATATGACATATGGAGTTTTAAGAGATACTCTCTAGATCCGTTCTAGCTTATCACGCTGACTTGACCAATTTTTTATGTTTTAAAATTTGAAGTTTTAATGAATTTTTATTGGAAGCCTGTATGGGAAACATGTGGTCATAAGTTAAATTATCTCAAACTGGAAAGGATCTAGCAAACTGTTTAATAGAAATTTTGTTTAATAGAAATTTAAGGTTTGACTGCCCTTCTCAATATTAAAATTAAGTTTCTGAATGCAAATTTAAATTTTGTCGACCTAGAAAGCTAATATGCAGGCTGCTTAATATGTGTAATGTAGCTCATATCTGTTATGTGGCATTTCCTCCTAATTTCCTTGATGAATTTATCATTTAGGGAAGGATCTCCTTTCCAAACTTGGAAGGAGGACATCTGGGGTTGATGAAAATCGTCGTGCAACCTACAACCTATCCAATCAACCCCTGGCTGCGTCAGAATCAATATTTTCAACCTTTGAAAGTGAGATCAAGCAGCTGGTTGCTGTATGTAACAAAGAAACTAAAATTTCCCATTGAATATCTGACCCCTGTAGTCTGTCCTTACATTTTTCCTCTCTTATCAGGTTGGGCTTCATTCAGAATATTCCTATGCAAGAAGCCTGGCTCATTTTGCAGCAACTCTTGGACCTATTGCATGGAAAGTTGCCTCACAGAGGATTCAGCAAGCACTGCCTCCTGGGTTAAAGTTTGGTCGTGGGTGGGTTGGAGAATACAAGCCACTTTCAACACCAGTGTTAATGCTCGAAACACATACCCAGAAAGAATCTATTCTGTCTACAAAGTCACCATGTACTGCTATTGCACCAAAGAGTGACACATCTCTGAGGAGCCCAGTTGCAGCTAAGGAGCATCCTACAAGAGGACCTGTTTCCGAAAGAAAGCCATCTTTGCTTCATCCAGCTAGTGTGACTATGTCAGAAAGGAAAACATCCTCCCCTTCTGCTTTGGCAAAACAAAGCAGCCCTCCTAATACCTCTACTAATCAGCAGAATCTGCGACCCAGGACATTAGCTGACTCTCGGAATAAGGCTGCAAAGCAAGTTGAATTGAACTTGCCACCTTCAAGCTATCAGCATGATGCTGATATTGTTACAGAGAAGCAGCTTCCAAGTAATTCAGCAATGCCAGCTTCTAAGCCGAGGGAGATATCAAAGACAATGGGCCTTCCGCAGTCTGCATCTTCTAAGAAGCCAGATAAGGAAGTTGCCTTTGGAGGGCTGTCTAATGGAAAAATCACTGGCAGTTCCTTGAATGGTAGAATCAAAAGTCCATCTTCCAATAGTGCTCCTGATCAAATGGTCCAAGCAACAAAATACTTTCCCAAGGGACAGGAAAAAGTTCTCACTGACCCTGTAGAGGCTATGAGAATATCAGCTGAAAAAGCTCAAAAGCAGCAGAAACCTCTGGCCCGATCCTCGGCTGATACTTCACCAGTTGTTCCATCTGTTACATCCCTAGGAAATGAATCTGGCAATGCTACAGTTGCTGCTGCCCGTGCGTGGATGTCCCTGGGTGCTGCAGGCTCTAAACTGCCAAATGAAAACCCCACCACAACCAAAAATCAGATTTCTGCAGATTCACTATACAACCCAACTCGGCAATTCCATGGACAAGTTCCTTTTGTTCAAGGGCAGTTCCCTTTTTCTGCAGGGATGCAAATTCTATCCGAGAAGCACAGTTTTCCTTTTCAAGCATTTATCAGGCCACCTGTTTCAGGAAATGAAGGACAGTTCCAAAACAGACCCATGATCTTTCCTCATTTGGTAGGGAATGATCTGTCCAGGTTACAGGTGCAATCTCCTTGGCGAGGGCTTAGTCCACACTCCCAGCCAAAGCAAAAGCAGGAGTCACATGCCCCTGATTTAAATATCAGCTTCCAGTCTCCAGGCTCACCTGCAAAACAGTCATCAAGTGTGATGATTGATTCACAGCAACCTGACCTGGCTTTACAACTCTGAGTATGCATGAGATTTTTCCAGTACATGGACAGATGAGAAAGCATGCAAAAAATCATCTGGGCTTCGGGATTCAAACCATTTCCCTCTCATGTATGAGCTAAAATATCAGAATGCTCATAATTTTCAATGCAACATTGAAGTCTGGTCTGCTGAGCTTTTGTGTGAGGGTTTCAGTGAGAGTCAACTGTTGGGAGTCGATCCATGCCTTGACCAAGGTTTCTCTATATAGAGAAGGGATTTGTGCTGAGGTGGTAGATGGAGGACAGCCCCCCTCCTCCCCAGAGACCAGCATAATTATCATTTACCGGACCGGCATAGAGATGGAACATTTCCCCGCTTTTTCTAACTGAGAATTACTGACTTTCCAGACACTTTGTCGATACCATCATGGGGAGTTAAAATTTTCGGAAGATTTGGGCTTCAAGATGCTTGATCTCTGGGTCAACATTATCTATTTATTTAAATTGTCGATCATCTGAATCATTCATAATTTCTGATCAATGCATTGTACATTGGACAAATTAATGAGATTTATTTTCTTAGATTCTAGTTCTCCCGATTGCTTTTAAAAGGTGCATTCGTAACTTCTTTTCCTTATTTGATTACTTGCGTCTTACGTACCAATTATGTGTTATCAAATGATGTTTTGTACAGGTTCCTTGCCATATCTAATTCTGTGATTGATTAAGCAGGATCTAAGTTGTGAGAGAAGGGAAATCTTTGGTGGTTTTGACTATCAATGAAAGAGGATAATGGTCTGCACTTTGCAGGGAACTAATTTTTAAAACTTAATGTAGAATGTAATGATAAACAAGAAGATACACGCATGAATAAAGAAATTGGATTGATTACCATAAAAAATTGAGGGCACTATCTAAGTCCTTCGAGATAGCTGTGTAGCTTCAATTCCTCCGACGCCAGAAACGTAAGTTGTGATAGTCTAACTTTAGATGCTTTGTAGCAGGAAATCCTAGAACTTCAAAAACAATGGAAAAGCAGCCAACTGGTCCAAATCTCCGAAATCTTTGTAAATGAGAGTGGCGTTCATACGTGAAAGTCCTTCGCCTCACTTCTCGCCATGCAGAAGCTTCCTTTAAATTCTTTGTTTTTCCATGTACCGCTGCTGACCTTTTAATAGTACGTTTTAAGGTTGACTGTCTTTCTTTCTTTTTCGTAGTTTGAGTTTTCCACATGGGAAATTCAAATTAGACCAACTAATGAGAACGTCTCGCTTATGTAATCTTTATGTACGTGTTGAATACGCGTTTGTCCATAGAGTTTGTACACTTCCCTTGCTATGTCAGAACCGCGTGTTCCCCAAACTTCTGGAAAAACACGAATCCCTTCTCCATGCCGAATGATGAAAAAACAAATGGTAATACTTTTGATTTTCAGATGTCTACATTTTCCAATAATCGAACCAGTTCCATGAAAAACAATGAAATTTAGCCAAGCAGGCTAAACATATAGAACCTCCAGGAATTGACGAGAAGAAAGCTTCGGAATGTGGGAATTTCTCTGCCAAAGCATCATGTGGGTTTATAATGAAAATTAACTAGCAACGAAAAACAAGCCATAACCTGCCTTTCATGGGAGGCTTTTGCAATCAATTTACAGTGCAAATAAGACTAACATCTCTCTATATGAACAACAGACCTCGACCTAGGCCTTAATATATGGCTATTTGTGGTTCCTTTTCACTGACGAACGAGCACTCGAATTCGGGCTGCTTGATTTTTGCTTCGTCTTCGATCTTTTCTTCCCGGATTTCTTCTTCGTTTGTGTCCTAAGAACACAAGCATCCCCTTCACATACAAATTTTTTGGATGCAAAGGCTTCCGTAAAGCAGCCGAATATGTTTGAGAACAATGCCATGGAGCAACGTCATATGCAAAGTTCAATGGAAATTATGATTGTTTCCAAAGCAATGAACATATATTGGAAGAGGGGAAGTAGGTTGTTTGCTTGAGCAGCAGAAGGGTCATCTTTGGTGGGCTCTGACTACTACTTTGACAATGGAACACGCATGGCCGCTTTCTTAGAAACCATAAATTTTCAGGCAAATGCGTGTGGATTTACTTAGGTTCTCGAAGTTGGTTCCTCTGTTTTCGTTGTGAGACTGTAGTTTTTGTCACTTGAATCAATGATTTCAAAATCAAAATCACCATGGACTAAATTTATTATTATTACACTAAAAAATCTATTAATATCTCAAGCGCAACATCATCTTAAACAACTTACGCGATTTGTTTTAAGATCGTGGAAAACAATTTTATGCAACCAAATATGTGAACATGCAAAGGAGTTGCACGTGTCTTCGACATTAAAAGTACATAGCTTTCCTTGTCACCCTAGGGAAGCTGTACGTGTACTTTGCGCGTCTGACAAAGTCCTGATATAGACAGGATGTTACTTTTGATTGCCAATCCTGCCCTTCCCATTTGATCCGCAGACAAAAGTTTAAAGCCAAGCCTGTGTATGGCACTCCATGGCTTTTGGTTGTATCCACTTCCACTGTCCAAAAATCTTTGCTTGTGAATTATTCAAGAGGAGATGAGAACCCAAAACAGCCATAATGGGCCTGTTAGACGGTAGAAAAATCAAGGGTAAACCTTAAAAAAGACTGTAAAGAAGCGTAAAAACTCAGTGTACTAATGGCCAGGGCATTATTAGCTCCGCAATTATTAAATTTGCAGCAGTTGAGAAAGACCCGGAAGGGCAGACCTCTCTCTCTCTTTCTCTCTGTCTCTCTCTCTTTCTCTCTGTCTCTCTCTCTCAACCTCTTGAAGGTCTATGTTCTGATCCATAAGCCCTTTGTGGGTCCCTAATCTTAAACCCTCTTCAAATGTTAACTCGAAGTGATAGTTTAATTAATTTTAATGGATTAATTTAAATTTAAATTTTTTTCTTATTATTTATACCTGTAAACAGAAGTGGATGGTGCCTTTAATTTCAACCTACGTATACATATTTTTTTTCTTTGTTTTTTCTTTTTTTCTAGAAAAAAAAGCCAGACTCTTGCACAAACCCCACTCTTCAACCAACACCACGATTCCTGATTTGAAAAGCCAGCAGTTTTCATCCCAACAAACCACAGCCAGCAGGCCTTTTCTTTGACCTTCTTTCTTGTACTTCCTCAACACACAAACCAACCAGCCCTTTAACATCGATTTGTTACAATAACAGAAATCCCCAGGAAAAAAAAAAAAAAAGACAACACGTGTGAAGAGTTTGAAAGATCTGCCCTTTAGGACAGAAAGAAGCCCATTTTCGAACATAAATGTCCAGGCAGAAATAAGGTGGGGTGAGAGCCTTTTTGTTTGGTTTTTGGGAATTGTTGGGCTGTCATGTGGTTCCCACCAGGACCAACGGTCCAAAAAGCTTAGGTGGGTCCTCAGGATTATCCAACGGTGATGATGTTGCTGTTGTTGTCAATGGTAGAACCAACGGTGGTGGTGGTAATTGAACTAATGATCAGGGGACCCACTTAAAGAAGGGCCCACGGACGGCGGAGGAGGACGCGGTACTAGTGGAGTATGTAACAAAGTACGGCGAAAGGAACTGCAACGCGGTGCAGTTGAACTCCGGGCTGGCCCGTTGCGGCTAGAGCTGCAGGCTCCGGTGGGCTAATCACCTCAGGCGAAGTGAATGAGAGGAGAAATGATTTTGATAGTGAAGATAAAGGTTATGGGCAAATGAGGTTGCCTGCAAATGGAGGTGGGCTGTTGGAGTATTCCTTGGCAAGAGACCAAATAATTGGTGGACAGTGGAATTACTTTCAGAAGAAGAAAAGACTGAGTCTCTGCGGATTGAGGGGTTTGATGGGCACATCATCCTTCTTTCTTTATCTCCAGGTCACTTGCTAGCTCTCTATTATCATATTCCACTCTTTTTGGACTGGTTATCTGGATATGTTTAGTTTTAGATTCTGTTCTGTCAGAATCCTCAATTTCTATGCTTGTTTCTGCATTCACCTTTGTTTACATGGCTATGCAATCCTTGGTGAATGCAGGACTCGAACCAAACGATGAAGCAACAGACCAATTCAACATGATGCCTGATGACTTCACCAATCTGCTAAACATTGCCCTTCCTTCAATGCAAGTTGAGATGTGCGCTGATATTATGGATATTTCCAACGGGCCATCATCAGTTGTGACAGATGATGATAATGGGTTTGATCTGCAGCAGATAGCTTCATTGATTCCCATTATAACAAGAACATGGCAGGACCCTTGGCCCTTGCTCTTGGGACAACTTGCCAGGGATGCGCTAAGAGTGCTCCAAATACGTACCACTTCAAAAGGGAAAATAAATGGGATTGAATTCCAGGGATATTGGCTTTCTCCATTTCTTGGATCGAGCTTTGATGGGGTTTGTACTAGTACCCATAACAATTATTAATTTGCTGTTGCTTTTCTCCTGTATTCTTTGATTCTATGTCTTCTATAAACGCATAATCTGTCATCGAGCGGAATCAGAGTTTAACAAAAAATGTGAACATTTTGCTTTGATTCTGAATACGGAGACATACTGGCAGCAGATACGAAGTTGATGATGTATTATACAAAATTACTGCTGCAAATATCAACATAGTGGCTAATTTGGGTGGTAGAACAGGGATGCTTTCCGTCCAAATTGGATGAGCTTTTGTATAACTAAATGTGAAGCAATTGGATGTGTAGAGCAAGGATGTAGGTGTAGACACCAAATTACATCACGTATTACATCTTCCTTCAGAACTGGGCTCAGCAGATAACGTGGCGATGTGATGTCACTGATATTGGTCTACATAGACCTTAAAGAAAATTTGCAGCGTTGGCCTCGCTGCAAGTCCGCTGATAGTATCACTGGGTCCCTGGAAAGTATACCCAGAGCAGAGTTAGATTCACAACTTGAACCTCATGATTCCCTAGGTTCCCCTAAATTATCTCAGAACATTCTTTTCACATGGGTATCAATGAAACAGTCCAATCCTTGCTGCAGTCTATTCAATCATCATGATACACACCAAGCAGCCGGTAAGAATAGATTGCTCTCATGAATTGACATAGGAAAAAATCCAACCTCCATTCCATGATTTTCATTTGCTTGTTAAAGCACATGACATTTACAATGAACAGTTCACATAACAGTTGCAATCTTTAGAAAGGGAAAGCATAGGAAGCCCAGAATGTACATATGTTGATTCTGTCTTTTTAGGTCCTACTTACAGGACTTCAGCTTAACAGCACACTGAATGATGCTCCAAATGTGTTCTCGCCACTGTAAGTCATGTTAAAGGAAGCCACTATACATTCATGTGTGTAAGAGAGAGAGGACCCAAAGGGTGTTCCCACTTGAATGAGTTCTTGGCCATGATCTTGAGATTCCTTGTCTCTCCTCTGCCAATTTGTTCAGCACTGTTACTGATATTCAAGAACTCAATAGAATTATGAGTGTGCCAGTGAAATTAAAGTAAAGGGAATTGGGGTCTTTTGTTTTTTTTTTTCTTTATTTTTCTTTTTTAAGGTAATTTATATAAACCATTTTTTTTTTTAAGACCTGCACCATACAATTATAAATGAGCATTGTAATAAATTCAATAAATAACATTATTTTTTGCCAATAAATCAACGATGTCTTTACTATGCAAGAATTATTCATTCTCATGATATGCAGAATTACGTTAATAGTAAAAGTTATTAAAATTCTCTGTGCTTTTACAAGAGCTATTTACAGGATCTTTTATTTGTACCTAAAATTTTTTTCCGGACACCAGAGCGACTTTGTGCAGTTGGTCCTAGCCAATGCTGGCGGGGTCCAGACGCTCCCATCACGTCACGGGTCGCTAAATAGTCTTTTAGTTGTTCAAAGAGAGAGACGAGTCGGTTCCAGTGGGTGCGTCTGATAGACAAAACAACATAAAATATTGAACAGACTAACTTTATCTTATTGTATACGCAATAGAATTAAATTAATTTATCATATAATATTTTATCGTATCTCATGCACTGGATGCACCATAAAGGAGGTGGGAAGCCGCCCGACACCCCTTTGGGACACTAATGCTGGTAGGCTGCCAACTGTCTTTGCTTTCACCCCGTTGTACTTGGACAGCTTTGCCCTACGGGAACGTGCAAAAGTTGAAACATTGCTGCTTTAAAGGGAGGCGCGATGGCCCAACTAACATATTTCCATTAAGGTAAATGTAACGGGGGCATGGGAAAGATACATAAATGCTTTATGTTTCCTGTAGTAGAAAGTAAACACATATAAAGTATCATTCTTAACTTGGGGAGATACGCACAAACAGCATGTAACCAATGGGAGCATCAAAACAGAACCAGACAATCTAAGTTCTAGCTTGGTCCACTTCCTCGGAAGGAACAGAAGGAGGTTCAAACATACTAAAAGCTCTATAAGCTGAGATCGCAGCTAAAACAACAAAGCAGCAAACCGTCGAGGCATGGAGAACCAAAGCCAGCTTCATTCTATTGCAGAAGTTCCCATAGGAACTGCAGGCTTCACTCCATGTCACTGGCCTATCACCATTGTAAGCTAAATATAATATCTCTGAGACTGCAGCCACAGATGTGACCATTAGGTAAGCTAAAATCTGCGCCAAAAAAGCCAACCAAAAATATCAAGAAAAAAGACGAGATTAGAATAAGAAAAGCAGCAAATTCAAGAAGGAAAAAAGTCCGGGTTATGTATCACACAATTAGAGGCAATAATTGACTATGAAAGAAGATGTAAATGTGAAATTTTACAACTTAAATATAGATTCTGAGAGACTATATATACATGAAGCGTGCACAAAAGAACAATCAGAGGAAGCAAAAAAAACCCATAAAAAAAAAAAGGGAAAGTGAACAATTTCTTGGCAAGGAAAGTGGGGCGGGTTCTATTAGCTTATTTTAACAAAATTTAGAAATCAAAATCATGGGATTAGAAGGTAGAACCTGGTCAGATAAAAAGAACAGCCAAGCTTTGGCAACTAAGAATCTGATCCATATAGACAGAGCAGCAACAAAGGCATAACCAGCACAAATGGCACTGACGCATATCATGTACCTGTAAAATTACCTTGGTTCACTCACATGGAAAAAAAGGCAAGTATACAATATATTAAAGGACATGCAAGATTAAAGTGTGTGCTACTTGAGTCCCATGAAGTTGCTGAACTTCAGATTTCCATAGCCGCTATTTTCCTGTTGGTTAGTCACAGTTAACCATATGGTTGCAGCACAAAGAGGGATGGCAGATAGCCTAAGGCAACAATCAAAGAGCTTGAGCATTGGAGCCATGTTTGTGAGGGAAGCAAGCTCTATCTGAACCACAAACAAGAAGCAACCAAGGCTCCAATGGGAAGATTCAGGGGAGGAAGAAGAGGATGTTGTTGAACTGAAAATGGCGTGTTGGGATAAATGTAATATGATGCATATTTCCTTTCTTTTGGGGTGAGAAGCAAACGGTGGAATGAGTGTGAAAAGGAAACCAGGATTGGGAGTGGCTTGGTGGGAAGAGTGAGAAACAGTGGGGCTTGCCTTCTCAGTCTGGGAAAGATGGGATTGTTTTTCTGAAAAGCCAAACATGATTGTTCCACATGGCTATTATTATTATACTTGTTTTCTACATTTCACAAGCATCGTCAAACTCACTTACCTCTTTGTATTTGTCACTTTGTGCCTTTTACCAAATTTGAAATTTGAATGCAGCAAACGGACGAATCAGGACAAATTGCGTATATTAAGTTTTAAATTTGAAATATATTTGACTTCAAATTTTTTAAATTTTATATTTAAGTTGTTCAAATTTTTAAATTATATCAAATAACAATTATTCAAATTATAATATTTTTAGTTACATCTTATTAGTTTTTTTTTAAGTTAATATAAATTGAATTAACTCAAATTTTGAACAAATTAAATTAAGTTATTTATACGTAAATTTTATGAATAATTCAAGGTGCTATTTTGTTGCCCCCTCACCTAACACCCACCAATACCCTAAACCCATCATGGTGACGGAATCATCACGTAAAACAAATCCAGCTTTTGTTTTTAGCACCGCGGTGACGAAACCGTCGTGTAAAACAAATCTTTCTGATTCACGGGATATCATTTTAGCATCGCGGTGACGAAACCACCATGAAAAACAAGTCTTTCTTATTTACAGTATATTATTCATTCACGGTCGTGAACGTGAACCCCCCCTCTCAGTATATTTCAATTCAAAATTTTAATCTATTAAATTTATAAATTTTTTTTTTTTTGTATTTTAATTGTTTTTATTTTTTATTATTAATATAAAACTTTTTAATTAAACAACTTACACGTGCAATCTAACGCTATTTGACTAGACAAGCTTACAAAACCACCGAGTTAATGTGATTTTCTGTTTCTATGAGACTGTAATCATAGCTTAGACTTGCTGTCAAGTTATAGCTGCATGGTCAAACCACTGGCAATCAAGGGAAAAGGCCTCTGCAAGCACTCGGGAGTAAGATTAAACTCACCGAAAGTTCAACTAAAAGACCACCAAATGAAGCAAAAATAGAGAGCTGCTAGCCGAAATGTTAGCACTTATTTATGAGTCGCATTAGCCGTGGCAGACTCGCACAATGGCCCCTCCGAGCATACAAAGAATAAACAATTGGGCCTATCTACTACTTCCCAAAAATGGAGTAGATCCCAAGTAGCAAAAGCTCCTCCTGACCCTTTTCCCTCATTTTACATTTTAAAGTACATGCATTTCTCTTTATCCTCTACAGCTCATCCAAAGCCGCGGGGTTGATTCTTCCTGAGCTTGGAAGAACATCATTTCTCAGAATTCAGCACTCCACAAAGCATTCTCACCTTCACCACAACGCCGGTGAACCTCTTTTATTCTCTCGACCGACTTGCAAATCCCGCTACAGGTCCAATCAAAAGAGGCAACACATATATTGCCAGCCTGAGCCTTCCACTCACAGTCTGCAGTACATTTTAGCATCATTAGATTTTAGTAACATATTTTGTGTGAAAGGTGATTGCTGTTATTCGATAATAACATTCTTTACTTTCTCATTTTTCCTAATGGAATGCAAGTACATACAGACATATGGTATATGACACTACCAGGTGGGGTACCACAACAGAGTCTTCGGTCATCAATGTGTTCCACATCCAATCCAATAAACCACGATCCCAATGAGACATCCTCATTAGCATACTTGTGTAGCACATGCCTTCACAATTATGGTAAGTCAATTACCAAGAGAAAAAAAAAAGAGAGAGAGGGATCAAGGGATCCAAACCTCAGGAAAAAGAGTTTTGCAATCATCTTCAAATACAGCAGAACTTACTGATTGATTGAGATGTAAGAAGCTAATTCATTTGATATAGCATATAGCTGGCCAGTAGCATGTCGGAAATACTTGTTTCCGTCCTCCCCAAATTTCCAATACTCAGGTTCATGATATTTCACCCCCCTGTTCATCAAATGACAAGGAAATCACTGTTCATCTTGTAACATAATAACAACATTAGCAATTTGAACTCACGCTTGCCTTACTTTTGAGCTAGCACCGGGCCAGATTTCATACATCCTATATACACCCTGGGTTTTGATCGATGCCTGGCCAAAGTTGCTCCAAGTGTTGCTGCAAAAATGGCTCAATTTAAGAACAAAAACTGATGGCTCCTATGTAAGAAGGTGAAGAAGCATGGGTTTAGACTTAGACTACTTATATGCACACAAGGCAAAATACAGATTGCTGTGTATGGAAAAAGTCCAGGAATGCAGGTCAAGGATGGAATTTAGTCTTCTGCAGTGGATACAGCTACATCAAGCATGCCCGGAATAATTAATTTTTTCAACTTCTCTATCTTTGGAGTCACTCTTAACATAAGATTGAGGTGCACACACATAAATGCACACATGCAAAAGCATGCCCCAGAGGAAAGTAAAGGAGAAAGCATAAAGATTGATAAGAAATTTAATTTCTGAGAATTATGATGTCATTTCACCTATATTCACATGCACATCATCATCGACTTTGACATAGAAATCAGCATCCCACAAAGCTAAAGCGGTGACAAAATATGTCTTTGTCTTTGCAGACAACTCAAGGTAACCTTCAACATGCTCCTGCTTTCACAAATTTCATGAAAACAACAAAGCATGAGTAATCTGTTTTTCCTTATGCATGTGAAGAATTATCTTCTTGTATTATGCATTTTTCTGTTGAACAGAGGATTGGCAGAAAAGGGTGAAAAAAACAAAAAAATCAGGAAGAATTACCAGCCTCAAGAAGTCACCATGCTTCCTTTCTTCTGCTTCAACTGCTCTATCAAGGATTCCACCAGCGGTAGTACTAGTGACCAAACACCCAAGGACAGGGGAAAGGAATAAATCAAGTTCCATCTTTCCCGACAGTCATTCATGTCAAAGTATGAGCATATAAAAGAGGAAAAAAGCTTCACAAAATTCTCAAAGAATGCCTGATCTCCCAGAGAATAGAAATGAACAAATAGATATGAGGCCCATTGCAGACACAATGTCTTTGACTCCCACATATCGTCAGGGGATGTGTCCACAAACACCTAAAAGGTTAATTGGATAGTGCAGCCTGACACATGTCAAGATAGCATTATCACTAGTGTGAGTGGATAGAAGACTAAACAAGACTGTATTTGTTCACATAGGCTAATGGACTAGTAGCATCTATAAATCTGTATTCATTTGTTGGCCCTTTGGCTGATACAGAATACTAGTCTCTAAGCTACTATGATATGCTATAAAAAGGAGGTCTCAATTTCCAAATTTGGCGGATAATCTGGCCAATTGAGCATTCAGGCCGTCATATCATGGTGAGATCAAAAGTGTAAAATTATCCTCTGAATACTTTGCGAATAATAGTGAATCAAACATCCCTCCTTGCATGGCATTTGCTTGTTCATGCCCAACAAAAAGAACACAGTATCAATAATGTGTCTAATGGTCCAAAAGTTACTTCCAGAAATGTCATACACTGAATGATCTCTCTCCAAATTATTAAATATGACTATTTTCACTAATACCAATGAGAAAAGAAATGTTGATCTACTTTCATTTGAAAATTGAAAGTAAGATTGCTACTTGTTTCTTGTTCCTTGGGGCTAATACAAAACTTATCTTAATTATAACTAGTGTGTTGGTCTAAAAGACATTACTCTTCCCCATTCTCCATTGCCTTAGTGCATGCATCCATGTTTTCAAACCTTGAGGTTCTAGTATTAATACTTTTCTATTGAAAGGATGGTAACTATGATACATATATATTTTTTCTCAACTACATCCATGTTACAAACTCATGTCGACAATTCACTCTTCATATTTTGGGAAATTATGCGAAATCATCAGATGCTGGAAACAGCTTAGCCATCTAAATAACTTGGTCCACAAAGAATTAAAGCAAGCCAGAGAATCTGACCAGCTTAAATCTTGTGAATTACGAGACAAATGTTAAGAGATAAGTGTTCATTAACCATAAGTACTTTTGAATTCAGAGAATCATCCCACCTGTGACCTATTACAAAGCGAATTATGATGCCCTTCTCTTCCTCAAGCTTCTTTCTTTTATCACCTATTTTTTGTACAAAGGAAAAGGAGAGAAAAGAAGTCAACAACTTATAGAAAATATAATAGACAATGAATTACAATTAGTTATCAGAAAATATGTCGCTAACCTTGAGGCATCCAGGTAGCACGAACTGAATCTCTTCGTTTTCGGCTGCTAAAGGCAGTATTTATGCCTATAACCATTAAATATTTTCTTTTCCTAGTTGTTTCAGTTAGTTGTAAATTGTCTGATACTGGAGAACCATTCAGGATTGATTCTTGTGCAGCTCGTGCAGCAGCTAACTCCATCTCCAGATTTGAAATTGTTTTGTCCAGAGATCTGTTTGAAGCATTCAAATTTATCATCCAATAATTAAGAGAAATAGAGACATACAATGCCCAACAATAGCTTACTGTATGGCATGATGCGTCCTTGAAACTTCCCCCATAATGTCCCTGGGTTCATGCTTTCTATCCGTCTAATAAGAAGAGAAGTGCAGTACATGCTAATAAGAATGTAAAATAACAGAAAGTAGTAACATCCCCTAGCATAATCAAGAAAAACATTGCCAGTAATCTGGCTCATACTCACTGTTTCTGGGGCGCACCCCTCTGAAACCAGCTTTAGCTTTCCATCCTCAGCATGTGTTGTCCTTGATATACCTCTAACCTCAGGAACCACCCACATTCTACAACCAATAGACTTAGATTAGAATTTGAAGCATATGCAACAGCATGTGGTGAATAGTAGGAGACACATTTTAATGACAATAATGGTAGGTAAAGAATCTAATGGCAGACGTTCTTCCACATCAACCTTCACAGGAACGCACAGGGATTATGTTTGGAGTGTAAGCAGTCAAGATGTTAGCTTTAACACTGATACCCAGGAGGAAAAGTAGTGACTTCTAGGATGAAGTGAAGCTGCTCATGGGGCAGCAAAGACAGTCTGCTGCGTGCATTCAGATTGGCTGCCAGATTCACTCCAACCCCAATGAAAACGGAAATATGGAACAGGTGTTACACAATGATTGTAATTAAATTCCTTATCCCAATCAAGAAATCAATGCGCAGGGGCCTACCCCAAAAAGTCCATCTGCATGCTTAAAGACTTTATCCTGATAGAGCCCCAACCATTGTAACCTTCTTCTCCAATGATCCAGTTTCAGGGTCCTTGATTTGTGAGTATTTAATGAAAAACACACTAAAATAGTCGCAGAGTTTAAAAACCTAAGTGATCCATGAGCTGTTGAGCCTAAAAGATGCGCAATAATTTCCTGCTTAATAGATGAGTAGATACACCATAGATTTTGTCCAGGAATTGATAATACAGTGATGCAAGCACCTCATTCAACCACAGCTATAATAATTACGAGAGGATAAAAAAAAAATGTCGCCACCAATCACGATTCACGTTCTAAAAGTAATCACATGATGCACTTTGTCATGGCATAAAATGAGTCATCAATTACAAACCCCTTTAATACCCAGATACCAGGATTGAAAATAATATGCTCAGAATTTATTTTTCAAGGAAAAAAAAAAAAAAAACTTAGTTCAAATTTGAGCTAACAGATCACGAACAGAATTTCAAAAAAGAAACGGAAAAAACAGCAAATTGAAGATAAAAGTAAACGGTGAGAGAAACACCTGTCAGAAAACAGCATCCCAGCACAAAAGCAACCAATACAAAGCAGAAGCGTCCATTTCTTAGAAATCACATTCTTTGTAGCTGATTCTCCACCTCTATTCTTCCAAGTCATTGTGCTCAAAAAATTTCACCTTGAGCCAAATCAGAAGTTAAATTGAACCAAAACCCATTACAAATCTTGAGTCAATTCCCTGAGTTGACCCAGACCCAGATCCCAAAAACCTTGCTCTACCCCAAAAACCAATCCCAAAAGACTAAAAGAAAGGGCTAAAATTCAGAATAGCCACTTGGGTTTGCCATTTCTTCAAGTTCTAAAGTTGGTGTTGCAAAGACGGGGGAGTTCTGTGGAAAAGAAATGTGCAACAACCAACCCCAGTTGCCTTTGCTTGATGAACACAGGAATCTTCTTCTCAATTTTTTTAAAATTTTTAAATTTTTTATATTTTATTTGCCCCTGAAGTTGAGAGAACAACTCAACTCAACCAACCACCTCGTTGGCAAAGCTTTTCTTTTTAGTTTGTCTTGGTGTCCTAATTGTATCTTTGCCAGCTTCTGAGACCGACACTTTTAAACAACCCCGTTTATAAGGTGCATGTCCTTCCTAGTTTTCACGAGGCTAATTGCATGCTATCAATTTCACATATTTAAAATTATATATATAATGATAATTAGATATATAATTATAATTTTTTATGATATTAATTGTGATTCCTGGTTCGTCTTTCTGACGGACGGAAAACCCATTATGATTACACTTTCAATAAAATTAAATAGATTCAAAATTAAATATTATATTATTATAATTATTAATTATAATTAAAGATGAAGAACACAAATATGCACATTAAAAAAGTAAAACGAAAAGGTAAAAATAATGTTTTAGAATTTTACTATAAAATACTTTTATTAAATTTGTATTATGTAATAAATTGAATGGTTATACTAAACTTATAAAAAATAATTTAATACTTAATAATATTAATTACACTCATCTAATAATGATGAGAATATAGTATAAGTTGACGTTAGAGAAGCTTAAAATTAAAAGGGTATAAAGAAGCTCTTCCACCTTTTTGAAGTACTTATGGGGACATCAAACAACTTTGACTCAGCATTGTCGGGCAGCCATTATTGCAGTTAGGAGTTCGAGACTGAAGCAATCAATGCCTTATTCCGAAGCCCCTCTGTCTAGTAAATTAACGAACTATCTAGTCATCTCTACCCGTAGGCAAGTCCATTTAGTAACACAAAGTAGCACTTCCATGTTCATTTTAGCTAGATATGGTTGCCTCAATTCCAAACATACATCAATCAATCTTGTCACCTTTGACCAAATGAATCAACATAATTTTTCATATCAAGATGGATGGTGATCATCTGAACCAAAAGAAGTGCGTAACCAAAGCAGTGTTCTCAAAAGGAAAAAGAAAAATCCGTTTTGGTTTTATAAGGTTCAATGGAATCAGGCACGCGTCCATCATTTGATCATTACAAACTATCCATTGAATCCCACGGAGATGCATTAACAGAAAATGGATTGTATTACCGATGTTAAAGTGGTTTATAAAATTGAAAATCTCAAATTTAAATTTTGATCAAAATTAATTAATTAAAAAAAAAACTAATGCAAAACTCTTTTTAATTTGAATAAACCATCGTTTTATTTTTTTAGCACATTTTAATAATTCAAAAATTATTTTTATTTTAAAATTTTAATATTAAAAATAAGTTTAAATTTATAAAATATAATGAATTATTTTATAGCTCATGGTCTAATAAATTTTAGAATAATAATAAATAAAAGAGAGAAGTTAAGACTTGCAACAATTTTACCTTGCAATTTTTATTTTTATTTTTTTAATTATGTGGGCAAGCCACATGTGAACCACGCATTTTAGTCGTTGGATCAAACGTTTCGACAATGTCGTCATCCAATCAGATGGCCAACATAGAATCACATTTGTACACTCTCTATTTTGATACAGTAATGATCACATCACATACCGTATTTTTTCAAAGTAATACTTAAAATCATAGTTGCCTCTATGTTCATCACATATAGGAAAAATATTTAAAAGAAATAACTGGCCCAATTCCTAATTTTCTCTTTGCCATCCTCGGAAAACAGTAAGACTTACCATCGAGAGTTTCACGGATTATCCACAACCGTAGACGACTGAATTGGGAACCATTTGGGCTTTGAGGATCTTGGTTGTTAGAAAGACTCTTGCTCTTGGGCGAAGAGAGTGATGGGTTCGGCGGGTCTTATTTTGGTGGGTCGGGTTTCGAACTCATTCCGAATTTTTTGGATTTATGACAGCCTCGGGAACTCGGGGGTCCTATGATTGGACTTTTCACATTTGCATATATATTCACGCACGTACACATAATATGAGAAAAATGGTAATTTTTTTTTTTATTTTTATTTTAATGTTATGGACCTTAAGACGTGGAGAGTCTGCATAGACTTATTAATGTTTAGACAGTAATGTCTTTATCAAATAGCCCTTTGGGATAGCTAAGTAACAAGTGTTGTAAATTTATCAGCAACGTGTAAAACTCTTTTTTTCTTTTTTTTTTATATTTTTTTATTTTGAGGGGTGGGAGGATAAGTGATAAGTTAGTGAAATAGGTCACGTTTAATAAGAGAGAAATAAATGAGTTCATTAACCAAAAAAAAAACACCATCAATGCCTATAATTAAAAAATTGTCCAATCACCAACAGTCAATGGGCGGCTATGACGGGAAAGTTAAGGGGGAATTCATGTGCCAGAGAGGCCCACATGAACGAAATTATACTGATCGCATGTAACCACGTGGGGGAAATCTAGCCCTGTTGATGATGAGATGAGCATTTCATCGGCCCATCCATCTGTCTCTTTGTCTCCTTTTCCCCCGGTTGATGTTACATTTATTTCCTTCCAAGCAACGTGTCATGCCCCACAACGTGACAGTATCCAAAATTATCGTCAACTACTGTTTGACCGTGGTTGATGTTAATGCGAATGCCCCACGCGCGCCTGATCCTGATGGGAGTTTTGAGTTCCCGCACACGCGTTAATGTCCTCCAGGTTACAGGATCCGAAACATAGGTGGTGCTTAAGAAGCAAGATTCTGTATCACCTGATAGATATTTTTTTCTATGAAAGAGGCCTTTTTTAAAAAAAATAATAAAAAAAAAAAATTAAGAAAGGTAGCGCGGAACACGTTGCGAACAAGGACAAAACTCAAGAAAAGCAATTAAAGGCCACAAAATAAGAGCAATATTGAGCAACGTTTATGTCGCTCATCAACAAAAACCTCGGTTTCAAAACAGCTCCAAAACCTCATCGTCTTCACCCTCCCTCCACCCATTCCATGGCGTCAGCTCTTTCCAGCATCAACGGCAAACAAATAGCTCACGTTCTTCCAAGATTGAATCCTAGCCGTCCACTGGGGTCTCGTAGGGCCATGGTAGTCGCCACATCCAATAACGAGTCTTACTGGAAGTCTATAAATTTGGACATCGAGGCTAATCTCAAGCAGGCCATTCCCATAAGGCCACCACTCTCTGTCTTCGAGCCCATGCATCATCTGACGTTCAGCGCCCAGCAAACCACCGCACCGGCACTGTGTATAGCAGCGTGTGAGCTCGTCGGCGGCCACCGGGATCAAGCCATGGCTGCAGCATCCGCTTTGCATCTAATGCATGCGGCTGCCTTCGCCCATGAACAGCTCCCGTTGACCGACAGGCCTAGGCCCAGCAGGAGGCCCAATACCACAAGTCATGCCTTCGGTACAAACATAGTGCTTCTCACGGGAGATGGAATAATGCCATTTGGATTTGAATTGTTAGCGCGGCCGGACGGCCCGGCCCAGGACAATCCAGAGCGGATCCTACGAGTGATCATCGAGATTGCACGTGCCACAGGTGCACAAGGGACGGCAGAGGGGAGATACCATGAAATGGAGAACGGCAAATCCAACGGTGAAAAATCATCCCATGCTGGTTGGATTGATGGGGTTTGTAAGAAAAAGGAAGGTGAGATACACGCGTGTGCAGCTGCCTGTGGAGCTATATTAGGGGGTGGAAGTGAGGAGGAGATAGAGAAATTGAGAAGGTTTGGTCTTTATGCGGGTTTGATACAAGGAATATCCAGCATGGTTGGAAGAGAAGAGAAGTTGATGAAAGAGGTCAATGAGTTCAGACATTTGGCTACTGAAGAATTGAATGATTTCAGTCAAGGTAAGGTTAAGGAATTTCTAGCCTCCTTGTTGGGACCAAATGAGACCAATCTTCTGTAATTTGTTAATGCCGTTGATGTAAAACAAGTCTAAAATAAGCAATGGCCAGTGCATGATCCAGAATTTTGTGATTAATTTTTTTTTGTCTTTTTATTTAACCAAACAAAATACGTGAAATTTTACGTTTTTTTTTAAATTTTTTATATAAAAAAATCATAAATAAATCTAATTAGATTTAAATAAAATTTTTTGAATTCACACTAATAAAAAAATAATAATAATAATTAAGCTACCACCACTTCAAAATGCTTTACTTGTACATAGAATCTATATTGTTCATTAGGAGCATGATTGGTAGGTTAGTGCTTGATCTCAGATGACACCAAGTCACAAAACCCCAATCTTATATTAATCAATTCCTAATTGAGACATGTATTCTGTAATTTCATTGAAAGTTTTCATACTTATGGCGCTTAAACTTGCTTTTTGCTGCTTATTTCTTCTGCCTCTGATGCCGGTGCAAGAGATCAGTAGGAAAAAAGAGCTTGATTAGCTTAAATTTGAATGGGGATTATCAAGAAACTAAGCTTCAGTCATGGATAAAAAAAACAAAGATTTTAGATTATATTAAAAAAAATTCACAAGAATTTAATAATTTTAAAAGGTTTATTCCGGTTCTTCCCCATCATCAACGACCAGCAGAAAGCAGTGGCTGTTGGAATCTCGTGGCGGCTGCAATTGCTGGGCCCAATTGAACCCAAATTTTCTTTGTGCTGGACGTTTCATGGGTGTTTTTTTTTTCTTTTTTTCTTTTTTAAATAATTTTATAAAATAAGATATTTGCGAATTGGACTCTCATGGCGGCAGTAATTCTCGTTATTATTAAATCAAACTTTATTGATAAGAATTTAGGCCCTCGCCTTGACAATGTACACAGGGTCAACAAAAGGGTACGCATAAAACAATTAAATATATAAAATAGTAGTAAAAGTTACAGCAAACTGGTTTCTAGGCTTGCCACGTCTTAGAAGTGTGAATGATGTAAAAGCCTTCTACCAAGAATTAAGCCTGCAAGTAAGCCGAATCAAAGTAGCATTAAGATTGTAAATGAGTTGAATTGAGCTTCATCAAACTCAGAGTTAATTGAGTAGAAAAATAATAGAGTTATGTGCTCGATTTAGATTTGAGTTTTAATTCTTGATAAAATAAAATTACCAAAATTAGATTAAAATCGAATAAACTCAACTCGAGTGCGAGAGGAGATTCAGAAATCAAATTAAACACACCAAGATTCTGGACTCACTCAGACAGTCAGAACACAAGGCAAAACCGTGGATCACTTCAAAAGTCCAAATCCACAGCAAAAAGATAAGTTTATATGAGCACAATACGTTGCCGTTTCATGAAGGAAAACAAGGTTTATGGCACGTCAAACGAGCTTGGTTTGTCCAATTTGTTAGTTCCATGATTATGACATATTTCGAGCCAAAAATAAAGGTCTTTAATTTAACCCCAATCTAGGCTCTTGATGAATATGGGTTTTTATTTAACACCCGGGTCCTTTGCTTTAGTTTGGGTCATCTACAAGGGAGAGCCGGCCCAATAGTTATTAGTCACAAAGTCTAAGTTATAATATCTAAGTAAGTAGTAGTAGAATTATTTCACTCTTAATTTTAAATTTAAATTTTAAAAATTAGTTTCTACAATAAACCCAAAAAAAAAAGAAAAAAACTTGCTAGTCAATACAAATTCCATTTATTTTTAGAATCTTGTGGTGATCTAAGGGTTTTAATTGACAATATATAATTAATGATGAGAGGCCGTTTTCAAAACGGATTCTGGTACATTTCCATTGACTAAACTCATGGCCTGTATGGGTTAATGTTGCATCCGTAATTGCATGCATTAAATGATATAACAATTGCGTCAAACGAAACATGATATGAATTTTGCCTGTAAATTCATAATTAAACAAGAAACAAGTTTTTAGTCAGAAAAAATTTCTATATTTCACTTCTGTTGTAATTGTTTATTTTTTTTATTTTTACCGAATTGTTTCATACCATCACAGTAATTTTAAGTTGTCCAGTGTCCAGGACAGGCCAATCTTCATAAAAGATTTAAAATTCAAAGTGCCATATCTCATAGACTGCTTTATCTTTGAAAAATCATTTTGTCACAAGAAAAATAAATCGTGGACAACAACAACCAAAAATATTTTAATCCTAAATATAATTGGGATTGGAGAAAAAATTAAAAATTCATTAAATTAGTAAATTGAATAGTAAATTTCATTCATAGTTAACTTTCTCTTCTCAAATTCAACTGAACCAAAAAAAAAAAAAAAAGAAAGTAAGTCAAGGATTAGGTATTTGATTCCAATACAAAAAATTTAAAGCTCAATCATTATTTTTGTTTCTTCTCCTTCCTTAAACAAAGGAGAAAGGAAAGGAAATCAACGTGATAAAAGCCTCAGCGGTCCGTGGTCTTGGGTCCTCATTGATTTTGCTTGTGTAACATGTTTTAAAGACTAATTGCTCTTTCATGCAAATAGATTTAAAAAAAAAAAAAAAAAAAAACTGATTGCCCTTCCTTTGATGTGGTCCTGTGGAAGACAGAAACGATATTATGAAACTGTAATCTAAGTCTGAACTCATTTTGGCACGTGCCAGCGATTGTTTCCTTAGAGTGAGGACTTGCGTCTAGAATCGGCCCCGAAGAGACATTGTTGCCGATGGTGGAGATTTTTTCTTTTGAAATTATTATTATTATTATTATTATTTGGTTATCGAGGAAACTATACAAAGATACTTGCCAACTCGCTGTGTCCAATACGATGATATTTAGTTTTGTCTTTTAGGAGACCAAGAGTAGCCATCGACCGCACGATTGAGAGAAAGCAACTCACATTTTTTTCACATGTCTTAGCATGACAAATACAAATAGAACTCGACTAAAAGGAATACTCCAAGTTGACCATCTGGTTGCTAATGATGACACGTGTCTTGCATCATAACTCGTACTCCTATCGTTGATTGTCTCATTTGATGGAGTTTGGGTGTTACAATGCATGAGACTATTGTACCAACGTGGTTTTTGAGAAAAAGGCCATCAAATGTGGAATAGCATTAGCCTTATTTTCGCCGGACCACAGAGCTAACAGGAATAAGAACCAAGAAAAAGCTAACAATGACCCCCCAATATACAACAGAAACTGAGCAATGATGATGATTATCATGACATTTACCAACTTTCAAATCATCATTATCATCGTCATCAAGGTGATTCAAGAAAGCCAGTTTTGGTAAGAATAGCATTCCTCACTCTGCTGAGGTCCCTCCCTTTGAGGGTCCTGCCAACACCTTCAAACACAGAAAATGAGGAAATCTGGCTCCTTGCAAGCCTTCTGGCAATGAATTCATGAGGAGGCACCTTCGAATTGTACTCAAGGTCATCTTCGTCAACATTGTCATCCTCATAATCATTGTTAACAATTCCATTCACAACCACTTGACCATCATCATCATCATCATCATCATCATTGCAATCACCATCATCATCAAGCCATGAATTAATATTCCTGGAGATTTTCTTTGCCTTCTTTCCAGAAATTTTTGACCAATCAGGAATGTTGACTGGTGCTGATTGCTGCATTACTTTGCCTTCATGAGAGAAAGTACTGCTGCTGCTGCTGTTGTTGAAATTACCTCTTGGGATCATTCTTGCTGCTGTGGGGAAGATTCTTGGGAAACAGGCTGATGATTCTATGGATTTCCCATTGGAAATTGGAACGCTCGAGTCTTTTCTCTCCCTTAAGACATCCCAAACATCGGCTTCTTCGAAGTCTCCATCTCTCAGGGATCTCCACCAGCCACTACGCTGCCTTGTCAAACCATATCTGCCATCCATTGATGACTGCATACAAGGCCAGAACCTAAAATCATTATGTATAAAACTGAAAATACCCCACATGAGGTTCCATCCCATTTTCACACTTCAAAGGAAATGTTTCAGATACTGCATAGTCTTGTAACAATTAAAATCCAGCCCAAAATTCAATTAGAGGGAGAACAAGAATCTACCTTTTTTCCTGATTAAGAATCTTCAAAAGTCTCAAGCTGTCCCCAGATTCTATATAAGAATATCTGCAACATGGAAAGCAAATTCAATAAACAAGGCAGTCAATCATATTCCTCTTTTCTTGACAGAGTTCAAAGTATGTAAGAAAAAGAAATGGATTTAACAGTATACAGTGCAGGTAAGTTTCCGTTCAGATTCTTAGTCCCTGACCAGAAAATCTATGAAGAGATTTGGTTGTGATGGCTGGCTTTTGCAAGAGCCCAAAACCCCAACTAAAGAGAAGGGGGAATTGAGCAAGAGGGGCTTTTGAGCAAGACAAGTTTCTGTTTTGTCCTATGGAGATCTCTTATTCCTATTTGATGGGTTTCAGCTTTTTGTCCATTTTATTCCACCTATGGTCCTTGAAAACCTGACTTTTGATAATGAAATACAAAAAAAAAAAAAAAAAAAAAAAGGGAGAAAAAAAGGTGGAATAATACAGCGAACAGAATAGGATGAGTTACTCACCTTCCTTCTAATGCTAGATTCTGTCTGAATAGGCCTTTCCTAATATATATTGATGCATGCACGACAGTCTTTTCTGTCTTGCAATAATTAAAAATTAAGATGAATCTGTCTTCTAGAAATGATGGAGGAATCCCATCAAAAAAGTTAAAAAAAAAAAGAACTGAAGGGTTTTGGAAATATATATTCACAACTATAGCACACAGAATTGAAGGCAAAAAAGGAAGGAGGATGAAAAACCAATCTTGGTGGTTGGTACTGTGGAGGATTAGTGGTTGGTTGACAAGGATACTCTTTGCTTTATAATACTCCACTTGGATTAGGGAATGAACCCCATATGAGTTCTTTGTTCGCTTTGTTTCATAAGCGCTTTGCATATACGTGTGGGTACTCTGTTGAACTTATAATTAAAAACATAAATACCATTGAATATTGTATCAAGTAGAGCCAGAAGAGTGTAATCCTTTGTCACAATAAAAGATTATAGTGGTAATGGAATCATCAGCCCCACATGTTTTCAATCTGAAAATATTATAAAACCCAACCTTCTTTGCTCTAAAATTATCAATGGTAAAATACTTCTGTGTGCACAGGTGTACAACAATCTAAGCGTCCATAATTTAACCTAATATAGAATTGAATTATATATAGAAATGAACAATAAGTGAAGTTCTTATTTAGTAATGTGAATGTATTAAGACATTGCCATGAGTAAAAAGGAATAAAAAAAAAAAAAAGAATCAAAATATGCGCGGCTGTCACATTTATGTTATTGGTATTAATTGAAATGAACATTTCTGAGACCCGATTTTGCGTGGGACAAACGGTTGGGATGTCATTATTAAAATTGTTTATTATATATTTATAATTTTTATTATTAATCATGATTATGTATAAAATTAATATAAATGTATAATTAATATTTATAATAATTTGATGTGACAATTGTTATAAATTTATGTTTATTCTGTATCATGAAATTCGTATCCATATAACATTTTCGTATCCATGTAATATTCCCAGAAGATAAAACCACGAGTTCAATTTTGGGTTTCTTTGTGCTTGGTAGGCCCACGAAAATTTATTTTATGGAGGAAGTGAGCGATAGCCGCCATGAGGTAACCAATGCCTTGTGTGATACGAATAATGGTGTCACCGATACAACAGCTCTCTGTCACCGGAAGTTTTTTCAGCAAATTGTTCAACTCAGGATTCAGTCAGCCTTTGCATAAAAGTAGTAATATGAAAATAGCACTAAGGTTAATTTATTATAGATGTAATTTTCAGCAAGGCAAATAATAATGGGTACGCGTCACCTTACCTCGTTTGTGTTCGACCAAAGTCAAAAAAGAAAAAAGAAAAAAAAAAAACAAAAACAAAAACCCAATTACATAGAAAAAGAAAAGGTGCTATCCTTTTTTAAGTTGAAATTAATTTCTGACAACATATATAGAATAGGCTGAAAGTAATACCATATTTAATTTATTTTATTTGTTTATTTATTTGTAAAATTAAATAAATTGTAATTGATGTATATTTTTTATAATTAATATGTGATTCTCTAAGTATTTTTGCTATAAAATATTTGATGATTCCTTTTCTTTTTCTTTTTCTTTTTTTTTTTTTCTAATTAAGTTCACACTTTTGAATCGAGAGAAACAAAATCAATTATTAAATGGCATTATGTGTGTAACTATCAATCAGCAAGTAGATGACAACCATATGAAACTATTGAACTAGGAAATTCGCCAATGGTCAGGGTCGAGACAAAAGTGGTGCTGTTGAGAGTGAAATTCAATCTAGGAAAAGACTGTTCTGCATCCGGCAATGTGGTCCCATCCAGCAATTTAGTAGCCGTCGTTCAACGTATGTGGGCTTTCAAACTGCACAAACAACAACTAATATTAAGACCCCAACAGAAGAAGAAAGAAAAAAAAACACATGGGAAATCTTAGCAGGAGCCAATCATGTTTTCTCTGGCTCAACTGACTCAAACTAGTAAGATTTCTTAGAGAAGATTATGAGAATCTTTGGCCAGAGCATGGACGGTAAAAGGTTGGATTCTTGTCATTAATTTATTAAGCATTTGTGCATCTTGCCTGTAAAGGAATTCAATCAGTTCATGGCGGCAGGCGGGCTTCATGGGCCCATCTAGTGCAAGCCGACGTTGTTATATCATTTGGTAACGTATCACAATCAACTAAATGTTTTGATAATGCCGGAGAGAATATGACATGGAACAGAGGCACTACTCCTTAATAGAACCTACTCCAAAAAAAAAAGAAAAACAAAAAAAACCAAAATTGCAAATGATCCCATGTTGGATTAATGCAAAGAAGGCTGATCTGGGGGTGGAGTTTCAGGGGGGGCTAGGTGCCTTTGATAGCTGCATGAGAACCTCCATCTTCTCTTCCACCCTCTAGTCCCTGTAGCTCTAATTAGCCCACAACGTCAAACCATGAGCTGTCAACAATTCCTGAGCATGCCTCGCAGCTTAATGAGGGTGGACAAAGCATGGTTCCTCGTCCAATCAGATAGGGACTAAATGGAACATTGAATGGAGCAATCTAGTTAAATGTCACATGCTCTATTGGTTCTATTTGTCCCTTTGTATCGTTGTCTGACAACCGTAAATGGAGCTTTCTGTGATTACAAACAGCCAAGGCAGTGGCAACTGTACACTGCTAGAACAGAAGACAATTGCATGTATTCATTTATTAGTCCAACCAGCTAATCTCAAGTTTGGTAGTGATACTAAATTTGTTCATGCACACATCCTGTCAATTGTCCCGTATCAATAACAAATTCCAAATGGTAATATAAACTGCGACCCTTGAATCTCCGTGACCAATGCTCAAGAGTTGAAGCAGCATTTTTACTGGCACAGTAGCATAGCTCAGTGGTCCTTTGTTAAAGGATAATGTCCTTTCCCATGTTGTTGGAGGAAGCAGTCTAGGTGTGAGATGAGGAATAATGAAGTTCTCCTGTTTGAGAGATTTCTAAAAGGTAAGGGAATAAAGCATAGTGGATACTCAAGCATCCTCCATGGCCACCTAAACTTTTAGATGATATGCGAAGAAGATGATAAGAATAAGAATTCATCATTTCACATTCAAATCAGTTGGTTTCCAAGGATTTCTGCAAATTAACTCGACTGACTGAGTGTTCAATAGGGCGTTGAATCCTAGAGTAAACAAATCAACGGAGGAAGGCAATCTTTCATTAAACTTCATTGCAGTAATAAAGTTATTCTTACTGAAAATTACACTGAAGGAGGCAATGACACTTCAAAAAGGAGCCTCCCAAAATTATATCAGCCTTCTTTGGTCATATCAGCACAACAACAAAACCTTAATTCCAAATTCAATTGGAGTCAACTACATGAATCCTTTATTGTCATTCCATTCTGTCATGCACTAGGTTAGATGTGAGGACTAATCGTTCTAAATCCTTTCTAATTAAATATTCCCAGGTCAACGTAGGTCTTTCTCTCCCTCTTCTCTCCCAATCAGTACAACAACGTAAGTTCTTTAAAATGATGAAACACACTTCTCTCTATATATTTTAGGATTCCATTTTTTGGGGAAACCATAATTGACCTTCTTCTTCACACATTTTTCTCCATCTGCCCCAACCTTCTAGGATAACACTCTTCTTAAAACAGAATGAACAGTTTTCCACCAAAACAGGGACAAAGACACTTAATTGAGTTCTAAATGCTATATTGGTGAGTAAGGAGGGGAAAACAAATTACTGGATGTTTGGATATACCAACACCCAAGTAACAATTGACTGGAAACATAAACAAATATCAATTTAAAGAAAAATTCTTTAGCATGTTCGATGAGTAACAGATAACAAACAACCGACCCTCATGATCAGTAATTCACTTTCAGTTAACATAGGTCTGATGATGAAGCAATGCATATTCACCCACAAACAGACTTAGGAAGATTGGTGAGACCAAAGATTATTGTAAGATTCAAGCTAATGATAAATAAGAGTGTAGGCTTTCCAGTGCACAAGTTTCCTACACAGTAAGGTTTTGGGATAGCTCATTGGCTCTTTGTTAAAGGACATTGTCCTTTCCCATGTTGTTGGAGGAAGCAGTTTAAGTGTTTGATGAGGAATAATCAGTTTCTCCTGTTTGAGAAGCATAGTGGCCAATCAAGCATCCTCCATGGCCATCTAAATTCTATATGATTAGACAAAGAAGATAAAAAAAGATGATAAGAGTAAGAAATCATAATTTCACATTCAAATCAGTGTGGCTTTGTGCAAATTAATTTAACTGACCAAGTGTGCTATTAGCATTGAATCCTAAAGTAAAGAAATCAAAGGAGGATGGTGATCTTTCATTAAGCATCACTACTGTGATAAAGTTATTCTGACTAAAAATTACATTGACGGAAGCAAGAACATGAAGCACTAATGATTGGTCTATTGTATCAAGCAGACAACTGATTTACAGAAATTGAGAATCAAGATGTTCAACTCTAATTGAGAAGATCACTAAGGTGAGGTAAATGTGTTAAATATCACTCCTAAAAGGCAGATCCCATCCCAAAATTATATCTGTCTTTTTTTTGACCAGTAAAATTATATCACTCTTATTTGGTCATATCAGCACAACAACAAATGTTCTTTAAAATGATGCACCACTCTCCTCTCTATCTATTTTTGGATTCCTTTATTTTGAGGAAACAATATTTAACCTTCGTCTCCTTCTTTCTCACATGTTATTTTTCGCTAACAGTCCCAGCCTTCTAGGATAACACTCCTCTTCAAACAGAATGAACACATGAAAATTTCCTAGTTTAGTTTTCCTCCAAAATGAGGACAAGGACACCTAATTGAGTTTTAAATGTTATTTTGGTAAATTGGGGGGGGGGGGGGGTGGTAAGACATCACTAGATATATGGATATACCAACTCAAGGTAAAAATTAACAGGAAACATAAACCATATCAATTTAAAGAACATTCTTTAGCATGTTTGACAAGTGACAGATAACACATAACCAATACTCAGAGTCAGTAAATTACTTGCAGTTAAAATAGCTCTGATGATGAATCGGTGTGTATTCACACACACACACACACACACACTTAGGAAGATGGATGAAACCAAAGATTATACAGGATTCAAGCTAATGATATAATAAGGATGAGAGTGTTCCAATACATGAATCTCTTACACTGTGTAGTCTGGAAAAGGGTCCAATATACACTGTCATAACGCCATTTTTAAAGAGAGTTTGCTTATGCCGCATGAACCTGTGATCTCCAAATCACAATAGAAAGCTTGCCCTTCAAGCTAATGATACAATGTATATGGAAATAATAGTTTCTGCATCTATTATCTCTTGTTTTGCCCTTCAAGCTAATGATACAATGTATATGGAAATAACAGTTTCTGCATCTATTACCTCTTGTTAACCCCATAGTCTTGCCAAAAAAGATGGCTGGAAGAACAATGATAGAAAAAGGAAGATGAGGAACAAGAAATGCCAAGCTACTTCAGTGCCTCAGCTCCAGCTACAATCTCCAATAACTCCCCTGTAATTTTTGCTTGTCGTTCTCGATTATATGCGACAGAAAGATTTTTCTTCAGCTCAATTGCATTATCTGTTGAATTACTCATGGCATTCATCCTTGCTGCAAGCTCGCTAGCCAATGACTCCTGCAATGCCCTCAAAATCTGACTATTAAAATAAAGTGGCATCATTGCATCAAGAATTTGAGCAGGGTCTTGCTCAAACTGCATAAGAGGTGAAAATCCCTCTCTCGTTGTCCGGAAAATCTCCCTCTCAACAGCCAACTTCCCTTCCTTACTTGTCAATCTAAAGAACTCATCTTCTGCAGCATCAACACATTTCCCATTCACATCACAAACACCTCCCCTCGGTGACAGAGGCAATAGTGTATGAATCACTGGATCAGATTTAACCAAAGACACAAACTTGGTGTAGACAAGCTCAACTTTGTCAACCTCTTCGCTAACAAACAGCGAGAAAACATCATCAGCAATCAATTGAGCCTCTTTTGCAGTGGGAAAACCCTCTCCCTCAATACACCGATCAACTAAAATATTGGACCTCCGCTTGAAATACGCATTACCCTTTTTTCCTACACTAATGACAGTGAAATCTAATCCAAGTTCCTTCAATTCTGTCATCCGGGTTTCAGCCTTTCTCAACACTAAATTGTTAAAACCAGCACAAAGGCCTCTATCACCTGTAACAACAACAAGTGCTACTTTCTTAACAGGCCTAACTACCGTTAAAGGAACTTCAATATCCTCCAATTGACACTGTTCGTTAATATTACAAAGCACTTCAAGAAGAGTTTCAGTAAAGGGTCTGCTATTGATAACAGCCTCTTGAGCTCGCCGGACCTTTGCGGCAGCAACTAGCTTCATTGACTCTGTGATTTTCTGGGTGTTATTGACAGTCACAATTCTCTGTCTTAGCTCACGAAGACCACATTTAATTGGGTTATACGGTAAAGATTGAGACTTGGCGTGAATCATAGATGAAAAATGAGTCAAAAGCCGAAATGGGTTTTCTTGAAATTGAAAAGAAAGTGTAAAGCCATTGACTTTTGAAGGACTTGGAGCGACCAACATTGTTAGATCGGCAAAATTAGTTCTCTTCAAAACCCTTTCCTTAGAGTCTGCAGATATCAAAATGAAAATCAAAAGGCAAAATGAATGGGGGATTTTGAGGCTTTACGAGGGGTTTAGGAAAACAGCGAAAGAAACGAAAAGTTCTTCTTCGAGCTTACCGGAAAAAAAATGGTTTTGCACTTATGTGCACGGCAAGTTTGCAACTTCAAGCAACGGTATCAATGGCCGACCACTGGCGAAAAACAGTCAAGGTGACTGTCTGTTTGGTTGCCGAGAAAATGGAAAGAGAGGCTCTTTGAGTCCAATTTGGCCAACTCTGGAAAATCCGCCCGCTTGAATAAAATAGTTTATGGGCGTCAGATTTTCTTTTTCTTCCTAAAACAAATAAGAAAGTTCAATTACATTTTTATTTATGTTTTTTTTATTATTTTCATAAATTACAACCTTATTTTTTTTCATATAAAATTATTTATAACGAGTTAAAGAGTAATTTATATAAATTATTAAATTTATTATTTATTTTAATTTTTATTATTTAATTTTAATTTATTATATTTTAAAATTTTAATTTTAATTTAATTTATTTATTTTATCATCTTATACAATTAAAATTTATTAAATTTATTAAATATAAATATTTTTTATATATTTAAATTTATTATATTTATTTTAAAATTAATATTTATATATGTTATTTATGTTATTTTAAATTACAAATTAAAATGAAATCATGATAATAAAAACAAGTTTCATTCAAGCTGTATTAAATATAGTTGTCCGAATAAAATAACTCCCAGTGCCTCTTCAAAACGACCTCACTCAACAAACTTGAATCATTTTACAGTGTATGTAACATCCATGGTAACAGGCGAAATGGGAAGATGTATTTACAAGGGTCTATCTACTTCCTAGTGTACAAGGATTTGCTGGCTTTAGAGGCTAGCGCTGTGGCCTTGGCTTCTGTACTTGTCATCATCCACTCCCTCTCGGCACGACGCTGATGTTGCCTTGCATTTTTAGCTCTCTTTGGTGCTAACCGAGCGTCTCTTTCAGCGAAGGCAAGTCTGAACTTCTCGGCCATAGACAGCTCGTTGGGGCTTGGCAAAAGTTGTGACACAGGCCGTGGCGTACACCCCCGAACTGCCCACGTTTTGGGATCAATATCCTTGACAATGGGATCATCAAGTGCCGTATCCGGAAATGCTTCAGGGGGCACTTCAATCCCTCTAAAACCGAAAAGTGAAGGCTTGGGATTTACTATTATGCGTGGGCATTCAGTTGATAAGATATCCAATGATTCTTTATTGATCTTTGGCTGCAAAAGACCAAAAACTAAAGGGGTTATCAAACTCTTTGGGAGGAGTTAATTCATGTAAAAACAGTTAATGGGACTTCAAAGACAAACGGAAACAAAATGGTTGATCATCCCCACAGCTAGTAGTCAAATGCTGGAAACAAACTCTAAGCTCCTTTTATATTGCTATAAAATAATGGAATTTCTACTTGCAACTCGGAGAGAATCTCCCGTTCCATCTAGCTTTTCCTTCAGGCATTTTTATGCCAAGAAACAAATATAACTGTACATGGCACTTTAGTGTGACACAACCATGCCTCTGTTAACGGGAGGCACTATCGTGATAAAAATGCAGGGAATAGCAGAAGCAGAGATTAAATGTCCTTACCCACACAAGCCAACGCAAGGATTCTGCACCCTGGCCAATTTTGTCTGTATCAAGTTCCTCCCAGCAATCTCCTTCCATGTCATTTAGCTTTGGTTTCAATACACCCAAGCAACTGCGAGCAGTGGACTCACTGTTTGGGCAACCTCTGCAACATTAACTTTGTTTCAAACCTGATATTAGGTATGTATTCTAGTCATAACCTGACATCCTGCATCAAGCTAAGGCAGAAGAAAGTATAGGGGGCAAGATATCACAGAGGAACTCTTATAAGTGGGATATTAATCACTGGCCATAAAAATCTCATTCGTATAAACAACTCTTCAATGTTCCAACAAAACTTCCAAAGATTTAACCATGTTTCCTTCTGAGTTGGTTTAATTCTCATGCAAAATGTTAAGTACTCATGAACTTTACAATTTTCTGAGAGCAAAATCCGCATCACATGATCATAAAAGATCTCTCATATGTATGGAAAAAAGAAACTCAAGCACCAAATCAGCGATGCCATGTATGGGAGCAGCCTACCTCTTAACTACTTCTGGAAATTATTCATCTAAGCTGATACTTTAAGATACTCTCACTCTCATAGGCTTCTCACTTTAAGAGAACAAGAAGCATAAAAACAAAGTAACAGTTATCCTATATGGTGACAGATATGTACACCACAATAGCACAAAAGTCCAAAACTCCTCAGAAAAAAACTAACAAATGCAGAGACTTCCATGATTAAAATGCAAAAATTCACAGGGAAGAGAGGATACCCGCATCTCAGTGTTTGCAAAGACTTGCAGTGCTGGACAACTATAGAAACACCAGCAGCAGTAATTTTGTTGCACTGACTGCATAAAAATAAAAGCAAATGATTTATATTTCTGGGTTGTGGATAGAATTTTGATAGTGAAATTCATCCAATCAATGCCTACTTAAGAAAATAAGAGTCAAATTTTTGAGGGATGCACTGAATATTTACACTAATGATCAACTGTGTTTTGTAGAGGCACAAAAATGAATGTATGTGTGAGAGAGAGAAGGGAAAGAGAGAGAGGAACAGAGTGAACGAAGGAAGGAGAGAGAAATTTTATAGGTATATAGCATTGAATATTTACACTAATGATCAACTGTGTTTGGTAGAGGCACAAAAATGAATGTGTGTGTGAGAGAAAGAGGGGGAGGAAAGGGAGGAACAGAGTGAACAAGGGAAGGGGAGAGAGAAATATTATAAGTATATAGCACCATTCTAGGATCCAATAACTTATCTTTAACACTAGGTTGATGATATCTATCACTAAACTCCATGATATCTCTAACACAAGGTTACCAATGTATTATAATGCAGTGTAGCTTGTAGTTTGTAGATTTTATTTTATTGCTATAATTCAATGGATCCCCTCTACACATAGTATTTACAATAATCCATGTGATATTGAAAAAAAAAAGGGCTACTAGACATGAGCTTGAGAATGTATGAGATAGGCGCATGGTCTTGGTTTGATTCTCTTGGATGCATTCCATGAAACAAGTAGAAGCTACAGCAACGAGGGCCACACTATCAACATGGTTTAGAAAAAACTAATTTCATCAATTTCCCATTCTCCATAATGTTCCACCTTCAGTGCTAAAAATATCTCGCCACTGCTCTTAAGGAGACATGGAGCACAACAGTTTTGTTAATAAAGGGATGGATGGTCAGTGTGAAACACAGCCTAAACTGACCTTAGGTTTAGCTTATCCAGAAAACATTGATCAGTAATATTTCAGACCGCTATACCTTATATCCACAGCTCGGAGGAATTTGCAGCTTTCAGCTACTTTAGCTAAACCGGAATCAGTGACATCTGAACCAGAAATGTCAAGAATTTCCCAGGAACTATCAGCTAAAGAAATGATGACCTCGTCATTTAACAATTTTCTTCTCTTGGCAATTGCCGCAATTGCCATCTGCATGCAAGATTATAACAACATAACCTCAACATTAATTACATCTACTTATAATAGAGAACAAAACAGCACAAACACACTTGTAAGCAAGTTCAAAGCAAGCATGCAAAATAGCAATAATTGGAGAAAGCAAACTATAATTCTAAGGACCATCCACCTTAATATGCAAAGGAAAGCCAACTGCAATCTCACCCAAGTCTGCAGTGATATCCTCCAAATGCTTGCCAACAACTCCCAAACACAAGTTGACCAAACTCGGAGGCCTTTTATACTCACTAGGTTTTCCTGAGTACATTCACAAAGCAACATCAGCACACTATAATTTACAAAACATTCACAAAAACTACAATTAAAAACATTCCCAACATTCTTTATACACACTTTTAATATTAATAACAATGACTGCAATTGTCACAATCTTGCCTAAAAGGTATCATCAACTTGGACACATAATCTCACAGTTTTGTTCTAAACATGCATCACCTTCAGCAAGTGACGCCACCCTCAACTTACAAGGACTAAGTGCTTCTCTTGGCTTATGCAAAGGAATTGTGTATCCCTCATCAATTCTGTTCAAATACAACAATTTCCACTAGTACTATTTACCCAAAATAATAATAATAATAATAATAATAATAATAATAATAATCTAAGCTGAAACATCAAAAAAATTGGGTCCGAATGCACTTGACTCACAGTACTGTTAGGTAATTATACAAAAACAATTCATTTTATTAATCTGAAAAAGGTTATTTCTAATATAACAAGAAACTATAACAAATAAGACTGAATTATTTAATTACTATACGAACGCTAATTTTTAATTTGTAACGACTTTGAATTAATTTCAAGAGGAAGGACGGGTTCTTACTGGCGAAATGAATAGATTTTGCGCATTTAGGGCTCAAATTTTGGCTTAAATCGATCTTCTCTAGCGAGTTCGTTATCTCCATCTTAGCTTTGCTCTTTTCCATCAAAATTTCCTCCGAGATATCCGAAATCTATGCGGGAACGAAAAAGAAGAAGACGAAGGAGAAAGCAGGAAGGAAGAGGAAGCAAAAGCAGACATAAAAATTCGATTATTATTATTATTTTTTTTTTTTATTGTGACTTTCATAAAAGTTGAATTAAGTTGACGAAAAAGTCCATGCTCTAAGGGTAAATTTACAAAATTGAGCCTAAGGGGGGGTATTTGGGTAATTTAAGGAGAGATACGAATCGATTTGCAGTTGGAATGGGCCGGCAGTCTGCATCGAGTTTTTTTGAATTTTGGCTGTCTACCTTTGCCGGGGGGTTAGACGACAGCGTTTTAGACAGATGGTAAAGGCAGGGCAGAACCTACCGGCCGACGTGGTTCAGGTGATCGATCAACTGGAGCGCCACTGCTTGGCTCCCGATGGATCTCTCGTCTCGAAATCCGCCTACTTCGACCTCCAACTTGTACTCTCTCTCTCTCTCTCTCTCTCTCTACACCCGTGAAATTCCGTTGCATTCAATGATCTGATTGAGTTAGATTGTGGCAGGCCAGAGACGAAATGTCGAGAGAGAGATTGCGCTACTTAGAAGCCATGGTGATTTGAGGCTTTTCTTGTTGTTGTAGTTGCTATAGTGAAATTATCATCATGAACATTTGACAAATTACCGATGAATTTTGTTTTTTTTTTTTTCTTATTATTATTCATGTGTAGGCGATATATTGTGAAGCGATGGCTATGGTGGAAGAGTATCAACAAGCGGTTTCGGTGGCTAATCTCGGCGGCATTAGAGATTTCCAAGGAAGCTTCAAGAACTTTGCTGCTCAGGTTTCTACTTAGAAAAACATGTGTAGTTGGTATCTAATACAAACACTGAATAAGGGGGAAGAATTAAAAAAAATAAAAAAGCAAAATTGGAGGTGTTATTCAAAAAAATTTGATTTACTTTTGGTTTGTACGCCAGTTGCAAGATAGTCTTTCTTTTATGGATGATAATTTGGGAAAACACTTGATCCTGGATTTTGTGGTTTCATTGTTGTCACTATGAAAGGGTGAGCTTCGGTGTAATGGTAAGATTACTCCACTATATACATGCGAGTCATGGAAATAGACTCTTTGTATAAGCAATGGTAAAGCTATGTACAGATCCTTTCACTGACTTCACAGTGGGAGAAGCCTTGTGCATTGGGATGCCCTGTTGTTGTCACCGTCCACAAGTAAAATTAAAGCTAAAGCTTGTGAATTTGATGCATGTATATGATTATTTTGCTGGGGATGAGAGATGGGCTGTGATTCAGTGGCTGAATTGCCATTGGAGAACAGCTTGAGGTGCTTTTCTGCCTTTGGAATTTTAGTTTTCAGTGGTTTAGAATTAATAACCGACTAAGTTCTTTGCCCCCTGAATTTTTAGCTTTATGGGATTCTGGAGCATCGCATGGTGGTTGCAGAAGCAGCTCAGAAGCTGAGGCTTCCTCTTATATCTAAAGATGGGGAGATTCATGAGGAGGAGATAGAAAAATGGAGTGTCATGTCGAGAAGCTCACTTGATAGCACAAGTACTGGTGTCACAATCAGCTCAAGCTCTAATTCTATGACTTACACAAATAGTTCTTCTAACAGCACTGCAGGCGGAGCATATAATGCCCTTTCAGGGGCTAGTGATGTAGTTGAACCTGGAGTTGGTGGTGTTCCTAATCGCTTTCTTGGTATAACCCCAACCTACTTATGGCAAACTCAGCTCCAACAGATGCCACTAAACATGGTGCACTCCTATATGGCTTGGCCCTTTTATTTAATGTGTTCTTGTAGATTTTAGAATAATTCATCCTTACTACTCTCTCTACAATTTCAGGATGTTGCAGATTATCAAATGTCTCTTTCCCATGAGATTGAGGCTCTTTTGAAGGCTAAATGTGATAAGTTAGCTGAAGCTTTTGTTGATGACATTGGTTAGTCTCTTGTTATCTCTGCACAGACTGCTTGCGCCTTCCCTTCTCTCACCCTGTTCCCAACCCCACACCTTGTATATTTGTGTTTCTCTCCTGCTGATATATCTGCTGCATACACATAGAGTGGTGTCTTTGACTAGCAAATATTTGGGTATTACTAGGTGTGTTGTGGTCTACTGCATAGTAGTTACTAACTTCACTTATACCTTCTGGGAAAAAAAAAAAAACAAATCAGCTTTTCAGCCCCAAACTGTGCACAAACTCTAGATTTAGCTGTTTGACGAGTGGTAACTCGAAAGGTATCCATATCAAATTGTGAGGATTCTTGAATATGAATGCGGAAACTGTATTAGATGATTAAGGGGAGAACTATGTGATAGAGAAGCATTTTCATTATTTGATCACTCTTCTTTGATTGTAATTATATATCACTCAATGGTCCATGTACATGTAGTGGTTATATGATTGAGTTTACCTTTGCTGATGTAGAATCATCACCTGTTACTCAAAATTCAGCTGCTCGGCTTCCTGAAAGGTTTGGACCTCTCATCTTGTAGTTTGTTTCTTAGATATTTGTATTCTTGAGATGGAGTGTTTTGATCTCATAATCTCACTTTCATATTATGGAACCAGTCCATCATGATGTTCAGTTGGTGACCTTTTCATTTTTCTCTCTACCAGGGTTAAGTTAGTAATTGAGGAGATTGAAAGGGAAGAGGCAGCTTTGAGAGAGGATCTCTATTCTGCTGATAGAAAATTTGCAGAATATTACAATGTATGTGGTTTAGCTCATTTACCAGGTGTTGTGCTTAAAAAAGTGTTCCACTGTCCACTTACAGACTTTGCAGTGATGGTTACCTGCATTTTTTCTTTTCCCTCTTTGGAGAAGGTCTTGGAGCAGATACTTGGAGTGCTCATTAAGCTCGTCAAAGATTTGAAGTTGCAGCATCAACATAAATATGTGAGCCTTCAATTGTACAGTCATATCTGATACTTTTGGCTTAGTCATTATAACAAAAGTACCTTCCAATCATTGGAAAGCAAAATATTGCCTTGATTGTCTGTTGGCTGTGCTTGTGTTAAATGGACTAGGCCTGAGGCCTAATGATGATTCAAAATATTAGGAAATGGGGCCTTGAGCAACTCATTAGGTTTGCCTTGACTTTGATTTATTGTTTCTGGGAACAACCTCTAATTGTATATGTTTAAATGTTTTGTAGGATGAGCTACAAAAGACTTGGCTGTGCAAAAGATGTGAGACCATGAGCGCAAAATTAAGGTCTATCATACTGCTTACAGTTGATTTGGCTTTTGCTATTTTTTTTTGTTGTACATCAGAAATAAAGCCCACATTTTGTGGGACTTTAAGGGAGTTGGAGTTTGAATCCCCAACCTCTCCTCTAGAGCTTGGCTTTTGTGGTCAATTACACTAGCCTAATTGTTAACTCAGAAGACTTTGAAGTGTTACAATTTGGTGCTGGAAGTTGTTTAATAAGTTGATAAGTATCTGATTATATCTTCAGGGTCCTAGAACATGTCCTCCTGCTTGAAACTTATACTCAGGAATCAATACCTGCACTCCATAAAATAAGGTACTTGACAATGGCAATTCTTCATTCGGATCATATGCTTGATTCTCAGCTAATCATGTGGTTTTTGAACCAACCAATTTATCTTTGCAGGAAATATCTTGTAGAGGCCACAGAGGAAGTTTCTCTTGCATACAACAAAGCGGTTTGTTTCCTTGAATTTCTTTCAATGAAAAACTGCTAAACATTCTCTTCATTGTTGTGATTTAGCATGACACTTAGACACCGGCATCAGAAATTCCGACGCTTTTCTTCATTGTACCTTAATTTTATCCAGCATAGTTGTCTTGTGAAAGGAGAGCATGGCATGGTGTGAGGGGCAAGCCTTGGTGTACTGGGCCACTCTTTTTAAGTTCTTCTTGTGTTCTTGCCAGGTTACAAAGCTTCGTGAGTACCAAGGTGTTGATCCTCACTTTGATACAATTGCAAGACAATACCATGATATTGTAAAGGTAATAGCACTTTAGTTTTTGCTGTCTCAGGTCCTTCAATTCCTTTGTCAGTTCTAATATCAGCCTTGCCTTACAGAAACTAGAAAACATGCAATGGACTATCCATCAAGTTGAAATGGACCTGAAACGGTTACCAGATCACCCCAATGCGTAATTTGGATCTAATCTGCTGAAAGCTTTTATATTATCGTTGTATTGTAGCTCAAGAATCCAATTGATTCTTTTCATCCCCTTTTTTTCTGGCAATCTTTTCCTGCTTTTTTATTAGCATGCTACGGTCTCTGTTTTCTTGATTTACCCTTTTAAGGCTCCCCATTTTACGCTTTATGGTTTCTTTGTGTACTGGGCATAGAACCCACTGGGGTTTCTTGTATACAGCTGGCCGGAGTTTGTATATGTATTGATATGACTTCTATATATCCACTTTTGATAATTTTCTTTTCTAAATTTTATTCCGCTTGTTTCCATTTTTTTTTCTTTTTAATCATTCTTAAGCACAAACTTGACAAAACGTAAATCCATGGTGATATCTGATATGTTCCATTTTCAATCAACTGCATGAGAGGGGAAAGATTGCCACCTGTTAAGGGAAAAAATAAATTTTAAAAATATAGTGGTTTAAAAATCATTTGCCCCACCCTGGAGGAACAACTGCGAGTGTCCAAGACCGACTGTATGAACTTAAACCGTACGGTGGGTGGTACTTTTAACTGAAAAAATCGTCAATAATGATATCCCTAATATTTCATCGCTCTGTCAATAACAAAAGCAAAATAGTAATATGTATTCATTATGCTAAATGGACGCCATTTGTTTTTGTTTTTTTTTCTTTTTGTTTGGTTTCCCCGGAGATTCTTGATTCTTTTCACTGGCCGATTGAATTGACTTTTGATGGAATCCACCTACACTGCAATCAAAAAGAAATTTTGCTTTAATCCAAACTAGACTATGTAAAAATCTGTTTAGGTGAAAAAATAGAGATTTTATTTTTCCAGTGGTTAAAGGGTTTGTGCATATCCCGATGCAGCAGAGGAATTGGAAGCAAGTGCCTGACAACTATTCAAAGGCTGCCCAATGATTTCAACTGGTTCTAAGTTTGCTCGTACCTGTGTGTTGTTTTGTTCTGTAAAATATCTTGCAATATACTTCAAAGTTCCATCAATGATGGTAAGTAGCGGTGGTCTCACCTGTAAACAATAATAAAGTTTTTACCTTCCAACTTCAGAATTATGAACTTACGATCGTTGGTTAAGTGCTTTTGCCTGAGAAAATTTTTGTAGGCTCCAATTTATGCTTCTTTGAGATTTGTTTATTTAAATGTGTCGTTGCAGTTTGCTGGCTTGAAGACTAAATCAAAACTCACTCTCTCTTTCCATTTTCATTTTTGTTTGAAAATGAACTTCCGATAGAGTTTGTAATCTTTTTGGGTGCCAATTTGCTCCGTTTTTGGTGTCATTGTGAGCAGTATTCCCATATCGATAAAGATAACACGTACTTTGCTCTTTATAAGCGAGGGATTCGCTTAGCCCATCAGCTGGGCTCAGTGACGCGAGCTTGTAATCCGAGTGGAGGCTTCGAGGTGATGGGACATTGTGGTAGTCCAGATGGTCGGGTTCAGCGTGGCTTCTTAATCGGCCCGCCCGCTCCAAGAAAGGAGGTGAGCCATGTTGTTCGGGTGAAAATCTGGGCCACTTGGTTCCTGAAGTAGGAGGGTACAGCGTGAGGCTGGCTTAACAGAGCAGCGAGAACCTCCCGCTCTATTCGGTGGAAGGATAACGGGCCTGTGCTAGTTGGGTCCCCACATGGCCAAATGGACTTCCATCAACCGAACCATCACTTTTTTTAACCCAAAAGGGGTCGGTTTTTTTAGCAATTCTAATCCTATGTTTACCTAATTTATAATAAATGGAAAAATTAAAATTTTTTCCGTTTTTCCTCATAATTGAACAAAAAGAGAGACAATGACATATTACCTAACTATTGTTTGACATACTTGGTAGCTACCCGATGCTTACAATGCAATTCATAAGTTCCAATGCACAAGTTCCTTAGAACTTTTCATCACACCAAATATAATTAACAGATGTGTCACCATGGCAAGATAACGCCCAAAACTTTCTTTTAATGATCCATTTGGAGGTTTACACAAGTGGGAGAGAGCTCATCCCATATTTCATAAATCCTCCATGTCTCATTCGATTGATTGAACATGAAATTTGCAATTTGAAGAAGTGCTAAACTATGTTTCCCTCGCTTGCGAATAGGATTTGAGAAAGTAAGAGATCTATATTCATTGCTTGATAATTCCTCCAGCCTGATTTTGGGCCGTGGGCTTGCTAGTTGAGACGGGCCAGCTCGGGCCTTGAACGAGTGACGTTGCGTCATTCGTGCGCTTGTTAAGTAAGACACCATTCACTTGTCTTGTATAAAAGTTCATGCCCAACTAAACACTGTGAGATACGCATACGAAATTGACTGCTTGCTTTGAAACTACAATCAAACATTGATGACATCCACAATCCTCACATATCTTCACCAAAAGCAAACCAGACACTGCAGAAAGCCCCACACTTTAGTTGGCAGGGAAAGCATTTTGTGCTTCAAGTAAATATATTTTGAGAGGATACAACATGTATAAAGTCAGAAAGGATAAATTCAAAGTTGTCAAGGTCCCTCTCCATGTACATCAAATTACTCTGGAGAAGTATAGAGGTGCAGCATGAGCAGGCGACTGATGACCTACAAGAGCTTGGCCTGTGGTTGGGTTCCACTTCTCATCATTGTACAGAACTCTTCATAGTTAATTCTACCATCCTGCAAACCATGCAGCACATGACATCGGCACAAGATAATCGAGGGAGCAATTTGACGGAGAGAGAGCAAATAGAATGCTTACATGATCGGTGTCAACTTCAGATATTATTGTATCAACTTCAGATATTATCTCTCTGATAGTTGCATCATCACCCATTCCGTAGTCTTTCATGGCTGTTTCTAGCTCATCTCTTGTGATGAACCTGCAAAAGGACACCCAAAGTTCACTATGAATAATACCAGCATTTCTACCTCAACATTACTATTCCTCAGGACAAATATTATACATGTAAAACCAACCAGGCTACCCTGGTTGGCCACAAAAGCAAAATTTAGGCAGGTGCAGAGGCAGTGGCGGGGGCAGGGGTGTTGGTGTTGGGGGTTGGGGTTCAAACCCCAACTCAGTCAATTTCTCACAAAATGTCAGCTTTAATTCCAATGCACCAAAAAAAAACTGCATAAAGTGCATGATACTAATTTGAGAAAGTGCAAATGGCTCCACAGGTTTGAAACAAAACTCACCCACTGTTATCCTTGTCAAAAAATTGGAAGGCCTTGTATAGATGCTCCTCTTGTTCTAGCCTGTGCTTATGCATTGTGACAGTGATAAATTCAATGTAATCTATTGTCCCATTTCCATCAACATCAGCCTGAAAGAACAAGCCAACAATGTTATCATATGATAATGCACACAAATTCTACAAAATTGATCTTCCATAATATCTTACAGCCTCCATGAGCTGTTGGACTTCAGCCTCTGTAAGCTTTGATCCAAGTCGAGCCAATCCATCCTTTAATTCATCGTAGGTGATTGTGCCACTATTGTCAGTGTCTATGTTTGCAAACATTGCCTTTAGCCCTTGGATTTCATCACTAGAAAGATTTTCTGCAATGACCTGCAGAAAGTGTCCTACATAAATTGCCCATTGGAAGAATCACGCAATTAAATTAAATAACTATGATTCCTGATCCATGTAACCGGCTCTCATTTTTTTCAACCCAAACTTGAGTTAAAAAGATACTGTAGCTGCAAGGATTTCTTGACCTACCTTAAGTGCTAGCTTTTTCAGTTTATTCATTGCTCTGAATTGCTTCATCCGAGAAAGAACAGCACTGTTTAGTGGCTTGTCTGATGCCTCTCCGCCCTCCTTGAGCCATGGATGCTCTAAATTAACCAAAGAATAATGAATTTCCAACAAACTTTAACAAACATCCAAGCATTGTCATGTGGATAAGATAAATAAAAGTATGAGAGATGGTAGGAACATAATGGAAACAATCCTAGACTTAAATTAGAAGAGGTTACAACTAAAACAATTGTTTAATTTAACTGGTTGAATCATACCTAGAACTTGGGCAGAGGTAATCCTTTTCTTTGGGTCCTGAGTCAGCATTTTGCGGACCAGGTCCTTGGCACCTCTTGATATGGTTGGCCATGGTGGACTTTCAAAGTCAATATCTCCTCGTAAAATGGCATCAAATATGCCCTTTTCCGTTTCTGCAGTGCATGTGTTAAACAAGAAGAATGGCTTAATTGCCAAGTTTAGCAAGTAATTAATAGGTAGCCACCCAAGTCAAACTTCAATCTTGAAGCAGCATGTGCAATATATAATTATGCAGGTTGTGAATTAGCATTAGATCTATTCCCTTACCTGCCCAAAATGGAGGTACGCCACTAAGCAATATATACAGTATGACTCCTGCACTCCATACATCGGCTTCCTTTCCATATCTGCGTCGTAGTACTTCAGGAGCAACATAGTATGCACTTCCCACTATGTCACGATATACCTTTCCTGCAGAGCACCATTGGTAGGTCATACAAATGTATGGTGGCTATAATATAGTGCATCATATGATGCAGATATTTGGCTCATAAAGGGATAAATAACAGAACATAATTGCTGGCTACTTTTATCCATTCAATTTATAACGAACCTTATAGGCTATCTCGTCAAAGCCAACTTGACATATTGTTCCGCAATAAGGGATAAAAGCATAAAAGTGGATGTTAGGAAAGGTAAAAACAGAGACTTGTGTAATAGATATATGTGAAGGCCTCAGATAAGCCAGCAAGCTGCAAGCATAACATGTAAATCATTGACTGAGGAAGATAAGGAGAACATGTAATTCTATCAATGCCAAACTTGAAAGGGAAAATGCCCAGAAGGAATTAGCAAAAGAATGCCATTGATTCATCTGAAATGCACTTGCCCCCAATTTCAAAAAGAATGGAGGTTGACAGAAATGTTGCTAGCTTAAAAATCAATAGGCGACTAACATTAAAAACCAACCATCAGGGCTTTAGCCCAGTGGCCACCTGAAGCCCTCCTTAAGAAGGCTTTTGAGGAAGAGGTTGGAAATTCAAACCATCACCTCGTATATAAATCACTTATCAAAAAGAAAATCAACAATAGAAACCATTAATAGGTCAAAGACTATTGCAGTCATTGTTGAAGACCATTTAGCCATGATAATTTCATCCGTTTGCTAGTCCACTTGTGACAAATTAGGCCCATCTAATGCAATAATTGGTAAACAAAGGTGCCCATATAAACAATTTTAGGTTTTGGATCAAATAATATGTAGCTTAGATCTAACGTGGTAAAGTTTTAATGTAAGAATACATGTATATTCACATATGTTCTTCTAACTTTCTCCTGCTACCAAGTGCCTCATAGTGGAATAACAAGGGATTTGAGGTTAAAGATTTACCTTCTTCAATAAAAACTGAGAGCCCAAAGTCAGTAGCCTTCAGCAGAGCATTTTGATCCTTGCTAGACAGCAAAAAGTTCTCGGGCTTGAGATCCCTATGCATCACACCCATGAAATGGCAGATGTGCACAACATTCACAATAGACCTGCATATAGCGGCTGCTTCCTTCTCACTATATTGACCCTTGGCAATAATCCTATCAAAGAGCTCACCACCAGCACACAGCTCCATAACAAGATGCACAGAATGCTTATCCTCATAAGCACCTTTAAACTCCACAATATTGGGCTGGCCACTCAAATGCTGCATAATATGAATCTCTCTCTTCATATCTTCCTTATCATTCTTGGTAACAAGCTTCCTCTTGGAAATAGACTTGCAAGCATATTGCTTGCCAGTTGAATTTTCAGTACAAAGGTAAGTCACACCAAATTGGCCCCTACCCAGTTCTTTCCCAGTAGTGTACAACGACTTGACATCCTCGTATGGCTTCTCAAGGATTGTGTCTGTTCTGTAGACTGCCTTTGGGCTTGGGCTTGGGGCTGAAACTGGATGCTTCACTGGGGTCTGTGCTGGCAGCTGGGATGGCAATTGGTATGCCTGTTGTTGCTGTGTTTGAGGTTTGGATTGGTAGGCTACAGTTTCTTGAGGCTTTTGATGATAGTGCATCCCAGCAGAAACATTGTAAGGTTGTGACGTAGGTTTGTTGTCCTTGCTAAAACAATGACCCATTGCCTATTACAAGCACCAACTGCAGAACAGCCCAACCAGATGGCAGATCAAGATAAGGAAGTTGAGAACCGAATTTTCAGTAACGAAATAAGACAGATTGGATCAATTCAGTGCAAAAAAGAAACAAGTGTAAATCAGAAAGAGAAACAGAAAGAGACCCAGGTGGGACTTTAAAAGAGGAAAAAGAATAATTGGAGGAAAAAGCAGGGAATTATTGAAAATGTTTTTATGGGATTGGATCGGAGATTCACCAAAAAAGGGTTCAAGAAGATACTTTTGAAGGAAATAAACCAGGAAATGGTTGACATATACAGAAACCCAGATACAGTGTTTGAGATAATATTAACAGAGATATGATCAAGATGCCAACTTGGGAAGGATGCAGCCAAACTGGATTAGAGCTTTTTGGTTTTTCGGTCTACAGCTGATGGCTTTTAAGAAAAGTTTTGCTACTTGGCACGAATGGGCACCAAGGGCGAATAAACCGGAAGGCTTGGTCAAACTCTTGGACTGGTTTAGGAAAAACACTATTATTGAAGTTTTCAACTCAAAAAAAAAAAAAAAAACACTATATATATATATATTATTTTTTTTTAATTTATTAACATTTTATTATTCATAGGTCGGTTAAGAAAAAATCCATTTTACATTTGTAGTTATTTTCAAAAGATATTTATATTCATACATACTCAATTACCTTCAAATTTCACCATTCCTGATCAACAACCAAAAAAAAAAAAAAGACATTGCCATCTTTGACATTGAAAATCATGGCACCTTAATGACAAACGTGAGAATCCAAGTCCCAAATCACAGAGAAAAATCATAGCTTTAATAGAAAAATTGATTTTATTATCGCCACGGCCTTTTTCCGGAATCGGAAACTTGTCAAATGTGCAACGTGACGGCGGAGCCTTCTTAATTAACACAGATGAAATAGAGGTACAACTGCAATTCGTCTTCATGGTTGTTGCCAGTGGGAAATAGCAGGAAACGTGCCCGAGAGAAAATTCATGGACAGCGCTTCATCGACTCATCGTCAAAAGGTTGCTCTGCTGTTCCGTTCAATTTACGCGGCTTTGAACCTTGATGTTTTAAGAGGACCCGTTGAACGGTTCGGTTGTGTAAGGAAAACTGAGTTTCCAGAGAATTATCCATCACGTGTTTTCTTCTGTTTCTCGTTTTTTTTTTTTTTTTTTTTTTTCGGCGTGCTGCCGGATGCTCGTTAAAAAAATAAAATAAAATATATTTTTTATTGAACTGAAATTATACTATGATAATAAAACTATTAATTAACCGACTATTATGCGTTTTGCAATTGTCTTATAGCATGATTTTACTCATAAACTTAGATAGAATAATATAAAAAAATTAATTACCTAACAATTTAATATAAAATATGTAAAAGACACAGAATTTAACTAAAATTTATTTGTTCTAAAATAATAATAATAATAATAAATAATTTTTTTTTACTATATTACATTATATTAATAAATGTTCATTGTATTATTTTTACTGTGTTTTCATTAACTTTTTCTCTATAACAATATAAAAATAATGTTAAAAATACTAAGATTTTTATTGTTAAAATTTTTTTTAATAAATGAAAATGTAATGTTTTAGGGAAAATCTTAATACTCTTATCATTAACAAAAATCCTACTCATAAATGTGACGTTAGGGTCAATCAGATATTGCTCTTAAGAGGTAAAAAGCATAGCATACCCTAAACTTTTTTTTTTTTTTTTTTTTAGTATTATCAAATAAGTTTTGGAGTTAGGTTGTCTTGCTAAATTCAGACTTTAATGATTCAATAAGAGAATAATTAACGTCATCCTCAATGGACATCACGAGAAATTACTATTTATGATTTGATTTCAAAAAAAAATCTTAGCCAAAAAAACAGTTGGCTACATTCATTTCATTAATTAGGAAAATGCTTGGGTTACCATAACACATTCATACTTTAATGATTCAATAAGAGAACAATTAGCGTCATAATCAAAGGACTTTCACAAGAAATTACTATTTATGACTTGTTTTAAAAAATTAAATCCTATCAAAAAAAAAAAAAAAAAACAAGTGGGTATTTCCACTTCATTAGTTAGGAAAATGCTTGGACTACCACCACACATCTCCCTTCTTCCCCACTTCAATCAAAATGATAAAGTACCTAACAGAACGTGTGTTTTCTACTTTTGCCAAGGCCTAAAAGTTTTCTCTTCTTTTCGGTTTTTGTGTTAAGTCTTGCAACTAAAATAGAACTCTTCCCATACATCCTAGTTTTTTAGATGAACAGAAAAAAAAAAAAAAAAAGAGAGATTCAATGGTTAACGAGTTCAGTCAATTAAATTAAGATTAAATTGATTAAATTAATATTTATTATTTATTTATTAGTAATTAACAGTTAAAAAAATAACTATATAAAACATTATTAGGTAAATATAGATTATGGAATCACAGATAAAAACAAAAATTTTTCAACAAATTTGATTGATTATTTTTAATAAGATTAAAACATAATAAAAATTTTGATTAATTATTTTATATTTGTGATTTTATATGAATTTTTAAGATTGAGTCAAATAATTTTTTCCTTATATATAATAGATTTTGACTAGAAATTATTTTTAATAGTTAGTTGTTAAATTTTAGTCTCAATGACTAAATTACTCAATTATAAGTTAAACAAAACTTAGTAATAAATTTGTATTTTTAATGTTTTAAAGTCAAAACCAAATTAATCAATAACCATGTCTCTTTTTTTATTATTATTTTTTAGGCAAATTTTCTCGTGTTTTATTGGTTTTGACTTTTTTCAATTTTAGAGATAAAACGAATCGATGATCCAGCCAATTCTCAATTCGTTTAGCTTGATTGGTGGATCTAGTTGAGTTTTCAATGTCTTGTTATCCATAGATTGGTGGCATTCGCAACGTAAAGTTAAAAACCAAAAATAATAATAATAATAATAAAAATAAAATTATGAGTTTATCATCAACCAAAAAAGAAAAACTGAGCATTGACCAAAACTTTATCATGAGTTTTGCCAATTTGGGAAGTTGTGTTACCTGATTGCCCCTAATGTTTGTTATTAAATATTAAAAAATTATGTCAAAAATATAATTATAAAATTTAATAAATTTAAATTAGATATAAAAAAATTTATTTAAATTGAACCGTTTTTAAATAATGAATTTTTTTATGTAAAGAATTAAATAAAATACGTAAAAAGAAAAAGTATAATATCTGTGAATAAATACAACTGTCAACATGCGCGTGATATTTTTTTTCTCGTAAAAAAAAGAGAAAATTACCCTCTTGACTCTGGACGAGCTTGTTAGCAGGATAGTCGTCGGACCTCGTTCTCTTTCTAAATTTTCTAGTTTGTCCTTAGCAGAGTAGGTGGGCCCCATCAATAAATGCAGAAACGTGTCCACTGGGAACAATTATTTGACCTCTTCCTCTTGTATTCTAATCTTCTCATTCATTCTCTTCATCGATCATACAATCATAGAGTCGTTTGCCGTTTAATCATCTTATAGACATTGTCGGTCGGGTGATTTTTTTAATTAAAAAATTTATTAAATTATAAGTTAAATAATTTTTTTCCCATCAATCACATATTTATTATTTTATTATTTTAAATTTTTAATTACAAAATATTTTTTTGAGAGATAATGGAATCAATTATTTTTAAATTGTACACTAACTATTAAGACTATCTGGATCAAATTTTAATACTTCAATAATAAATGGTAGCCCCCACAATCGTCATTTTTCAGTTGGACGCCCAAGGGATAATCTAGTTTGCTTGTGGGGAGGCACTGTATTACATGTCATTAGGAGTGGACTTGTAATTAAACAAATAAAATCCTTGTTTCCAAATGCGGATCACAGCTCTGGTTACGGGGTCAAACGTTTTGCGTCCGGCAGCACTAACCCACTCCACCTTTCTACAATGAATATTTCCAAGATTCAAGTATCCGTAGTCATGTAATGCATTAGAATGCCTAGGTACGTACCATTATTGGCCTCTTTGTTTCTCCGGCAAGCCAGCCTAGTCTGGATGCCACTAGTTTGTATCAGCTTTAACTTCTATTTTGCTTTCGATGGCTCCCACATGTTTGCCACAAGCTGCTTCATGAGAAAAAGGTTGCCCCTGCTTGCATACACAACCTCAACAATGCATTGAATGCACTGGTCGATGTTTCCAATGAGGCTTTTGATTGCTCCATGAGGACGATCCAATCCATTCCACTCGGTCTTCGCCAAAAGGCCCTGATTGATGCATGTGCGTCTTTTATATCTTTTTTTTTTTTTTTTTTGTTTTTGTGATAAAAGTTCACGCCCGCGAGCCTGTCCTGCCCTTGAAGTCAACCAACAGGAGGAAAAGGCATGCCCAAATAATGTGACTCCAATGTGAAACCCAAGACAACCATCAAATACAAATCGTGAATGTGGCATTTTACCTTCTATCTCTCACAACGCGAACATCTCGCGCATGCCTCAACCTCGACCCTTCCCTCTCCAATTCTATTTCTGTGGTCAAGAGAGCCAAACTCTGCAACAAGTGGGGATCATTCCTAGGCTTTCCCAAATCCTGTTCTCCTGACAGGAGCCTGTACCCAAGTTTTCCGCTACGAAGGATGATGAATGGAATGATATCTCGTAGGAGGAGATCTTGGCCGTGGAGAATGCCATCTCCTCTATTCAAAATATCCACTTACAGTGCCATCCAAAAGTTTAATGCAATCAACTTAGAAAATTATGTGTATGGTTGTACGTGTGTGTGGGTGCTGTGTGTTGTTATTCACTAATTCTTAGGCTAAAAGGGTCTGTATGACTCCTAATATATGTACGAATAATCAAACTAAAACACTAATAGAGAGCAAAAAGGAGCACAAACCACACGGCTGATATGTAAGAAGATTACGATAAAAGCTCAGGTTTTTTGACAGTACAGGAATGTGCTTCAGAGAAGAGCTATCCTTGTGGTGAGACCTCTACGGAGAAGCTTATTTTCGCTCAGTAGAGGTGGACAGATGATCAAGACAGGTAGTGTCCCCTCCTGATCATGGTTGAATTAGTCTAAAGGGGCCACGATTTGCCATTAGAAGACCCAGAGAATTCAATTTCAAAGCGGAGGGCAGGTGGGGGAAACCTGTTGCCCCAGCTGCTTACGGCCCCCTTGCATTATATCCATGACCACTGTCTTTTCATAGAAGGTACTGCCATTTTTGCTCACTTCCTCGCATAATTTTCTGGCCTAAGAAGAAACATCTCGTCTCGTCTCAGAATATTCTGTTATTGATTCTTAACCTTCACCCAAGTTTATATAAGTTTGATATCAAAACGTTTCAAAATTTGTTGAGGCAGATAGTGGCATAGTCGCGCTGAAATAGTGAGTAAATTAATCTCAACAGCCAAAATAACAAAAACAAAAAAACAAAATACAGAATTTAATACAACCAAAGCGACAAAAACATGATAGTTTAATGACATTTAGGTTTTAAATAGCAACAGGGAGTTGGAGATTTGCCTATCTTATAAATAAATAATAAATTGGTAAATTTAATATTATATTTTAATAAAAATATTAAATTATTAAATTTATAAAATTTATATTTATAGATTATTTATTTTTATTTAATTTTAAATATATAAAATAATTTATAAATTTATGCTTAAAATTTAAATATAAATTAATACAAATAAAAAAAAACCCTCAAAGTAATATGCAAGTGGGGATCAAGACATTCCTAGCAATTCCTTAAAGAAATTCAAAAACGTTCAAACTCTCCTTCAACCCTCATTTCTCTCTCTAATTTCTCCAAAAAAAAAAAGGGTGGGACGTCGTTTGTCTATATCAAAAAAAGAAAGAAAAAAAAAAAACCGACTCGCTCCAATTCTAGTTGATTAATGCCTTATTGATAGCAACCCAACGAGCAGAAACTGCGCAAAAGAAACCGCCAGGCTCCACTAATGGGAAAACTTGTAATTGTGATGAACGTTTGACTAGTTTGACGCAACCCTCCTCCTTCATCCCGACTTGAGATCTGCACCCATCAACGCAAGGTCTGACAGGAGCTGTTGATTCTGGTACCTTTCACGGGGCCAACCCAAAGTTGCCAAAATTCTAAACAATTAAATTCTTTGATTTTCGTGACAAGATTGAAGATTGCAGAGTATTATTTTTATTTTTTTATCTTAATAATAATAATAATAATAAATTCTGAGGGATATATTTATACTGTGATATAGTAAAGTGTAGATTTTCTAACAGATCTTCAAAGGTTCAAACTATTCAATCTGAAAATTTTGACTAAATATCGATAAAGAGAAGGAATTAAAATGTATTTTTACGAGGAGATCTTACACAAATGCCAGATTGAAGGCGGTGATCTATTTATACTGAAGAACAGAGCAAATTTATTTAATATTAGTTTAGATATATATTTATATATATATATGGTGAAAACAAAAATTTATTTTATTTTGTTACATTGTAATTTTTGTTCATTGTTAGAGGCATATGCCTTATTTATTAATGAATTTATTTATTTTTATAAAGAATAAGATTTAAGGAATTAAAACTTCTACCAATTAAAAGAAAATTAAGTATTTCGGAGGATCTATTTCTAAAAAAAAAAATTAGAAATAATCTTCTTGAATTAGTGAGGCAATTTAATAAGTAAATTATTGTCCATATAATGCCAAAAACAAAAAAACGAAAAAGAAAAAATAGTCTCCATCCAGTCTCGAGGGTCCAAACAATTTTAAAATTAATAATTTTGATTAATTTTAATTGGAATAATTAAATTTTAAAAATTAACAGAGTTCAGGTAATGATTTTTAAATTAAAGAGTCCGAGTTCGAGTTGAGTTTTAGTTCCGACGTCTCCTGACTTTGGTTTTGTACTTAAAACAGTTAAGGAAGCGCCGTTGGACAGAGAGCGAGTTAGACAGGCAGACAGGCAGACAGACAGAGAGAGAGAGTCGGAGGTATAGAGAGGGAATAATGTCGTCGTGGTGCGCATTGAGAGCGTTTCATGTCCCAGCGATACAGGTTGGCGCTCTGCGCACCCGGGCAACCTTAGCCGTCGGCGGCGTCGGTTGCGCCTCCTTCGCCGGCACCGCCCTTTGGCGCTCTTCAATTTCTTCCTCGAGCCGATATGTTACTCCTCCCTTCGCCTCAATGAGCTCTTTTGCGATGCCTTGTACCTCTCTCTCTCTCTTCCCCCCCCCTTTCTTCAATGTTTCTGTCTTAGCTTTGGATTTTCTAAATCTTTAGGGTTTTGATGGATGGATGATCAAATAATACTGAAAGTTTGGAGATTCTATTGTGTGTATAAATGGGTCTTGGTTGCTATTGTATATGAGTCTTACTGGTATTGATTTAGTGGTTCTGCAAGTACTGAATATAAATTTAAAAGTTAGGACTTTGGTGATAGATTGGATTCTTTTTTTTTTTCTTTTTTGGTTATTGAATTGTGAATAATGACTTTCAGTAAAGGAACAGAAAATATGAGCTGGATGTTGGTTAGTGGGGGCTTGTGTACTTCGTAATGGGAAGGATTTTAATGTAGGAGAAGCGTGAGAACTTTGTTATGTAGGCTTTGACCATGTTCCCAAGGAGTGAGATATTAGTTTTTTTTTAATTAAAATTTAAAAATTCACGGGAAGTTGTTGAAGTGATATGGGTTTTGATCCACAGATGGTTAAATGACACTAAAAGTTTGGGAGATTTTATTTTGTGTATCAATGGGTCTTGTTTGTTATTTTATATGAATCTGGCTAATATTGATTTAATAGCTTGCAAGTACTGAATAAAAATCCAAAAGGTAGGGACTTTTGGTGATGGATTGATATTTCTGTTATTCAATTGTGAATAATAACCTTCAGAACAAATAGAAAAGATGACTTGGTGTTTGGTTTGGAAGGGAGAGGGGGGCTTGTGTACTTTGTAATGGGTTTGATTTTAATTTTGGAGAAGTGTAGGAACTTTGTTATTCAGGCGTTGACCATGTTCTCAAGGAGTGAGATATTATTTTTTTTAATTAAAATTTATAAATCTGAGTAAAGTTGTTGGAGCACTATTTGCTCTGAAGCTACTCCTATAAGCATGTAAAGATTATCTTTGTCTTTTTGACCATCCACATTCTTTAGCGAATTGGTGATCTCAATGCATTACATCTCACTTTTCCTGATTGAATAGGTCAAATATTTGGTTTCTAATCACTTTGAGAATCTTTGAAATGGTTAGTTAAGCTACCTTTTTGGTTGATAAGAATACTTGCAGTCTGTAATTTTTTAAAGTTTAGTTTTGCTGGAATGAAAAAGAGAGTAGATGGTGTTACCTACCAGCCCAAGGGAGGCACAACAGGAGCAAGACAGGAAACAAAGAGAAAAAAAAAAGGATTTTACTGTTAAAATACTAAATTTAGGCCCGACAGAATTTTAACAGCTCACCAATTGGAGGTTTGTTAGTGACATGATTTGCATCTATTGTTTTGCATTTGGCAGATGGTGAAAATTCTTCCCTTTTCTTGTGGCCTTTGATTGTGATTGTTTGTGATGTTTTAACATTCATGAATGTCTCCTGATTGCAGCTAGGAAGGAGGCTGTTAAGACAGATAAAGCTCCAGCAGCATTGGGGCCATATTCCCAGGCAATCAAATTAAATAACCTTCTGTTTGTCTCTGGTGTTTTGGGTCTTATTCCAGAGGTGTGTTCCATTATGAACTGAAAGACCCCTTTATTGCTTTGCATGTTTATTTATTCATATTAATCTTTCCCCTTTCCCTTTGCTTGGAGGCTCTTTTTGTTTTTTTCACTTCCTGTATTCTGTGTTTGTGTTACTCTTTCTTTTTTTCTTCTTTTAATATTCTCAGACATATGCCAGGAAGTTGTATTATTTTCTTTGATTTTATTATCATGATGTTTTGCTGAGCTTAGCATTTGTCTTGCAGACCGCTTTCCCCATTCATTTAAACTTTAACTTTTAATATTTTTGGGGAAGAAAATATGTCTTAACTGCTGATTTTTCTGCAATTATATGGATTTTGAGGCCAAGCCCTTACTAGCAACATTTACCATTTGATTCTTGTTATTGCCTCTTTGCACTGATTACTTGTTGGTGGCATTTTAATTCAGACTGGGAAGCTTGCCTCAGATGCTGTTGAGGATCAGACAGAGCAGGTGAATAAGTAACTCTTGAATTACTAGCTGTTGTAGGGCTGTCTTTTGTCTGTGCGAGACAAGAAGTTGAAATGCTTTTATCATTCAGCCCTTGTTTTCAAGATGAGCTTGCATGTTGAATTTGATGGCTGCTGGGTGTGCCAAAAAATTAATAGCAGTTTTTAAGCTGATACAGCAGACTATGCTGTGGGAAATTTTTGCACAGGATTCCCCTCATTCCTCTCTTTTATATTTGATGTTGGAAAGAACAACTGCAAACAAGTGCCTTTAGTGTATGCAGAAGGGCGGTATTATTAAATAGAATATTTGAGCAGAGTTGGTTGAAGGCTTGTCGAAGCTTGTAATATTTTGAACAGAGAACTTGGTCACATTTGCCACGCGAGAACAAATCTAAACCTTATATGCTGTTTGAACCGGTTTGGCTTTTTCTACTGTAATATGATCAATTTAATTTATTAGCTTATTCTGTTTGAAACCGTAACAAGTAATGATTTCTGCGGATTTTTATCTTCCCGCAGATATCTACATGATGTTCTTTCTCTTTGAAAATTCTGCTGCTTCTGCAATTGTGCTCCACATCATTATGTTCCGCAAGCTTATATAGATGTTTATGTGTCACATATGTCATATTGATAGAATATTGTGCTGAATCACTATTGACTGTTATTTTTCTTTTCAAAAATGAAAATCAAAAAAGATGCAAAGCAGATTGGTGATTCAGATATATGGGTTTATGACCATGCAGGTGCTAAAGAATATGGGAGAAATATTGAAAGCTAGTGGTGCTGACTATTTCTCTGTAGTAAAGACAACAATTTTGTAGGATCTTGTTCTTTGCTTTACAGACAACCATATCCTGGCAACAAAGACCGGAATGACTGACCTTTTCTTATACTTTTTGTTTGTGTTTTCGGTACTGTAGGCTGGCTGACTTGAAAGACTTCAAAACAGTGAATGAGATATATGCAAAATGTGAGTTCTGGTAACCCTTTTATTATACATGAGAAAAAGTATTTTCTTCAATACCTTCCATGAATGATATGTGCTCTGGTTATTATGATGAAAGTATGGCAAGGAAAAGTATTTGAGTATTTGTCATCTTGAATTATCCAAACTTATACTTTTGATACGGTTCTGTTACAGATTTTCCTGCACCGTTTCCTGCTCGTTCGACATATCAGGTAGCAGCATTGCCAATGGATGCAAAGATCGAAATTGAGTGCATTGCCGAAATTCAGAAGATCGAGCCTGTATCTCTTTAGGTAATTTAATGATCATCTTCAACTACTGTTGGAATTAATAACATGGGGGGAAACAGGAGGCAATGGTGGACCAAAAATGTGGAAGTTAAATTTGTAAAGAGACGAGTTTTGTAGTGCCGTGGGCTACAATTAGGAAAGCTCACAGCAAGCAATTCAAGCCATAATGTTGAGAACAGCGTTGTTTTCCTCTTTATCAGCATCAGCTTTTATATTCAGGTGAGAAAGATTTGATGGTTTGTTAATGGGGGCTTGTTGGACGTCTCCTTGCATCACTTTCTAACATTCGGAGACCCACTGCAATTTGGCAGTGGAAGGATCTCCCCGCATTCGTACTTATATGTGGTCATCTCTGATTTAGGAGTACTAAAGTTGAGTTCCAATGCAACACCCCGTAGCATTTACTGTTTTGCTTTACTGTTCTGCAAGTATTCCAGCCCACCGGAAACAAGGCTCGTCACCGTTAGTTTGGAATAAATTAAAATTTGCTTGTTTGCAGTAATTGGCGGGGATTCGCAAATTTTTGTTTTCAAGTTATGTAAATCTTTATAATTAAGTTCTAAACACTTTTGTGTTTTCAATTTGATCCTACAGCTTAAAATTTCTGTTCAATTTTTTCAAATAAAATTTAATCAGATCATTAAATACATACTAGGACTCAGTGGCGGTTACTCAAAGTGGCCAAAATAAATAAATAAATAAATTTTTATCGATACACAATACTTATGGTACATTTACTCTTATCATAACAAAATCACACGCTTGATGACTTTAAGGAGTTGAGTTAATTGCCGCATTTCTCTCTACCAATTGTCCTAGTAGTTCTAGCCTTGTGTTGGCAAGGGCTGTTCTTGGTCTGTGGTCGAGCAAAGCCAGAAGAAATGATTGCTAGGCACCAATCTGTATGTTTTTGTCGTGGAAACAATTAAGGATATGGAAAATCAAAGGATTCACCAGTCTTATATTAATCAGACCAATAATCCCATATGCTTGGAGACCAATAATCCCTTGCCCGAGTGATAAATCCTCTCCCTGCTTTTGATTTCAAGTGATCTACATATGCCTCTGATTTGATTTATGATCTCTATCATTAATCGTAATTATGAATTAAACTACCATAAATGTATAATCAAGAATCATGATAGTATAATGATATTTTTTTGTAACTTTATATAAATCCCGCGTTATTCTCCGTACCCATGTAACATTTCCATAATTCAAAAATAGATAATCCAAAACAACAGCAAATTTGTATCTCTTCGCTTGTCATCTAGACTGCCTGAAAACTTGGAATAAGCAGGTTTGGACAAATTTAAGCATAAGGCTGTCGAGGACAACCGAGATACCTCGTCAATGGGCACAACTGAGATTCAAAGAAAAGTAAGAATAAGTGACACAACATACGTGCCAAATATAAAACGTGCATTAATTCTACGGGATCAACATCATGAAAAAGACAATCCCTCCTCCTCAAAAGCCACACCCAGTTACCTATAGCATGCAACAGAAAACTCTCATTAAGTTTCCAAATTCCACTACTAAACTTGCAACAAAGCAATTACTTTCTTCCAGGCTCTCGGGTTCTCAGAAAACGGACATTCGTATTGATAGAGTCCAGCTGCTGCCCCCGGGAAGAAAAAGATATTGAGAGAGGAGTAGAACGAACCAAAATAAGTAGAGAAACTACAGAAACGGAATTTATTTTAATTTATGAAAAAAAGGATTAGAAACAACCAATTATAATGAATGGTAAATCACAATAGCAAAATCAGAAACTGCAGGGTTGAAAACAAGTGAAAAATGGATCAGTTCTGACACTAAATGTAATTCATAGCATCAAATTCATCAACATGGGAACTACAACTTGAAAGTAAATTACTTAGAGAATCAGGTTCCATATACTGGGGAAACAGTTACAACTGTAAATGCAACATAAAAACTAAGATGTATAATTCGCTCGAGAGCAACACAAACAAAAGGCAGCATCTGAGGGTACCTTTGGATAAAGTGTGGCTGCCATGAAGCACGGACAAGCTGTTCTAAGGTAATAAAGCATAGCAACAGGTTGCAATAAATCATTAATATGGCCAATCACATCCTTGACAACATTAGTAGATCTAAGCATTTATGGGAGAAAAAAATTATGGGTCAATGTCAATCAACTCGTCAGTAAGAAAACCAAATCTGAATGATAGTGTTCTATTTTATTAAGGTTCCATAAAAATGATACATGCCCAAAAATCAGCATATTCTCTATCAATCGTGAATCCTACAAAGCTGAAACTACAACAATTACCATGTCCAAATGCCGAACCCAAAAAAAAAAAAAAAAAAAGATAATTTACTTTGATACACTGCTTTGGAAGTCCCCAGCAAACTATATTCACCAACCACAAAATCTTCCTCAACATTGGACATGATATTTTCCCTTTTTACAGCATCAATTGAACAATATACAGAAAGATAACAATTGTGTAGTGAAGGAACATTAATGTTTACTAAAACAATGATAACAGCCATAATGAGCAAGAAATTCTTTGAATTACCCGAGCATGCAACATTGGATTCAAATCATCGCACATCAGCCTTCCTGCCTTTGGAAGAATAGTAACTGAGGTACCACCGCACAAATTTCTTCAACCCTGTCTGAAGATCTGTGGTGGGCCTATATCCAAATTCTCTCTGAGCTGAACTAATATTGGCATGAGTAAACTGAACATCCCCATTCCTAGGCAACTTCATGATATTCCTCTTTGCCTTCACCTTCAAAAGCCTTTCCAAAATACTCACAAGATCAGAAACAGGAACAGGGGATGTGTTCCCCAAATTGAAAACCCTCAATTGTGCTGGCCCCTTCTTCTTTCCTCCACTACCAGTACTTTTCTCTGCAGTATCCAATGAAGCCAAGCATCCCTTCACAATATCATCAATGTACGTAAAATCTCTTGCAACGGTACCGTGATCAGCTGCTTCAAAAATGGGTATCCCCTTCCCTTTCAAGATGTCCTTAGTAAAAAAGAAATATGCCATATCCGGCCTTCCCCATGGCCCGTAAACAGTGAAAAATCGCAACCCAGTAAGGGAAAGACCATAAATATGATTGTAAGTATGTGCAATTTCCTCTCCAGCCTTCTTAGTAGCAGCATAAAGGCTAGCTGGTTGGTCAGTTCTATCCTTCTCAGAGAAAGGTACTTTTGTGTTAAGTCCATAAACAGAACTAGAAGACGCCCATACAATTGCAGGTTGTGGGTTTGCATCTTTACAAATCTCTAACAAATTAACGAAACCAGCAATGTTACTATGCACGTAAGACCCAGGATTCTGCATTGCATACCTGACCCCAGCCTGAGCAGCCAAATGCATCACATGAGTGAAAGGCACAACCTCGAACAGCTTCTTCAACAAAGCGACGTCGTTTATGTCCCCTTCCACGATGAGCACCCCTGTGCGTTCAAGAAGCGCCTGGCGAGCCCGTTTCAGAGATGGATCGTAGTAGTTGTTGAAATTATCTAGGCCCAAAACGCCATCGCCCCGGCGTTTCAGCGCGGCCGAAACGTGGGTCCCGACGAAACCGGCCGCCCCAGTTACCAGCACGGAGATGCCTTTGCGGGAGCGGATTCGGGCGGACGACCTGACCCGTTTCTCCCAATCTGGTCCGCCCCAGGAGGAGGTCCAGAGAGAGCGGCGGGATAGATCGGACGGCAGGGGATTGGAAGACATTGACGGCGGAGATGATGGAGATCGGTAAAAGAAGAGGAAAATCAAGCCAATGAAGACAAAAGACCAGAATGTGAGCTTGGCTAAAGAGGTGTGCCATCTCAGCCTACCATATGGGTATGAAGATTTCTCCATCTTGAATTTGCCTGGCGTTGGTGGGATGTGGTCAAGATGAGACATTTGCTTCATTTGGGACATTTTCTTTCTTCAATGTCCGTTTATTTTCTTGATGTTAGGTGCCAAAGGTGGTCGTGGCGGCGGCGGCGGCGGCGGCGGAGATGGTGGGGTGGTGGTGGTGATGGCGGTAGTGGTAGTGGTGAAGGTCGAAGAAGACTTTTCGTTTGATTGTTCTGCTTGTACAATGTCTTCAACAAAAGAACAAAAAAGCTGTTACTGGAATCTTGCTGTCTGGTTTCCTCAACAATGGACATGAAAGAAACAATTTCAAAATGCAATAAGTGTTCGATTGCCCTTTTTTTTTTCCTGTTTCTTTTCTCAAACCATAGCGATCAGGGAATACAAAAATCGATGTTAGAGAGAGAGAGAGAGAGAGAGGTGGTGTTTTTAAATTTTTTTGGGTAAATTCGGACATCATCGACAAGAAGAAGAGAAGAGTCAGAGAAATGGGGTTAACTTAATTGACTTTGTTTAAAAATAGGATTAACTGTTTTTTTTTAACTATTGACTGAATTAACTCCAATGCAATTACCAGAATTCGTCGGCAACGTCGGATAAAGAAATTAGCAAAACAGCGACGGCTGATGCCAGTCAAAGGTTGCCTGTCTAATTTCCTATCTTTCATTCTTGGATCTGATTGGTAGGGGGATTGAGAGCCTCCAGTTTTGGACGTCAAAATCCACGTTTCCCTCTAATTAAGGTTAGCCTTTGCAGTTACCAAAAAGAAAAAAAAAAAAAAAAAAAGAGGGCTAGCCTTTGTAGGAATAATTTCTTTATTTAGAAATGATTTGTTGCCCTTTCGGTGGGTGGGTGGGTGGGATTGATTTTTTAGGCTTTCTAATTATGAGGATTTCCCGAGTTTTCACAATACTCATATTTGCGAGGGATTTCGGATGTTGGGAACCTTTGGTTTTAATTTATTTTATGATTTATGAAACCCATCACATTATGACATTTGCACTTCATCCTCGACGTTTTGTCAATCGCCACTATACATTGTATTTGATTTCTTTCCTTTTTTTTTGGTATCTTTTTCTTTCTTTCAACCCTCCCACTCCTCTGTCATCCTCATTCTTGAATAGCGAAGCAATTTCTGTCATTAATATCGTAATGAATGTGCTTGTGGGTTTCGATAGATAATTCAAAATGCAATTAGGATGGGTAACGCAACTCAGTCCTTGTATCCCAGACTGTGCCTTGAGAATTCATGGGTCAATGCCATTCTTTTCTTTCTGTCTCTTCCTCCTGATGCGGTTGACGTGTTAACGCCATCCTAAATAAAGAAATGAATTGCATTAAAACTTTGCATAAGAAATGTCATGAAGATTAGTTTACCTAAAAAAAAATTGTTTGTGCCTCTATGTTTATCCCAAAGGCTGTTTTACTCCAATAAATAATGGTGTCCCTTGTAACACATACTTGGAATGAAGGCAAAAACACCTTTCCATTGAATCCCTTGGATTGCAATTTATGTCACCCTTGCATCTTGTGGGTGGTTCTATGTGGAGATCACCTCAAAACCACAGCCCCAAAAGGGAACAATTCACCTACTTTGAAGGCCCAAATTATACTTAAAATGAAGAAGAGTAAATCTGAAGGAATTTATACATGCTTTGTGCACCTCACATTCCCTTCAGTTTACATGCTATATAGCATCATAATAACCTTTAACCAATTGTGCTCCTACAAAATAGATTTCCTCTTCATTCCCAAACCCTACTTACAGATCTGGAGATCTTTGACCGCTTTTGCCAACCACTATCATTTAATTGCCAGGATGGTGTTTTCTTTTTTTTCTTTTTATTTTCCTCCTTTCTTTTGGGGTGGAAGTATTTGTTTTTGTTGACTTGGTCTATCTGATGTAATTCGGGAACAGTGTACAATTAGATGGTTCCTCCATTTTCGTTGGTATTCCAACTTGAAGCAAGGGCAAATGGCATATGCCTAGAATATTTCTTTGCTACATAATATCGAACCCCCCTCTTGACTTTTCCCCTCGGGTCAAAGAAGAACTGTTTTCTATATTTTAGATGTAAATTCAAAGGTAATGTCGGTCTCCAATGCTGCTTCCACAGGCACCATCAATCCGTCCCATGTGATCTGATCTAGACGAGGAAAACAACAAAAAAATTAGCAGTAACAATAAAAGAATGCACGGGGTATGCACATCTTTTGATAGCCCCTTTTGTGGATTGGCACAACATATTCCATTTCTTGTGACTTAATATTAGCAAAACATATTCCATACCTTCCTCTCAGTTTCCTTGGTGGCTAGACAGTTACCCTTTCCCTCCCGTGAATCTCATCAAGGCCCCAGAGTCAAACCTTCCATGAGATGATGAAAAAGACAAGAAATGGAGCTAATACAAAGCACTTACTCATCGAACACGCATATGCCATGATGGGGGATCCATGAAGAGGCTGCCAGAAACCAGCACAGCTGAGTGATGCTTTATTGGATCGGCCCTTCTAATTGGGACCCCAAAAAAAAATTAAAAAAGGACAGATGATTCCGTGGGAAATTTCCAATCTTGTGTTTCCCAGAAGTGGCTGAAATGTAATCTGTATTGCTAGCAAACCAGTCTGGACATGCTAAACTCAATTCCAGGAGAGATGCTAATAATGGCGATCAAACAGTGTACAGTAGATCCATGGTTCTATACAACGCTCACTTGAGGCAATAGTTGACCGAGCAATGCAGCGAAAATGGTATTGGGAAGTCGTCTTTTTGTTTTCTAAGCTTCTCCCCTGCGAACGGGAAGGAGTAGGTTGGTGAAATTGTGATTGTAAAACGCCCTGTGTTACTCAATTTTTTGATCAAGAGGGTTTGGTGGGCAGCCTACATTTGATTGAAGTTCTTGCAATTTAACCATATAAAGTCCAAAGTGCAACCCATCAAATGGCAAGGCAAATATCAGAGGCCACCTCCGCATTCGTTTCCAATTCCAAATTGGCAGAGTAACCCTTTCAATCCTGAGAAATTTGAGAATCGTCATCCACCGTTGCCTCCTTCCATAGTAACACGTATGATATTTATACTCCAGGTGTTGTCAATGCACCAACTATCTATGTAATGAATATCATCACCATCCAACAATTGTCTATAAAATACCAAGAATTAAAATTTTAAAATATATTATGTTAATCAAACTCTTTTTATTAAGAATGATCAACTAGAGTACTAAATACTACATGTATCAAATTCATTTTATAAAACATCGTCAATTAAGTTCTTAAGAGATATTCAATAACTAAAAATTTATATTTATTTCTTGAAGTTTTGGAACATCATTCTACGAGTGATTATGAAATTTATAAGAATGAAAAAATTATTTTTGATATATAATTTACAATTAATAATTTTTTAATAGACTAAAAAAATAATTATCAAATACAATAGTGATAAAATAAGTTATAATCACTTTTGGCATAAAATAGCGATATATAACAATATTGAGAGCTGAATTAGAATTAGGATGGAAATTAAAATTAAAATTAAAATCAAACTCAGAGTTGGGATTGGAATTGCTCCTAACCCCGGCTCCAAGGGCAACCAGACGAGGTGAACTATTTGCACAATATCTGAACAAAGATAACCAGACTAAGGTCAATCGTGGGTTCACTTTGTGTTGGGCCTGGAGCCTTGAGCCTGACTATTGCCACGACCTAAGTTGAGCCCAAATGTTTCGGGCCTGAAAACAGACTCTGCACTTGCTTGCATCACAGTTTTCTCAAATCTCAAGTTCCAGATTTTCCTTGCTAGGGCTTGCCGCCAACGTCACGTGACATGCCAGTGTTAAAATAATAAAAACTGGGAATCTTCTATTTAACAAATTCTATAGTCGCATTTCAAACATACTAACTATAAGACTTCAACCGTGTATCAAATAATAATAATAATAATAATAATAATGTTATGTCAATGACAATGCATGATAACTACAGTTTTCTTTTTTTTTTTTTTTTTTTTTTGACTAAGTTTTAAATTATAGAATAAATTGTCAAAAATTTTGAATATTGATTCTTTTAATTAATATATAAATAAAATATTATTTTTATACTTTTTTTAGTTTAATTTAATTTTTTTAAAAATAAAAATTATATTTTTAAAAAATTACTTTATAATAAATTTAATAATTGATAAAATTTATTTTATTTGTCTATGTAACATGTTTAAATTAAAATTAAAATAATTAATAAAAAATTATCTCATTATTTTTTTCTCTTTATCTTTGTCTTTTTATTGTCTTCGACAATTCTTTTTTTTTTTTTTTTTTTGGAAAATTATCAACATCATCATCTCCACGAATCCTGTAAGGTCTTTGGATAGGAAGAAGACGTCCCTTTCTCCCGAGATTCAGAGAGATCCTCGGAGAGCCAGATTGTTTCTCATAAGTCATTTCTCTCTGGTTATCGCCCATTTGGTTTCGCAAAATCGGCAGCCACACGCGCACCTCTCCTTTGGCTACAGGCTGCCCCACCGCTTCTTCTCTACTCCTTTGTCCGCTACACTACATCACTGGCTCTTTCTTCGTCTCTTGCCACCTTTATAAGCCAACTTCTGTTCCATATTTTGCCTTTACCTCTCAAATAGTCATCTCGTCACTAACTATTTAATGTTAACTATGAGGTTTTGAAATCGTGGCGACTTCTTTGATTTGAAAACTTTTTGTATTGATGAACAGAAATTTCAAAATTTTAAGCTTGATTTGAAATTGGCTAGCTTTATGGTTGGGAGGTAGAACTCTAAAAATTTAAAATTTGACTCATGGGTCACGAGTGTTTCATTTGAAGGAGAGCAATCATAGAAAACAATGAGAGAAAATGAAAGAGAAAAAAAAAGTAGTGTTATATAGATATATATAATTATTTATTTAAAATTAAATAACACATAAAATATCATAAAATTAATATTTAATATGTAAATATATTATATATGTATACTAATAGGTATTATTAATAGTAAATTATTGTATATTAAATTTATTATAAAATATTTTTTAAAGATAAAATTATTATTTTTAAAAAATTATGTTAAATTTTAATAAATAAATAAATATAATATTATATTTATATATTAATTTTTTTAATAATATAAAAATACATATTATAAATATAATAATTATTATATTTATAAATTAAAATTAAAAATTACTAATTAATAATTTTATCTAATTATGTTAAAAAATTTAGTATTAATAAATTTAACATAAAATATTAATTTTTAAACATAAATTTTTATTTATTAAAAAATTACTCAAAAAAAAAAAAGAATATGAACCATTAAAAAAAAAAAATCAAACTATCCATTATACTATCGTCTCGGATGGTGCCAAAATCGATTTATGTCTCTACATCATGTACACAACGACAGAGCAACGATTTATAACTGTAGATGCCAAGGTAGACCCTACCACGTGTATGCATATATGCGTATGTATAGCAGCAAGAGTAGTGGCCAATGTACTCCGAGCCACGTGTTGGGTGGGCAAAGGTGTCCAAAACTAAGACGAAAGGTCTACGTACCTACATGCATCCTCCCCAGCCAATGGCGCTTGGAGGTAGGTCCGGTGTTCGACCGTCTCCCAGGCTAGGCCTCCCTCCCCAGCCGAGCCAAGGGATCAACAACCAAAGAAGTGGGGCCTACATGCATCGAGGCTCCGTTTAATGGGAAGATGAAGCCTTGGTTGGTAGACGACAATAAAGATAGGCATCGACTGAGACTTTGGAGCTTCAACAACCGCAAACTCATCGGTGGGTCAAGGTCTTCCCTTTCCCCACCCATCGCGGGCCCCATTATTCTCAACTTCTCAGCCGCCATCAACCCCAGATTTTGGATTGGCCGAACCTCTTACGAGCGGCTTGCAATTATCAACCAACGTCCAACACCATTCCTTTTAAAAAAAAAATAAAATTAATTTATACTGAAATTAAAATTCCAGACTTTTAATCCTAAAAACAATTTTAATACAGTGAATTATAAAACTTAGTACCGCTAACTTTTTTCACAACAGGTTAATTTATCAGAAAAACACTAAAAATTTGCATTTTAAGCATCAAAAATTACAAACTTGATATCAGGGGATCAAGCCACAGTTTTTATATCTTAAGCTAAAGGGAAGTAGCAAAATGATCAACAACCCCATAACATTGAAAAACTCTAAAGACAGGTCCAACAATAGGTTACAAATTCAAGATATCTTAAGCCCAACTCTCCTTCTGATCAATGTAGCTCCACTTACCACTTACGAACAACATCAGAGAGCTTTATCTCACTTTTATTGAATCAAAAAAAGACCACCAACCGATGAGAAGTTGCCGGGGAATGGTCTCTTCAATGTTTTGTTCAACCTAAGCCCCAAATTCCAAACAATAAGACCTCGAGGAAGACTATAAACTCAGCCTAAGACAGTTCTTTGGCAGCAGCAGCAACAGCCTCTGGTGTAAGACCAAATTCCTGGTATATCTTACCTGCGGGTGCACTCGCCCCAAAACGGTCAATGCCAATTGCCTTGCCCTTGCTTCCAACAATCTTTTCCCACCCAAATGTTGATCCCGCTTCAATGCTAACCCTAGCAGATACAGCTGCTGGCAATACACTTTCCTTATAGGCATCTGGTTGCTCATCAAAAAGCTCCCATGAAACAAGAGAGACAACTCTAACAGCCTTGCCATCCTTTCTAAGTTCTTCGGCAGCTTTAGCAGCAATAGACAACTCAGAACCAGTTCCAATCAAAATGACATCAGGCTTATTACCTGAAGAATTATCCGAAATGATGTAGCCACCCTTTTCAACTCCCTCAATGGAGGTTCCAGCCAGTTGGGGAAGCTTTTGCCTAGAGAGAGCAAGGATAGATGGTGTCTTCCTGTTGAGGACAGCAACCTTGTATGCACCAGCAGTTTCGTTTCCATCAGCTGGGCGTAGCATTAAAATGTTGGACATTGCACGGAAGCTCGCCAAGTGCTCAATGGGCTGATGTGTTGGTCCATCTTCTCCAAGACCTATTGAATCATGGGTCATGACATAGATGACTCCAGCCTGGCACAAGGCAGAGATCCTTATGGCAGCTCTCATGTAATCAGTGAAAACAAAGAAAGTAGCACAATATGGAAGCAAGCCAGGGCTGTGAAGTGCAATGCCATTGCATATGGCTCCCATTCCATGCTCCCTGACACCAAACCTAACATTTCGTTCTTCAGGGGTGTCCTTTTGGAAGTCTCCAAACATTTTCAGCAAGGTCATATTGGAAGAGGCAAGATCTGCACTGCCACCAAGAAGTCCAGGGAGTACTTTTGCAAGTGCATTTAGGTTTTGCTGAGAAAGATTTCTGGTAGCATCTGCTGGACTCTCAGTTGTGTATGTCTGAAAATTGGAGAACAAAAAACTTGTAAATACCTTATCCATATCAAAGGTTCACAATTGCCTGACTAACTTATTTATCTGGGCAAGAACTTGTCTGAAATATGCAAATCAGGCAATGCCAACACTATAACATGCTGAAGTACTTTGTATATGTAGGGGAAGAATAATCTAAAATTAGCAGATCAATGTTTCTGCACACACAATCTAATTTCCATAATGAAATCCTAATAAAGACAGAGAACCTCATCCTCATTGCTAAATCCAAAGACAATAAAAAAAAATCTAATCTCTACTCACAGGAAGTGCTTTCTCCCAACCAGCAGGTAGTTCACCATTGATGATGGATTTCAATTCTGCAGCTTCCTCTTTGTACTTCTTCTCATAGTCAGCAAACTTGGCATTCCATTCAGCTTCAAAAGCAGCACCCCCTGGGACATGTCGACTCCAATGCCTACAAACAAACAAGGGAGTTTGATGATTACAGATGTATCATGGACAAAAGGATTGAAACCTAGACTAACTTATCAAAAACAGATTGAAACCTACACCACAAGAACTCACTTTTTTACATCCTCTGGGACATGGAAAGGCTCGTATGGCCATCCCAGGTTCTTCCTAGTAGCATCAACTTCCTTGGCACCCAGTGCGCTCCCATGTACACTGTATGAGTTAGACTTATTTGGAGACCCATAGCCAATGGTTGTGGTGAGCTGGAAAGAAAGGCAAAAGCTCAGCAAAATCTTAATAAATTCAAAGCACAGAAATCTTAGTGGTATGGAGTTTAACAGCAACTTCAATGAACATTTAAACATGTCACTACATGATCTATTGGTCCCTAATCAGTGGAATAATGCATGATTGGTTATGTTAAAAATCACTTTAAAGAGCAAAACAAGAGATAATGGTTCTAACCTTGATCAAAGTGGGTTTGTCTTTCACAGCCTTTGCCTCCTTGATGGCAGCCCTAATATCATCATAGCCAGTGTTTCCATTCTTCACCCAGATAACATGCCATCCAAGAGCCTCAAAACGTTTGCCAACATCCTCAGTAAATGCTATTTCTGTGTCACCATCAATGGAAATGTGATTGTCATCGTAAAAAGCAATCAGCTTTCCTAGTCCCCAGTGCCCAGCAAGAGAACAAACTTCATTTGAAACCCCCTCCATTTGACAACCATCTCCCAATATAACATAACTGCCAAGACAATCGCAAAATATTCTTATCAGAGGTGATCAGACCTAGTCATCCACCAGCAGGCACAAAAAATAAAAAATGAAAAAACAAAGCAAAGTAAAGGAAGATGATCATTTTTACGTGTAGTGATCGACAATCTCAATGTCTGGTTTATTGAAGCGGGCAGCCAGGTGCCTTTCTGCAAGGGCCAAGCCAACAGCATTGCCAATGCCCTGTCCAAGAGGACCTACAAAGAAAAGTATGAAACTTTTGACGTTGCATTTCATGGGGTCAAACAGAAAAAATCTATAAACAACAAAAAGATAACAAATTTACACCAAAAAAGGAGGTAGAAAGCCCGAACCAGTCGTAACTTCAACACCAGGAGTTTCAAAGTTCTCAGGGTGTCCTGGAGTCCTGCTTTCCCACTGACGGAATTGCTTCAAATCTTCATCCTATTCATTGCATAAAACCCCAAATTAAAAACTTCAGTAAAAACAAATCTTTTAACTTTCTGCAACAGACAACAATTGGAGATCTATTTAACAAAAGTTGAGTACATAAAGCGGCATCTTGATGAACTTTTAAGCAAAGTAACGACTAACTAAACTCAAAAGGAGCAATTTCTTCTAAAACAGCAATAAATTAGCACAAAACGCAAGCTGACAAGATTGAAGAGAAATGTTAATGAAGAAAAAAGAAAAGAATGCAAAAGAACCAACCTTCACACTATCGTAACCAGCAAGATGAAGCAGAGCATATTGTAACATACAGCCATGGCCGGCAGACAAAACGAACCGATCACGGTTGAACCAGTAAGGATTCTTGGGATTATATCTCATCAACTCATCGTACAAAATATGACCCAGCGGAGCACAACCCATTGGCAGACCCGGGTGACCCGAATTAGCCTTCTCAACGGCATCAATGGCAAGAAATCTAATCGTGTTGATGGACTTCTCCACCAAGGATGTCCCGGCCGCGGCGTCTAGAGTTTCCACTGCTGCTGCACGGATTTGGCGGCGAGCGGGGAGGCGGCGCCAGCGTGAGGAAGAAGACAAGGCAGTGGCGGTGGCGGCGGTGCTGGACTTGAGGCCGGAGTAGGTGGGGAGAGAGAGGCGGTGGTGGTGGTCGGAGGATTGGGCTGAGCCATGGTGAGAGATGGCTCGAACCAGCAGAGCCTGAGATAGAGTCAGAGACGAAGTGGATGCCATTGTATTCGTTTAGATAGACCCTTTCTTTCCTTTTATTTTCCTTTTTTCGTTTCTTTCTCGGCCTCTGCTCTTGGTTTGGCCTGCTTTGAATCGATTATATTTTTCTGAAGAAGAAGTAGAGAGGGTAAGTTGGCTTTGATTTAATTTTATTTAGGGAGAGAAACAAAGCTGACCGTTGGATCAGTGGAAAACTCGATCTCGACCGTTGACTGTGGCTAGGAGTTAGGGAAATGCTCTGCCTTCCATTTTTCCGTGTCCCCCACCTTGCTTGCGCTTGTTCAACTTATTTATTTGTCATTTTATATGCATTTGTATAATTTCCATTAAAAATAACTTTGGAAAATCATTTCTTGTCTGTTGTTGTGGAAAATTTTCTGTTAAAGGAAACATTTTTTTTTTTTCTAGGAGGTAAAAGAAAATGCTTATTCACTATTTATCCCAAAATATTCCGAATAAATATGTCACTAATATCACAATCGATTAAAATTAAAGTGAAATTTCCTATATGGATTTTTCTAGCATTTCTTGGGTGACACAATAAAAAAAATGTGCATATTTAACTTGTGAGGCGCGAACTAAAATCAAATAGCTTGTAGAGCTGTGGTCGTACGTAAGAAAAAGTGTAATTAATTAAAGGCAAAGTGTAATTGATTAAAGGTTATGTACGGCGGTGGGTGGTAGGTGGCAAAAAGTCGCATGGTTATGGAAGGTAGATAGTCTGAAAGCATGAGGCTGCATTTGCTAAAATCTTGCTCGGAGTTTTGAGATGCCATTGGGTTAGGTGGAATCCGGGGCCGTGGGGCATAGCACGTTTTATTAATCCCACCTTCCGAGCTAGCTAACCAATCCATTCAACGTTTACTTTCACTGTATTAGTTTTTCAATCACCAATATATATATATATATATATAATTTTCATATTATATGTAGGATTGAATTTCATCTAATAAAAAAATATATATTAAATTACAATCAAACTATTATTTCACCAAATATTCAACATTCCCTTCCCGAAAATTCGAGTGTGAATTCGCCAAAAATATATGTTTTAAGCTCTTAATTACCGATGAACGTTTTCCAAATCTGAAATGCATTTTTGGGTTTGTAGGGAACAGAAATTTGATTACCAGCCGGGAAGATTTGGCGTTTCACGCACCATTAAACAATAATTTTCACATGTCCACCTACCTCTTGGAAAAGGAAAAGGGGCAAAAGCCACGATATATTTAATAGATTAGTTGAATTAAACCAATGACTTTAAGATGATGTCATAAGAAATCTCGCACACAAGGCCTTTGGACGATACCAAATTTTGAATTATTATATCTTTCGTGACAAAAGAAGTCAAAACCGTGGCTTGCAAAAAGAACCGACACCTGAATATGAGTTGAATAAACTCACCAACGTTAAAGTTATAGAGATACACTACAATTTAACAAGTGAAATAAATTGAAGAGTCTTCTCGCTTGGCCAAAGCTTCCCACGCTGGACTAGGGACAATAACGTAGGTGGTTACCAGTGACAATCACATATTCCTCGGGAAACCCACCACAACATAATCCATAAACAGTATGCAAAATTTGACAAGAAGCTTGACTAGGAGTTGCCGGTAAATTAGTCCATCGGTTACAAGAACGTTGATGTAAATGCATACAGGATCAAGCAACGCTGGATCAATACATTTCTAGGTTCTCATTAATACCATTTGTGTAATCTCGGAGGAGTGATATTTGCTGGACCTTGCAGATCTAGAATTTTACATCATTTTGTTACGCTTGCGACTTGAATCTGAGTTTCGTATCCCTCTACTGGTTACAGAATATGCTGCAGATGCTGGTTTGAGAGATGGTGACTTGTCAATGAATGCACATCGTTCATTTCCATTCCAGTACAGAATAACACGATTTGTGCAAGAATGTGACCAGCTATCGCCTGCTTGGCAGAAAAATCAATTAAGACGGCAGTTAACCATCACAGAGTGGGAGCCACAACATCAAAAGCCATGCAACTGACATCTACAAAGCATGCTGTGGGAGCTGATTGAGAATAGAACTTACCCAGCGCAAGAGCTAACTGGAAGGACCCTTCTATGTACTTAGTGGTTACCTGATTCATTAAAACCACCTGCAAGATGAAGGCTTGACAGTGATTGGTAAAATTACGAAACCAAACAAAAATTCAACAACTTTGTAGGTTAACGGCTTGATGCACACTCAGGTCTAACAAAAACTTGGTAAAAAATCCTACTTTAATTGGTCTAACTGATGTTGAGATGTCAATAAGGAAGGAAAGAGGAGGGACCTGTGAAATGTAACTCTACAAGATGAACTTCATACCTACCACTGAGTTCCATTACTTGAACTGAATGTGGTATATATCTAGCTGACACTCTTTAACCTTATTGTTTTATTAGCCCTACTGTATTCACCTTTCTTTGTCTCCTTTCTAATTCACTACAAGTTGAATTTTGTTGTTGCTTCATTAATTTTGGTATTACAATGATGCCTCTGTCAGGTGTGTATTACTTATTTATTTATTTACATTTTATAATTTATATATTATTTAGGGCATGATGACTTGACATCATCTTCATCTTCCTCCAGCCTATCACCTGCAGTCTGCTCAGGGTTCCTCTCCTATTACATGAATCCAATTTTCATTTCATCTGGGGAAAAGCCATTTTTTCTCAACAATGCCCTTGTCATTTGATCCAATAGTGTTCAATTTACAGATTAGACAAGCATTTCTTACCGCAAGGCATAATTCCTTCGCAAGCTTCATTAACTTCAATGCCATTGCACTGAGTGCTCTTGTCCTGAGGGCTAAGTCATCAAAATTTTGGCGGAAGTGGAAAGTAACACTATCAATAATAACAACTTTAACCTGTTGAAATAATGAACCTTCAATTCACCTGAAACAAATTACTACATGTATGACCTGTATTCTGAATGAAGAGATGCATTACAAAATTAGGAAATCAAGATGTCAATTGAAAAAGCTAGCAAACTGTTTCTTTCTAAGCAATTGAAGAACAATGTCAATACAGAAACCATACAGAAGAGCATAAATTGCCAACCTTCAGAAGCAAAGTGCTCCATTATGAGGAAGGCAAGAAACAGGGGAATAAGAATGAGTGTTGAACAAGATGGTGGTTGGTATGATCAGAGCTTGGTTGAACTTACATCTTTATGCTCCAATATGAAGTTGTGCAGGTGATTTATCAGGTCAATTTGTTCTGTGTATGTACAGACACGAAAATAGTATATGTTTTCCAGAATATCCTTGCATTTGGTTTCCACTTGGCAAGCTTGCAAATTCTTGTGTAAGAACCTACTATACTCGGACAAGTCCTCTACACATGCTTCAGCCATTTGTGAGGCACGCTCCACCATAAAACTACCTTCTGTATCTGGATACCACATAAACATGGAACATGAAACTGTAAGTGAAATGCCAATTTAAAAGATAAAGTGACTGAAATCAATACCATGAAGTTACCTATATAAATTGCCTTTCCTCCTAGGCCACCACAGTAAGGAGGAATTTGAACATTGATTGCCAGCTGAATCCTGCAAATACGTATATGAATTATGCTTACTGAGAAAGGCCCAGCATGCATATAACTGCACACAAGTAAACACCCACATGTATGAGAAGATAATAAAATGGATAGTGTCCCATACCCCAGCTGTGTTTTACCAATGCCTGGAACTCCACCTACAAAGAGCAGACAACAACAAATAATTTTATTTTATTTTTTTACCAAAAAAAAAACCAACAAATCTGGCAACCAATGAAGTGTACAAATTGCACATGTCGTTAACTTAACAATAGACAAAGCAAAAGGAGAAACGGTCAAGGATAAGTAACCAATTTCTGTGACTTGTTTGCAATTTATTCCTCCACCAAGGATGCTATCTAAATCAGCACAAGATGTGGTAATGCGCATTAAAGATGATTCCTCACGAAGCATATCCCAAGCATTCTTTGCCCCTGTAACAACATGAGACCACAGTCAGACCTTTCAGTAGATGTTTCTCATCAACCAATTTCATTGGTGAATGCATCATGTTCGATCAGTAAAGCAAATCAAGATAGAAACAGACAGATGAGGACCAGCACTCATCTTGCTATAACAAAGAGACTGAAGCTTACATATAGAATGTATGGAGTTTCTCTGCAGTTATAACTCATAAACAAACACAAAGATGCAGAAAATGGGGTGAAAGGTCTCCAAAGTTTCACAAATGAGTTAAATTTTCATTCAAAGAAGGCAGTTGTACACAATATAGGCCTTTGGTAGGCTTCAGCATTCAATTATATCATGCTCAGTGAGTTGGCTGTTTGAGAAGAATCTGCCTGCACTGTGTCAGGTAGAATTCAGCTTTCAGTTATATCACACTTAATGAGTTTGCAACTCAAAAGGGATATGCCTGCGTCGTGTCAGGTAGTGTCTCGGATACAAAAACATTGTCAGGCAGAACGCTTGTTCTAAACAAAAGTTGCAATAAAATAACAGCTATACCATTGACGACAGCATGACTTCCATCCAACTTGTCCGGCGAGCTAGTACTCGTTGCAACCTTAAGGATTTCACAAGCTTCACGCTCTGTGATGTTTAAATCTGTTCGACCATTTAAACATCTTGTGAATATTCAGCTGATAACCCACTTTTAGTTGTGTTTTCATAAAAATAACAGACAAACAAGAGCAACCAAACACACAATACTGCTTCCGTATCCACAGGGGATGGGACTGAAAACGACAACAAGAAACAAAACAATTGACAGCGTATCTGACCGGCACGACACAGACACAACAACAAGGAGGGAAGTTTGAGTCTCAATTCGCATCAATTAAATCAATAATAATAATAAAATAGACGTACCCCGTGCGAGATCTGAAGAGGTAGCGGAAGAAAGGGAAGAGAGAGAAGTGTAGCCTGTGGATATTAGCTTCCCTCTTTGCGTTGCCGACAGAGGCAGCCTCGTCACTTCCATTTCTCACTCACTCCCTTCCTCTCTCTACCTTCGTCTCTCTACCCGCGAGTCTCTCTCTACGTGCTGAATTGAAACTCAAAAACAACTCGTTGCCTTTTAATTGGAATGGGAAGAAAATGAACGGTCGAAAATGGGGAGGGCGAAACGCAAACCATCTGATCGTGGGCTGCAATCAGAGGCTCTTGGGCCTCGACCCGACTCATGCAGGACAAAATTAAGCGAAAAATAATAATAATAATAAAAATAATAAAGTAATTGCCACGTTGCATCTCATTCCTTAAATGTCTCCATTTGTATGAAAATACAATCTGCCATATAAAACACGTGGCTCCCAGCACCCCTCCACTTGGCCCCACCTTTCTGATTCCCTTTTAAGGACACGATTCACCAACCTTTTTGTATTTAATAAATTTGCATCTCTTGAGCTTCTCAAGTAAATGGAAATGGAGCCAGCTGAGATAACAGCAGAAGTCCCTTCAGACAATGTCGATTTTAAGAAACCCCTTCTTGCATCTTTGGTTGCCTTTTTCGTTGAATGATTCTGCAATGCTCCTTTCCTTCACTTTTTTTTTTTCTTCCTAATTAATAAAATACACCTTCACCTTCTTTTCTCTAGAATTACACTTGCATTAATTTAAGTTTGATTTTGATTTCGTAGCTTCCTTAATTCCTTGCATGTCTGGTGATAAAATTATTGAATCTTTGTGAGAAGTGGATACTTGAACACCAAAATCCCAAATGAACCTGTTTCACTTTGAGTAAACTCTGATCTAAATGAACCCAAAAAAAGAAAAGTTGCTTGCAAAATAAATAATTATTGGTAGCAATTTTAGAGTAGAAATCAATGAATTTGTGGCGATATTTTACTTGCAGTTGGTTCCATAAAGCATATCCCACAATCCTGAATGAGAGGAAAGCTCTCGTTTACCTCTTGCAATCCTTGCGCATGTAAGAGGATTCTAGCAAGATGTGCAAATAAATAGAGCATTGAACGTGGGATTTGCGAAAGAAAAAGTAGAATTTACTTTTTATTGAATGTGACAGAGGTGTTTGGTCCTAGTAATTCTTTCTTGTCTTCAGGGTAAAAGATCTACGTTACATTGGGGCTTAGTGGACAGTTATATGATCAATAATTACCCAAAATTAATATAGGCACGAACAAATTTTATATAAAATTAATAAAATTTTTGTAATTTTAATTAATGTAAGATAAATTATTTTTATTGTATTATAAAATTATATTAAAATTATTAGTTTATAATTTATTTATTTGATAATATTTTAATTAAATTATTTATGTAAATTATTTAAATTTTTTAAGTGATTAGTGTTTGTTCATTTAAATTAAGATATTTAATTATTAAATTTTTTATTTAATTTAAAATATTTTTTTATTTAATTAAATATTTTAATTATTAATATATAAATATAATATATATATATATAAATTAAATTATTTAATATTTCAATAAATAAATATTTAGTAAAAATTGTACCCTTTTCTTATTTTTTATTTCATAAACCTTATGATTATTTTCGCGAAGCAACCTCAAATCTTATATTAAAGAAGTCATTTGCAATCAAATATATTCTTGATTTCAAAGATAAAAATTAACTTTTATATATTCTAACATTGAGACGATGTAGTTGATTCATTTAAGAAATTCATAAATATTTAAATTTTATAATAATGATAAATTTAATAAAATTTTTTTAAAAATTAATAAAATATTTATTATTATTATTATTATTTTATTTAATTTTAATAATAATAATAAGTCTAATAATTACATTCAAAATAAAAAAATATTTTTGTATGATTTATTGATAAGATTTGTTTGTAAAACTAACCTATAATTATAAATTAATAGCCCCTGATTACTTTTATAATTATATATTTTATATTATAATTTAATAAATTGTACTCCATTACAAAATGTTAACTACAGTTGATAATAGCAATAATAATACAACTTTAATGTTAAATTTAATTTAAGCTACTTTTTGATTAAGGGGAACAAAATCTAGCATGTCATCGTAAATTTGTGTTGTCTTCTCACGTATAGATCCACGGGGTAAAACCAAGTTTAAATTTTATGTTAATTTAATTGATTTAAATTGTGAAAAAAAAAAAAAAAAGAAGACATTTTAAGAATAGTAATGGGCCTCAAACGGTGTATTAAATATAAAGCCCGACTTACAATTGAGAGACAACAAAGATGATTCAATGTTCCCAACCCAGCCACCAAAACGCCCCACCACATTAAAATGCTTACTGTTCCACACATAAAATTGAAGACCGTACAGCCTATCACCTAACTATTTCTTGGTTAATTAGAAGAGTAAAAGTAATGGAGAAATGGGAAGGTTGATATCTATTTTCATTAAATATAAATTATATTTTTAAAATGTCAAGAAGATGGATATCATACTAGCAGCAAATTAATAGGGTGGCCGCTATTTGGTTTAAACTCTAATGTGTAAAATAAGATTTGTTTTGCTTGAATAACTTTCAAAGCCTAATCTAGTAGTTTGTTTTGGTCTTTTCTTCTTATATAAAAAAAAAAAAAAAAAGAAGGGTTAACATTAAACCAAATTTTAGATGATTCTACTAATTAATATGTCAAGAGTAAGGTTAAAAACGAGCCGAACATGTTTACTCTAAGCTTAACTCAACTCTACAAGAACTTGCTGGTGCTAAGTTTTCAACAAAGATAACGTTAGTTGATTTATGCTCACGAATAGTTCAATCAAAAGTTCGTATATAAAATTATTGAAGAACTCTTAATGTGTTTTTAAAGTTAGCTTGATAGATTTGTTTTCTAATTATATTTTGAGGTTTACAATTATACAATAAATTTAAATACGTTTATCTTTTAACTAATTATTTTTGTTAAATAAATATTTTTTGTCATTTTAATTTCTCTGCATCAATAAATTTTTATAATATAACTTTTTTTTTTTTTTGTTAATATTATGAATTTATATGAACTATTTATGGAAAATACTCTTACTCAACTCAATAAAACTTGCTTCGTAAGAACTTATTTACTAACATGCTTTATTTGAAAGCCAAATGACATTGACACCAAATTTTATTAATTTATACATAAATCACATTTTAAGTCAACAGTCTGAAAATTTTTATATAGCTTCAAATGTTATTAGCCACAACTTCGAAAAGAGTCAATAGTGGGACAGCGCTGGCTTAAAACATTCTGCTCGCGTGGCAGGGAGGCCTCGAGCTCGAGCTAGGAAAGTTAGAGACCAGAAAAGAGGTATCATCTTCCATTAAATGCACAAAGGATGGCTCTCTTGATCGGCATGGCCAACCAGCTCTGAGAGTGAAGACCGGTGGATGGAAGTGTGGAAACCTGATACTAGGTACTGCTGATACGTATTACGTTTTTGGTTAGTTATAGACATGTAATTGACTTTTCATTGTTGATTGATGATTTGATGGTAATAGCGAACCAAGGACAGCAAACGCTGGCATTTGCTGGGGTTGAGGTGAATTTGGTTCTTTTGGCAAAACTAGTATTAAGACAGACCAATGAAGAGGCATCAAACACATTCAACAGGTGGATTGGAACTGACTATCTGTTCTGTCTGGTCGGCGCTTTTATCAGTGACTCCTACTTGGGAAGATACCTCACCTGTGTCACATTTCAGTTCATCTTAATCATTGTAAGATATGCATCCAATTTTCCATTCTCATCTTCGGCATTGTCGTGTAAATGGTAGAAATGAGACACTTTTTGATTGAATAAGGTAAAGTTAATGTTAATTGTCTGAAAGATTCGATGTGTTCATGTATTGGCTCTTGCAGGGACTGGCAGCACTGTCCTTCTCAACTCACTTGTTTCTACTTAAGCCTCACGGTTGTGGCAAAATAGGATTTTTGTGTGATCATCATTCACCTGTCAAAACCGCAATATTCTATGTTTCAATCTATCTCATGGCTTTAGGATACGGAGGTCAAGGTCCTGCCCTGGCTACATTTGGTGCGGACCAATTTGATGAGGAAGATCGTAAAGAGAAACGTTTCAAGATATCATTTTTTTGTTATTTTGACGTTGCATTAAACGTTGGCAGCTTGGTTTCAGAGACAGTTCTGGTTTACGCAGAGAACATTGGTTACTGGGTGTTGGGGCTCTGGATTTGCACTTCCTGTTCTATCGTAGCATATTTGTTGCTCTTGGCTGGCATTCCGAGGTACAGGCACTTCAAGCCTTCTGGTAACCCAATTTCAGAGATCTGTCAGGTGGTAGTCGCATCATTTAGGAAGATAAAGCTTCGAGCGCCCTCAAATGGAGAAGGGCTTTATGAGGTCCGTGGAATTGAAGTTGAAAGTAATGGCTCAAGAAAAATACTCCACACTAACAACTTCAGGTAAATACTACGTTAAACACGCTTTAATTTATGTCATCATGGAAATTCCACCATTTTGGTCAATCCCTCAAAAGGTCAAAATGCTGCGAGCAGGTTTCTTGATCGAGCTGCCGTAATTAACCCTATGGACATGATTGTATGGAGTCGGACAGAAGCCAAACTCCAAGTCCATGGCATCTCTGCACAATCACTCAAGTTGAAGAAGTGAAATGCCTACTGAGGCTATTGCCTATATGGCTTTGCACCCTCCCATCTTCTTTGTTGTTCATACAAACGTTGTCATTGTTTGTCGAACAAGGCGTTGCCATGGACACAACAATCTCCAAGTTTCACTGACCTCCAGCCAGCATGACCGCATTTGGCATTGTTTCCACAACTGCTTTCATCATGTTATATGACAAGCTAGTTTTCCCTTTGATTGTCAAAATGAGAAAAAGGGAGCCAAAACCTCTGAGTGAAATACAGAGGATAGGGATCGGACTTGCAATTGGAATAGTAACCTTGATCACTGCAGGATTCCTTGAGCAACAAAGGCTTAAATATGCAAGTGACAATGGCAGGGAGACAAGTTCTCTAAGTATTTTTTGGCAGGCTCCTCAGTATGTTCTTTTGGGCGTGGCCGAAGCATTTGTTGTCGTTGCACAAATGGAATTCTTTTCGTCACAAACCCCAGATGGATTAAAAAGCTTTGGGATAGGTTTGTCAATGTCTTCAACGGCTGTTGGCAGCTACCTCAGCGGCTTTATATTGTCAGTGGTGATGAAGATCACATCGAAGGAAGGGAAACCAGGCTGGGTTCCTCCTAATCTAAATCAGGGTCATCTAGACAGATATTTCTTTCTCACAGCAGCTTTTGCAACAGTCAGCCTGGGTTTTTATGTTCTGTGCTCCAAGCAGTACAAGAGCATAACCGTGGAGAAGCGCGACAGGGAGCCGACTGAAACCTAAAAAGTCTACATCTAGCAACTGTAGCTTGAACTAGTACAGCCATTCATTTTCTTACCAACTCCGTATACTTTATGCTGGAATAGAACTACATGGTCGAAGAGCAAACATAACTAGGATGTCAACAGCCATAAGCTTAAAAATCAGAGAAAAAAAATGTAAAAACGCTAGCCATGGGAGCATGTGCAATTATATCTGCTGGTACCATCTTCCAAAATACAAGAGAATTCCAGCACACATGTCATCCGACAGACATTATCATTTTGCTGCCCGATGATGGCTATAAATGAACTCAAAAATATTTTTAATTACCAAACTTGGGTAGAAAGAAAACAATTTGAAAGAGGATACATGCTTTTCAATGTCCAGTGATAAAATAGGATGAAATGTGGGGAGCAAAATTTTAAACAAGAGGAGACCAGAATTGAATTTTACTTTGTTATTTCTTATCACGAGACTAATATTCTCACCTCTAAAACCATGTTAGGTGCGAGATGAGGTTTAACAAGTTACAGTGAGACAACACTGGTAGATTATTGTAGCAAGGCAGAGACACCACAATGAAAAGAGTGATCCTAATCTATAATTGACTCTAAAGTTTATGTTTATCAGTACTTCCTGAAGATAACAGTTACTGAAGAGAACCCATGACTTGAGGAGGCATTTGAATATTTGAAACTGTTCCTCAAAATTTCAAGCGGACAAACGAACAATAAAATCAAAAGTTGTCGATCGGCTGGTGCAAAGTTTGTCATTTGGACATCTTGGCAGTCAGTTCTCTCACTAGCTTAGCAGTGACCATTGCAGTCATGCCATCAACAGTGTCGCGCTGTGGATTGAATTCAACTACATCTGCTGCAACAATATCACCTTGAAGGTTGTGGAGGATGTTTAGAACATCACGGAAAGAGAGACCACCAGCCTCAATGTGAGAAACACCAGGAGCAAATGCAGGATCAAGGCAGTCAACATCAATAGAGATATAGACACCCTTTGCACCTTCACCTAATTTCTGTTTGAGAAAATATTATGGCCAAACTCATAAGTTATACAGCCCATATAAACAAATCTCTGTGTGTGAGTGTGTGTTTGTGAGAGGTAGAGAGAGACCAGATTTTCCAAAAGGTGGCAATCTCTTAAGAATGTCCGCATTTCAAATTGCTCTACCCCAAACCTTTTGCCTTGCTCGCGACCTTCTTTTGTTATTGATCTGAGCCCCACCTATAAGGTCAGCATTCACGTTCATTACTACAATCTAAGGAATTAGCAGTTCTCCGTGTAAATAAAATGATATATGCCTTGGAGTCATTTCCAATGTAAAAAGGGTATGAAGGCAGAAGAAAGTAAGGGGATACAAAAATTTTAAAACCAATATATGATAGTACATAGAGATTTAGAGATATACTTGCAAAAGACGCCGAGCATAACCACCTTCCATGATTCGAGCAAATGAAGATGCATGAGAATATATATTTCCTTCAAAGGCATGATAGATATCAGGATGAGCATCTAGATGAAGGATATCCACGGGTCCCCCAAGCTTCTTGGAGACAGCTCTTACAACAGGAAAAGATATGGAGTGGTCACCACCCAGGACAAGTGGGTGCAATGGATCCTGACAAAGAAAAAATGAAAAAGTTCTAAGTGCCTGTTTAACTACAAAGAGGCAGCACAGACATGTCCCTACAAGTGAATAAGAAAGAACATCATCAAATTTGCAGGAAGCCCAGCAGGATTACCACTGCACCCAATTATTAAAGACTATCTTTTAATTAACCTCCATCATGTAAAATGGGAATGGTTAGCCTTATTGTACAAGATTCAAGATCCACAATCACTGGGGAACACAGTCTGTTGTGACTAGTATACAAAGTGAGGCAAGGCACAGTTGGCCAGAGTATTGGAGCTACTCAGGTTCTTTCCATTGTGGGAATTCCATAAAGGTTGTTTCTTTGTCACTACAAAAAACAGAGAACTCCCCCAAACAACAGGCCTACAGATTGTCAGGACATTTCCTTATTTTCTATACAATAAGATGTAAAGGTAACAGGACAGTAAGACAATACTAGGTCAGTCTTTTAAGTACAATTCTGTATCATGACATGCAAGATATTTGTGTCAGATACAAAGCTATAAATTTGAAGAAAGTTCACTTTTGAACTGCTTTTCAGGATCTCTAATATAAAAGAAAATGTAGATGCTAATATGAAAACAGCAATCACCTCTTCCATCACTGACTCGACAGAGTCACTTATAACATTCATCAGTCTGTCATCTTCTACACCACAATCACGAATTTCTTGGACAGGGACATCACCAACATCAGTTAGCACACGTGGGTCATTTAGTTCCTTCCCTGCACAAAGCCAACCCCTCACAACAGCTCAGGAACCAGTTCATTTAAATTATTAACCACAAAATCGTATTCTTCTCCCCAGGAAGAATCACAGTACAAGCTAGTAATGAAATTCAGGTGCTTTTGCCAATGTTAATAGCACATACTGCTAAATGCAATTGATAAGATAGGAACAGAAAAGCTATACAAGTTGCAGATAACACATGCAAAATCACCAATAATAAGTCACTGAAGCAGGACAAACATGTTCATATTCTAATAAAATGAAATTAAACATTCTGTCTGAGCTAACACATATACCTTCTTCGGTTGTTGAGTTTGTGCTACCACACCATATGGCCTCCCTAATTCGAGGGGGAGCAAATGCCGGCCCTTGAAGAAATGACGAGTTGTGTCCCAGGGGAACCCCCAGAAGAGACGAAGACGCTTTAGCGCCTCCAAGAGCACGCACAAGCTCTCCCTTGAGAATGCAAGCAAACATCAGACATTCAATGCTGCCTTTGCGCTATATATACATATATACACCTTGAGGACTAAATCAATCATATTAAGCCCTTTGTAAATGGGGTCTGCTATATCAACATAAATTTAACATAACATGAGACTCGCCTAATGATTGGACCCGGAATTTAACATCTCCACACTCCAAAAGTTAACCAACTGCCTACAAGGTTTAGAGGAAAAAGAAACGAAATTTCTATTCATAATATACCTTAAGCTTGGCTCTCTCGCGAATCAGAGTAAGAGAAGCGTCTATAACCCGATTTTGTCCCCTTTGTATCAGCTCAATGGGAATATTTGCAGCTTTCAGTTTCTGCAAATAATGAATCCCTCTCCGTCCCCGCCCTATACTTATCGACATCTCTGAAAACAACTTTACAAAAACACGTTAAATTGTCATTAATTCAATAAGATAAATGATAAAATAAAAAGCGTACAAGACTCCAAAAAAAATAAAAATACTGAAAATTTTAACAAGAGAACAATACTACTGCAGTATCACTATGAAAAAGACTGTCAATTGCGCTCGCTGGACGACCGAGAGGGAAGCGTCAATGGAGCTCAGTTTAAAATGAAAGCACCTATGCAGCTGTCTTGGGTTTCGTTCTGTTTTTTGGTCATTTTTTCGAGACTCGAGAGAAGAGCCAAGAATGCAGGGGTGACGCGAGTCCCTGTAAATTATTGATTTATTTTGAGGAGATTATGGTGGGGCCAATCGCGGCCTAACCAAGTATAATCTCGTTACACTCATTCATTTTTTTTAATACATAGATACGTATAATAAACTTATTATTATAAATTATAAATATTTATTTTTTGTTTGAATTGAATTGTATTTAAAATTTTTATTTAAGTGAGGTAAATTAATATTTCTTTTAATTAAACTAGGCACCACCTCGAAATGGATGTATGAAATTACAATAATACCCCGCGTTTGTATGCAGTAGGCCTCTCTGCAACTTTCTCTATAGGTTTTACGAGACATTGCGATGATTGAAGGCTTGAATTATTCCTGCAATAAGTTTGTTATTTTGTTAACGGGGGCAACAATATAATATTGCACGGAAGCAAGGGGTAGCTACGTCAACTCAGGTTGCCGCAGTGCTTATGTTAAAAGGATGATTTGCTTTGCTGAGTCAGACATCCACCTCTTAAAAGTCGAAAACTGAGGTCACGCTGATCTACGTCGTTTTGACCTTTATTTTTTTTTTAAAAAAAAAAAAAAATTTATTAATTTTTTTATATTTAATTTTGTGTTTATGTAATTTTCTTTTCTTAATATCAGCCCTCGGCCCCGTTTTGAACGACGCTCCAACCCTCACGCACCTATGTTTACTAGCATAAATTGAAAACTTAAATGAAAATAATTATCCAGTATAATTTACTAATCAATAAATTGAAAACTTAAAATGAATTTTAAAATTTAAATTTTTATTGATAATTAAATATTTCTCTGAATGCAACTGGATTACAAAAAAAAAAAAAGAAGGTAAAGAAGAATTGAAATTTGTGAACTTGTGAGCAATTATAAACAAGACTATATGTTGGCTATGTGTTGATTAGGCCAAATGCAGCAGTAAGAAGCAGAAGATTTTTTGAAATGAATAAGAATGTAGTAAAATTAAAAATTAATGAAATAATTTTATGGTAGAAACGGAATCATATTTTTAATTAAAAATGATTGATAGATCTTATTATATAGAATTTTAAATATTGTGACCATTTTAAATAGTATATACAGTTGCATTATGTAAATGGTGTGAAAATTCTAAATGATGAGGCTTCCTTGTTTCTAACTCAATTTATTATAAATCGTGAGGTAAGATTTCTTTTTTTTTTTTTCACAAAAAACATTTTTTTTCACATTTTTCAATGTTTGGCAATCATCAAAAAAAATTCATTTTCTTAGAATATATTTCTTACAATTTTTTTTCCCCCTGCAAGCAAGCAACCTTTAAAAGACTGCAAGATTTTTTTTTTTTTTTCCAGCCAAATAGAATGATTGATTATGTTGTGAAAAAATTATCCAACGTGTTCTAATTTGTTTCTTCAACTCCAAGAAGATAAATATTTTAATTTATTTTTTTAATTTTTAATGAAAAAATTTATTTTGACAAATAATTTTAAGGCAGCTATATAAAAAATAATAACAAGAATAAATTGATTTTTTTTTTTTTGTGTGTGTAAGCAAAATAAGATTAAGTAAAAGTGAAGTATAAATTTGATAATTCATATCAACAAAAAATGGAAAAAGAAATTTGGTGAGCTACGTAGGAGTAACGAGAATTTAAAGATAAATTACAATCATAAATACGGTATAAGAAAAAAATATATTAAATTTTTAGTTGAAAAATATTGTAGAACTAAATTATAATTGAGGTAGGAAAGAGAAAATTTTCGTAATGATTACATAACCATACGAGCAAGATTGAGTGCTGATAACTGAAAATGAGACTGAGGACTTAGGAATGCCTTGAGTTTATTATTGTTGAATAATATTTTTTTTTTGTTCTTAAAAATAGAGTTTTAATTTAAGGCTTTTAAATTAAAAAATTAGATAATTTTATTATTATTATTTTTTAATATTATTTACATTAATAAAATATATTCAAATTTAAACATTGTATAAATTTTTTTATTTATTATATGGATAGGTATCTCTCTCCTTCTTTTTTCTTATTTGTTGACAGTTGAAAAATGTTTGAACTTTAGACCAAACGTGTCCGTCGGGAGCCGTCTCAGGATTGTTTTGTCATCTGAAAATCTGAAACCCTAATAATTCCCAATAAAACCCAAGCACCTCTCGATTTACGCAGAGATAGAGAGAGAGAGCTTTTGGGGTTAATGGCGAGCGGCGGCTCAGATGCTGTAGGGGCGACTGCCTTAACTTGTGTTAGATGCGGCAAGCCCGCTTTTCTTCAGTATGTAATTTTTCTTTATCAAATTGCCCCTCTCGTTTTCTTTTTCTTTTTCTTTTGTTTTTGGTTTTTTACTGCTTCTCTTGTTTAATTATTTCTCGATCTTAATCGTCCGTGTTTTCTTGGAAGAAGAATGCTTGCTTATTGTTAGGCAGACCTTGCATCGTAAAGATTTCGATATTTTCTAAGCTTGTCCATTGCGAATTCTATGTATTAATTAGTCAACCTTCTGCTTGGGTTTGGCAGTTTATTGGATTTCTTGTTTGTTTATACTTTGCTTAAATATTTGTCTCTTTCACAATTAGGAATGAAGATATTTGTAGCAAAGTAGGTGTAATATCCTATTGGAGACAAATCGAAGGAGTGGCGTTTGTGCTGGTTTGGACAAATGTTCCTATTAAGAGGGGTGACCAAACTCAAGTAGATGGTGTCAGGAGAGGGAGAACTAGACCTAGGAATCTTTAGTTATGAAGGTGTTAGAACAAATAGGTCTTACAGTTGACCTAGTGCACAAACAAAACAGGATGAAAAGAAAAGATTCATGTGGTTGTCCCCAATTAAATTTGGGAATGAGTTTCGTTGTTGTTGTTGTTGTCTGTCTGTCTGTCTCATGTTTCTATCATTAGCTGACTCTTTACTCTTTTTGGTTTATAGGTGTCCCAAGTGCATAGAGTTAAAGCTTCTGCGTGAAGGTGCGGCATTCTGGTAATGGAGTCTTTCTTTCTTTTCCTTTTGGGTTTTTGGTAGTGTTTTTATTTATTTATTTATTTAAATTTTTGAATGGGTAGTTGGGTGCCAATGGACTGCAATCGATTTGGTATACAATTGCATTTCCTATTTGATTCTTGAAATTGGATCAAGTGATTATTGTACTGTCCAATATCCATATTGATGTAGCTCTTTCTTTTTACTGCAGCTCCCAGGATTGCTTCAAGGCTTCTTGGAGCTCCCATAAATCAGTTCATTTGAAGGCAAAGCTGTCTGCAGTTGGGACAGGTACTCAGGCAAAAGCTGAAGAAAAATCAGACTCACTTGGTGAAGGTTGGCTATATTGCTTGAAGAGAGGTCAAGTTCGAACACCAAAATTTCCCTATTTTGATTGGACGGGGTATTTCTCCTGAATTTTTTCTCCCGTGTGATGAGACAGTTTGTATCTAGCCCCTCTGTTAGGTTCTACTTGGAAAGTTTTTGTCTAACTATCAACATATACTAGAGTTGGATTACTTTACTTCTTGTCTTGGTTTAGGGGCATGCAGCCTCTTTGATATCTAATTTTATGAGTTTGTCTGGAGTGGGAGATTGCCATATCTCTGTGTTGTTCTCTTTAACTTTGAGTTCTTACAATAAGATGCAATTTATCCAACTTTTGGAATAGACTGAAACTAGTGATCAAATATTTTCTGCTTACTTCTGAGTTGAGGAAAAGTTCTGTACCCTAGTTTGGTTTCACTGCATGGATTAATTGGGCTTTTATGGGAGCCAACCCATCTTATCTATGAGCAAAGCAGTCTTTGGTCTACCAGCTTCCAGATATTTTTTAAGATCTGCGTGCTTTTTCCTACCTTATGTTTTTTCTCATATTTTGAAGCCATAAAGGATATTTTCTTGTGCAGGACACTAAGGCCATACCCCATGTCCCCCAAGCTTGTTGTTCCTGACTACATCGATAAACCTGATTGGGCTGCTGATGTGAGTTCCTTGAATAACTCTGCCACAATATTCAGTAGCAGCTTCTGCTTCTTTTGTTATGTTAGTGCCTTTTGAGAGGAAATTAGTTGATTAGTCACAGTAAAAGTGTATTTGGTTCCCATGCCAGTGTTAACAAATCACATGCTCATTCCGTCCTCAATATTGGTTTTAAGTACACATTATACCTCTGAGTGGCCAAATAAAAACCTCTATGGCCTATTTTCTTCATCTTTTTAGTACTAAATTACTCTTTGTCTTGCCTTTCTTTCCATATGCTTTGTAGGGCATGCCAAAGATTGAACCCAACAGTGATTTACAGCATGTTGTGGAGGTAAACTTATCCATAGTCTCCTGAAGGAGTTCTTTGCATATAAGTAGTCGTGTGATACTTTTATGAGCTCTATTTCTGGTTTTCATTTGTGCATTGATCTTGTAGATCAAAAATCCAGTTCAAATCAGCAGAATGCGAGAAACTTGTCGAGTAAGTTCGCTTTCCCTTCCCCTCCATCCTTTAACAGTGTTTCTTATTTTATTGTTCATTTGTTCCATTGTTGTCTTCCAATGTATCGGATATCGTGAAAGTTTCTGTTGCAATATAAAACATAATATCAGCTTAACTTGTATGTTTTTTAATTCTTAAGGGTTTAATCAATGTTCCATGAGCATTTGCCAATTCTGCAAAATTTTATTTGGAGGATTATCCGTACCTATTTTAACAAAGTAGAAAGCGAGAATATGAATAATTTGAATAGTTATTTGAATCAAGATATATTGATTGCCAGTTTTGTCAATCAGTACTTCTGCCTTATGGATGGTATCCTCATTCTTGCAGCATGGTAGCATTGATGGTAAATCATGTCTATAATGGGCCATAACTGAAGGAAAAATGAGTTCTTCAAATGTGAATCTTGCATATGCCTGCTACTGTTCCAAATAATATACCAGTTTTTTCCTTGGTTGACTTAACCCTCCCCCCCTCTCCAAAAAAAAAAAAAAAAACAACAATCCAAAAATGTAGCTGGGGGTTGAATTTGATGATGTTGCCATGATATGTGACCATTTCTTAGTCCTATGTCCCATGGAAAAAGCTTTAAATTCAAAAAATGAAACATGTCAGAATCTTGACTGTAGTGTGGTTGGTGCCTGATATTTTATTGGTAAAACCTTTCATCAGAGATTATTCCTGGTAATATTTTTGAAAGTTTTGAAGATATTAGCCTGTAAAATTGTTGTAGGTCTTCACGTTTTATGTTTTAATAAAAACAACATATGACCATGAAAAAAACCTTTTAGCACTCTTTTGCTTTATTTGCAAATACATCTGTGAACCATTTTCTGCATAACATCTATGTTCAGATAGCAAGGGAGGTTTTGGATGCAGCTGCTCGAGTAATTCGTCCTGGTGTGACAACTGATGAAATTGATCGAGTAGTTCATGAGGCCACTATTGCAGCTGGTATGTTGACTTCAGCTTTTTGGAATATGCTAATGACGTCTGTGACATTAGATTTTAATTGCAGATTCCACCTTAGGGTTTAAGATCTTGGCTTTGTCATTGGACACACCTTTTTTTCTCCTCCTATATCATCTACCTCCATCAAATCATTTCTTGATAGGTTTTTATATCTGTTAACCCAACCAGTGTGTGCCTCAAGAGAGGATAGTTTGCAATGTATTTATCCTGCTGTTCTAACTATGGTCTACTAAATATGCTTCTCTTTGTGCCTCTCTGCAGGAGGGTATCCATCTCCCCTAAATTATCATTTCTTTCCAAAGTCATGCTGCACGTAGGTAGTCTTTTATGTACCTCTTTATCCAAATTTACTATAAATTGTAACTCATTGGTTAAATGAATGAAACTAATTGTGCAGGTCAGTTAATGAGGTGATCTGCCATGGAATTCCTGATGCGAGGTACACTGGTTCTCTTGTATATGACTTTTGCGATCTCACGTAGCATACAAACAACGTGCAACTGTTCTCTCATATCTGCATTGTGGAACTGTATGCAATATTATTTTATGTACATCTATTTTTGTACATTTTAGGATCTTACCCAAGCATGTCCTGAATTATTTACTTGCTTTCCAATATTCCCAGAAATATATTTATTGGTAAACAGATTTACCTGATTTGCTTCAGGAAATTAGAGGATGGGGATATCATAAATGTTGATGTTACTGTGTACCATAAAGGTGTCCATGGTAAGAATATTTTTATATGTTTATTCCACAAAGTATTGCCTGAGGAGTTCCTTAAGTGTTCAACATGTGATGCAGGTGACCTCAATGAAACATATTTTGTGGGGAATGCTGATGAAGCATCACAACGGTTGGTCCAATCTACTTATGAGTGCTTGGAGAAAGCAATAGCTATTGGTATGTGCTATATTTGTACTTAAGTGAGATTACATTGGCATTTTTATGTCATACTTGCCTTAGACAGCCTTTCTTTTATTTTTCTTGTTTTTTTTTTTTTTTTTTTTTTCCGAGTTTAGTGAAGCCTGGGGTGCGATTTCGTGAAATTGGAGAGGTAATCAATCGACATGCTGTAATGTCTGGCTTATCAGTGGTAATTTCTTCAGGTCACAATTTCATTGCAAAATATTAGGGTACTTCTGCCATTGTTGATTAACATTAAGGTGCTTTGCCTTTGTTATGTCAGGTGAAATCTTATTGCGGTCATGGCATTGGGGAGCTTTTCCACTGTGCACCAAATATTCCCCATTATGGAAGTATCCTTAAAAATGCTTTGAATGACCATGTTGTTGATAAATAGACTTGTTCCATGGACAAACAGTGAAGAATGATAAGTGACCTGCCTCCTCAGTTTGGAACTGCATAACGAGTTATACAGCTGTATTGATTTCTATAATTTTATGTGTATTGCTGACCTTAACCTAGGCAGGAAACAAAGCAGTTGGTGTGATGAAGGCTGGACAGATCTTTACCATTGAGCCCATGATCAATGCAGGTAGTTTTGCAAGTTAAAAAGAGCAGGATAGCTGTTAAAATAATCTTGACTATTCCTAGCATTATTCTTGAAATAGGTGTCTGGCGAGATAGGATGTGGCCAGATGGATGGACTGCCGTTACTGCAGATGGCAAACGCAGTGCTCAGTTTGAGCACACACTTCTGGTATCTGAGCCATTTCCATTTGATTTCAGGACGTTGCCCTTTTTAGCTGCGCTTTGTTTATTTACGGGTGGCTTCTCTGTTTTCCCCTGTTGACCCGTTATGTAGGTGACCGAGACCGGCGTTGATGTTCTTACAGCACGCTTGCCGTCATCACCCAACGTGTTCCCTTGGCTGAATGCATAATCGACCCTCTGTTTGGGCGTAGGTGGATAAGCATATGCAGGGTCCTTGGTGTCCCCCTAACCACGAGTCAGCGTGGTGGAAGGGGTTGTTGTACCCATTTTACTGGTTGAGGATATTAATGTTTTTAAACAAATTTAGATAATAAATATTCAATTTTGGTTGAGTTTTCAACTGTGATTTGGAGTAATTTAGTTTAATTCCATTTTATTATCCGTATCTTTGTTTGGCATGATACGAGAATTCACCTGATTCCATTATTATTATTTTTTTTCAAAACCCCACAACAATTTAGTGAAACTATCAATTTTTGGAAGGCATTTTGGCTCCTCTAGGTATACGGCATGATTAAAAAAATATATTATGCATAATTAAAAATTTTTATTTTCCGTTGCCGGGACTCGAACCCGGGTCTTTCGGGTGAGAGCCGAATATCCTGACCAACTAGACTACAACGGATTTGTGTATTGGTGAGTAATTTAACTCCTAATATAACAAAGTTTTAGCCGATATTAACTCGAAGTTACTTTTATTACATGATTTTTTTTTTTTGTCGGACAAGTAACTAACTAATTTTACACGTGGAAGTTTTTATTACATCTCAGGTAGTTTTACGTGACGTTCGAATGAAGATAATTACCTTGTTTTGCTCAGCCAGGCTAGCTCGTGGGAGGAATTATCTTGGCGAGCTTAAGCACTACTTAAAAAATAATAACGACAAACAAGCTTAATTATATCTGTGCATGACAATATCATCAACTAAAATGAATACCCACGTCGTGTGTCTGGTAAGTGGACCAGACAGTAACTACAAGTGGAGTGGGCACTTGAATGCTCTGAAAATTAAAACCATACACAAGAACTTCCCAGGGTGGTTGGCTTGGAAATTATTTTAGATTTAATTGGCAGCAGAGGCTACTCGGATATATAACAAAAAATCATTTAATAATGTTACTTGTGCTCCTAACTGTTATTCCGGCTAACAGCAAAATACAGCCCATTCATTTTTGTTCTCCCGATCATTAGATTCATTTACCACAACAACAAAATCTTAGTCTAAAATTTAATTTGGGTCGTGCAAAAAATCTCAAAGTGAAGAAATATTAATTTTATATTAAAAAAACAATCCCAGAGAAATTCGGCTAGAAAGTCGTTACTAATATTTTAAGACGCACGTAACCAAAAACTCTGGAGTACATGCACTTGAACACTACATTGAATTTTGTATTCGTCTTCTATCTTGACAATTTTGGTTACTTCAAAAAAGACCACTGAAATACTTTTGAACAGTCAAACCATAATGGCATCCACGATTATTTTGTCGTGGGCATGACACAGACCACCCCGAAAGATGTCCGTGTGTCGTTCAACGCATGAATAATATTCAATCAACCATTCACTCTATCTTTTACCCTGTTAAAAGGAATACGATGGCTTAAGATTTTATTTTTTTTTTCAATTTTGAAAAAATAATATTTACAATTTTGTCCAAAGAAAAAAAAAAAAAGATGCCAAGCCAAGACACCCTTTACGTCCATAGCCAAAGACAAATCTACAGGGAATGTGACGTATACGGCACAGTCGATTTCATATTAGGCAATGCTGCAGTCGTTTTCCAAAACTGGAACATTTATGCACGCAACCCTCCAAACCGAACCAATACTCTGACGGCTCCAGGCAGGACCGATACTATAACCAAAACACTGGAAGTTCCATTCACAGTTCCATGTTCGCCGCTGCTTCAGATTCAAAGCCGGTCCAAAGTTCTGTTAAAGCGTATCTTGGCAAGCCGTGGCAAAAATACATTCGATGGCCGTTCTCATGAAAACTTACCTTGATACCCAAATCAACCCTGCTGGCTGCATGTGCCTTGGAGCGGAAATTTCGCTCGCAACAACTTGTGCTGCGGAGAGTAATGAACACTAGCCCTGTCTCGTCCCCTGAAAAAACGAGTTAATTGGAGAGGCTACCGTGTCATTACTAGGCGTCCCAATTTACCGTCGCCAACTTCATTGCTGGGGATGCCGGCGATCAACGAGCTTTTCACGGCAAGACTTCAACACTGTGTTTGGATAAGAAAATGGTGGGGAGGAGAGTGAGAGAGAGGATAATGGAAGAGAGAAAAATTAGATGTGAGAAATTTTTTTTTTCTTTTCTTGTGTTTAAAAATAAGCTAATGAGAGAAAAGCAAACTCAGAATTGAAGGGAAAGAAAATAATAATTAATATATGTAGCTAACAAAGAAAATTATTTTTCTTTTCCCTCATTCTCTTCTCTTCCAAAAATATTTTCCAAAAACAAGTATAAACACTTTCTTTTTATTTTTCTCTTCCATTTCATCATTTCCAATCAAAATGTAAAGCGGGTAAGTGCATTTTATTTTGATTTCTCATGGGGTTGCAGTCTTATATCCCAGCCATGGAAATAATTTTCCTTTGTTGTATTGGGCTTATGTCCTCCAACTGAACCCGTGAAAGAAGCACTAATAAATAAGCTGCATTTTTTTTTTTTTTTCTGGTTATTCCAATCAATGCATTTAAAAACGAGGGAAAAAAAAAATTATATCAGAAAAATAAGAACGAGAGATAACAAAATGGCGCGATCCTTTCACAGAAAGGAGATTCTTAACACCATTTTTTTTCCCAAAAAAAAAAAAAAGAGCCGTAAATCTTAAAGATAAACTCTTCCTTTTTTATGCAGATTTGAGAAGAGCCAAGGGCCTACCTGAGGCTGCTTATGTTATGAATAGAATGGCCATGGTTCACTTCTTCAACTGAATTTTTGTTGGGTGACGGTCCTTTTTTTTCCTAGCCGAGACAAAACGCATACTTAGCGGCTCAAAACTTCGCTAGAATATTGTGTCACCCACACATTCAAACTAACACGCGCTGACTCTGGCACATCCGCACACCTAGATTGACGAGATATTCATAGCATTCTTCCCTTTTTTTTTTTTTTTTTTTGTAACGCGAAAGTAGGAAAGCTTGTACCCAAGTCATGAATAAACTTTTCAGGCAATCGAATCAGAAAAAGTCCAATTCACCCAACAGAAAATGGACAGTCGCGACATCTAATTGTTGTATTTGGCATTTGGCAACTAACAGTTTTAGATCGGTAAATTCGAAATGCCCAGTAAACTAAAAATTCCCAATATCATTATCATCCAAAAACTAAAGCTACTATCGTCATCATCTGCATAAACGACCTCAGAAATGGTTCCGTTTCCGCGTCAACCTACGCCCACCCGAATCGGCTGCGATCAGGGACTGCACACTCTGGAACTCCGAGAACCGGCAAGGAATTGTGATCCCACCTTGTTGATTGAACCCGTACTCTTTCTCTGCTTCTCTCAACAGTTGACCAAATAGAGGATGGTTGACGTGAATCACAGGCACCAAAACTCGAAGGATATCGCCGTCTTTTTGGCCCACATATATCGCCATGTACCCCTTTGGAACGGGCATTTCACTAACAGACTCTTGATCCAAAGATTTGCAGCCGAACCTGGATTTCATGAAGCAAAGAGTCTTGGCTCCGGATGCCAATCCACGAGCCCATTTTATGAGTCTTCCTATGTGCTTGAACCGGGACTCTGGTTCCGGTGAGCCAAGCCTGATGAAACCCGATGGCTTCCGGGTACATCGAAAAATCGATCCAGGTATCCGGATCAACCGTTTTCCGATCCTGAAACCTCTCATCTTTCTCGTGGCGTGCTTAACAAGAGATTCAAGAATTTTTTTTTCTTTTTTTGCAATTTTGGGGTCTTGGTGCAAAAGGGTCTAAGAGGTAGAGGAGCTCATGAGAAGGGCCATGGGTCGGCTATGGACATGGTTAAACGAAAGAAAGTGAGGCATACTTCGGAAAGTGATGTAGGTATATTTGGCATCACTTATCTCCCTCGTCGTCTGCAGCAGAATATTGAGAATTTCATCAGCCCTTCGTTGGTGTATGATTCTTCAATCTAAAAGTTTCTACTTTCTCCCATACAATATACATAATCTCTACTTATTCTTCTTCTTTCTAGCTTTGGTGGTGGCACAGCAGTCAGAGTTTCCGAGGATGCCGAGGGAGTCTTATGGGGGAGAGGGAAGGGGTGTGGATGTGAAAAGTCAGCAATGGGAACGTTGGCTGACGCGAGAATAATACGAAACATCATTACTTGTGGGACTCATTGTATCTGCATCGTCCATTTGTACCTACCCCTCTCGCTGTAGGATTGCAGGACCGTGCCTGATTTTGACTAGAATTTCAGTGCGAGTCTTCGATTTGGACTTTATTTATGGCGTTCGGTTGATTGGAAAAGAGAGCAATCCAGCCCGTTGCTTCCAAGAAATATAAATATTCACCAACCCACTTTGAGTTTTAATTAATGATGGCAGGTCGTTTCTAAAATTTTAAGGCAGAAAAAGTATAAAGTTTGAACGGTTAAAAGAGAAAAAAAGAGGAAAAAAAAAAAAAGAAAACAACAAAGTGTATAGAACCGTCCGTGTCTGGGAAGGGAATGATAGAATATTATTATCCGGAGAAGCGCATCATTATCAGATGAGCCCTTGATTAGAGGCTTTAATTTTGTTAATTATCAATTATTTCGTTTAGAATCAAATAGTGCGGAGGTCAATTTTTTTCATAATTGATAATATAGGAATATATTAATAGCTACGGAGGTTAATGGGAGACGTGTCAAGAAAATTTAAAGTAGAATATAGTTAGGAATTTACAAAATCTAAAAAAAAAAAAAAACAGCTTCTGTTTACCCAATTAGGCTAATCAAAAGTTTAGCAAATCATATATAGAAGAGTAAAATTCAAAAATAATTACAATTGAGATTACACATTTATAATCAAAAGATGGAGCTAGAACCTTTAAAGATTACACATTTATAATCCCAAGATCGTGGCAGAGTACAGAGACTTATAAAGCCTGTATTTAAATAAACAAAATTAATAATATAATGTAGAATTACGCCAACTTCTTCTTCTTCTTCTTCGTCTTCTTCTTCTTCTTTTTTTCTTTTTTTTTTCCCTCTTAACTCACTATTTTTCATTATAATGATGAGATGTATTATTATATTAATTGTATCTAATTAGTTAATGCCTTTTATATCTGTTAAGATTTTGTTGCGAAGAAGTGGTTTGCACAGGAATTTAATTATATACACAATCACATTTAATTATCTCTTTAATGCATATTTTTCTCCACCGTATTTATAAGTGAACATATGGGCATATATATATATATATATATAATTAATTAATTAATTAATTAATTAATATCATAATAATCCTTTTTAGCACTGTATATTGTATATTCATATTTGTCATTATCCATTATATATTTATTTACGTTTGAGAAAACCCCACGTAACTCGTTCGTCGAGACGAAAGGTCACGACGGCTGTTAGACTATTTAGTATTCAGGTAGGGCTTGACCCTTTCCGTCTCCAACCATCCCTCTCATTTCCAAAGAATTTTAACAGAAAGACGAAAGTGAGAAAACAAAAGAGTCTCGTTCAATTCATAAACGGGGTTTTGCCTTTTCAATAATTGGGGGGAGAGGCTTCCTTGATTGCTAGATGTGGTCAAATGATATTATCCAAAATACAGAATACAGTTTCAAATTATGACTGATTGTGTTTTACCATGTCGTCTGGCTCTATTAGAAGGGATGATTGTCCCCATTTAAGCCCCGGATAGCAATTAAAATAGTCGTTTTGTATCATCTTAAACAAGAATCCGATGCATCTTAAACAAGAAGTCGTTTCTAGCCATTTTCGCAGATATTGATTTGTAATTTTTAATGAAGTGTTGATTTTTTTTTTTTTGGATCAGGACTAGAATTTAAATTTTATATTTTAAATTAAGAGTTAAAGTGATTTTATTATTGTATTTATGATTAATATTAATATAAAAATTAATGTGATTTGAGATTTCAATTGATACTCTCCTTTTCACATTTGATTTTCAACTGCAAATTTGACATTGAATTCCTTGAGATAACAGAGAATATGCTTCTTTGATTAAGAAGATAAGAGCGAGTTCTAGCACATAAATTTGACTACTTTCTCCAAAACAAGCTGACCAAACGGAGAGGTAAATAGAAGAAAGGATTTAAAAAAAAAAAAAAAAAAAAAAAGGTAAAAAGGCTAAGGATTGAGAATGAATATGAAAAGAGCATCACGCAGTCATACTTATTGAGAAGGAAATGACATCCACGCTTATTCCCACCAAATCACCTTCCTTCTTCCTTTTTTTTATTTTTTTATTTTTATTTTGTTTTCCAGTTCTCTAAATAAGGTGAAATTCATTAGCATGAAATTTATCACAACTTGCTGCACATGGCAGCTGCTTAAACCTGCAAACAGAAAGGATAATTTCTATAAACATGAGACTCTCTAAATCATTTTAAACTACACGAACGAACGCGAAAGTAATTTTTTTAATGTAAGATAAATATAAATTTATATAAAAAAAATTAAATTATATTATTATTATTATTGATTGTAAAATTTTAAATATTTAAGATATGATAATATATAATGATAAAAATTACTATGTCATTTCATTTAGGTCACGTCAATACAGACAACCTACCATGTAACAAAGACTTATGGTTGAATTTCCTGCAATTATTATGTGAAAATTCTGGACCTTGCCAACCGTGGTCTGCCCGTTCATTGAAATACACATCAAAATAGTCCCCTCTAGCACACCTACCACAATATTTTAACTTTTATACGTTTAATTTTGAGCACTAGGACACGGTTAACTTCCTATTTCTTGTATCATTCACCGCCGACTACCAAATATTTTAGTTATCCGTAGACGTGGATATTATTGTTGGGAAGTCCACAAGATAGACAAACTTAAAAAAGAAAAGACCAAAAAAAAAGAAAAGAAAAAAACACCTGGGATTGTAAACCTACCAACTCGATCAATTGCTCACTCAAAATCTCGAGACACATTTTATTTTATTTTATTGACTTTTATTTTTGAAAATTTTTCATCATATAATTCATAATTTGATAAATCCCTTAATATTTAATAAGTTCACTTCTTTACCTGGTGTCATTGCGTGTTTGATTGTGATTTAGGTTTAGGGTTAGTCCAAAGCGTTTATAAAACTTGAAGTCTGAGGTTTAGGTTTAGGCGTGCTGAAATCTTACGGGCCTGACCCAGAACAAGTTGGATCACTCTTTTCCTGAGTCCATTCTTCTAAATCTAGCCCATGAATTGGGCCCAAAATAAAATATATGATCCGGAGCCTGGATTTTCATGGCCCAATGACATTTAAAGGCCACACATCTCTCTTCGGTATCTCCGAATCAAACTGGTTGGAATTTACAGAGAAGACAAGTGAGGGCGAGTGGGATTTTTAGGGAGGATCCGAAATGACGGATCCGAATATAGAGTTACAGGAATCGGGTTGGGAAGAATTGAGGAGAGAAGCTCGAAAGATAGAGGGAGATCTTGACGTCAAGCTCTCCTCTTATGCTAAGCTCGGCGCCCGCTTCACCCAAGGAGGTTTTTTTCCTTTTTCTTTTTTTTTTTTTTTTAAATTTTTCTTTTTTCCCATTTGCATTTGCATTTGCATTTCCATTTCGTTATAATTTCTTTGTTTTTTTGATTTGGTTCTGGGTATTTCTATCTAGTGGAAGTTATTTATTGGGATTTTAGCTTTAGATTTTTGGAAGATTACTGATCCAAAGTGTTCATTTTTGGATGGATTCAGAGTTTGTTAATTGTTAAATGCCATGAAAATGCGGAGTCCTCATGGAATCTATCTGAGTTCCGATTGGTTCTAGTTGGCCAAGATGCCAACTTTGTGGTCGTACGAGGGTTGTGTTGTGTGAGAATGCTGAGACCTGTGTTTAAGGATAGAGGGTTGAGAACTACCCATGGTTATACTAATGGTAAGGATGAACTTGGGATTGTGTTATTTAGGTTCATGACGGCAGGTTCAAATCCCTTTGGTGCATTTTCTATGTTTCAAGTGGACGTTGCAGCAGTGGGCCATGCTAGCAATTTGAGATTTAGTTGAAAGAGATTTTTCGTCAAAAAAAAAAAAAAAAAAAAGGCTGAGTGTTAAATTTTACGGTGGCATTGGTCATTTGCTGTTGCTTTCCAGCGGAATCTTGTCATTTCAAGAGACTGAGTTTTGCAGGAAAATTTTTCTTCTTTCCTGATGTCTGTGTGCCCCGGATTCAGGTCATTTAGAGACTGGTTCACCAACTGTTGGTTCCAGTAGGTCACGGAAGTCCATGGAAATGGAAATCCAATCATTGCTTGAGAAGCTACTGGATGTAAATGATTCCATGAGTAGATGTGCTGCATCTGCTGCACCAACTACATCAGTTACACAGAAGCTAGCAAGGCATAGAGACATTCTTCATGAGTTTACGCAGGCTAGCACCAGTACACCCCAATTACTTGTGGTTAATTAGTTGCATGTCTTCATTTTGCAGATTACAATGATGATGCAATGAATATTACCTTAAGCTTCTAAAACTGTGCCATGATTTCGAGATCACCAGGCCTTCCTTTTGTAAATACAGTCACTGGCAGACAAATTTGATTTCTTCTGGTTCCTTTCACCCAAAGGGCATGTGACTTCGGTTGAACTTATGTATTGAAGAATTAATTGCATAAACCTCAGTTGTGTATCTAATTTTCTTCAAACTCTATAATTTTTGAATTGCTTGTTTTACTGCAGTATTAAGAGCTTCTACATTAATATCTTCTGTCTTATTTGACAAATAGAGTTTGTTACTTCAGGAATTTAGACGAATTAAGGGAAACATAAACTCAATGAGAGAGCATGCAGAGCTTTTAAGTTCAGTCAGAGATGATATCACCAAGTACAAGGCGAGCATCATCAAACTCTCCAACACTTTTTTGATAAATTCAACAGTTTTGATTTATTGTTTATGCAATCATTCATGTCCATCAAGTTGATGTTTTGTTATCTGCCTCCATACAGGCTTCTGGAAGTATGTCCCCAAGTATGCAGTTACTACGGGAAAGAGCTGCAATCCATGGAAGCACTGCTCATGTAAGAGCTTACTGCTTCTTTCCTGCAATTTTCATGTAGATCAACCAGTAAGTTTAGACCTGCAATTCAAGGGAAGCCTACCCACTAATCTAACCATTAGCTCATGTGAAAATTGGGTACCCAATTTCACCTATTGGTAATTCTGCTATCAGCATAAATGATGTTCCTGATTCTTTTTGAAGTAATTTTTTAACGTGTCCAAAGACCAGAATTATATGTGAAAGACTGAAAGTTGATACTTATTCTGGCTACTAGATCATATTAATTGTCTCACATACATTCAAGGATCAAAAGGCACCGCACATTCCCACACAATATGTGAGTAAATAACATCGATTTTTTTCTGCAGATTGATGATGTGATTAGTCAAGCTCAAACAACCAGGGCTGTCTTGGGTTCTCAAAGGGCTCTGTTGGGAGATGTTCAAGGGAAAGCAAAACTTCTAAGTGACAAGTTTCCTTTTATCCACGGCTTACTTGGTACTTATGAAGCATTTTATATCTGTAAGTTTTTGTTCCTTTATCTTACCCCATTCTTATTACTCATGTGGTACTTTCTTTATCCTTTTTCCTGAAGGTTCTATAAGGAGACGGAGATCAAGAGACACTTTTATTCTATCTGCTGTCATTGCTGCTGGTACTTTGTTTCTTATTATCTACTGGCTCTCAAAATAACAAATTCTATTTATTGTAACAGAAAATATAAAATGAGGGTGTTTCACAAAAGAAATTCTGCTTCTCTAATTTGTTAGGGTAGATCGGATTCTGATTATTGAGGCTTGCTGTGGCTCTTTCTTTGCTTGGCATTGCTATTCCAAAGACTTGCTTTATCGTAGGCATTGCCGTGGCGCAAAATCCAGCACTACCACAAGAACATTAGATCTTAGCAACGAAAATCGAAGTGCCAAAATTTTGTGGTTGCCCATGAACCATCACTCCTAATGGGCGCGCCCCTCCTTGTCCTGTCAACATCTGGTGGCAAGTCCTGTCAATATCTGGTGGCAACTGTTTGGCCCAATTCTAGATGCCTGAACCTTGCTTCCTAATGTCTCACCAAAATTAGGATTCGCATGTGAGACGACCCATGTTGGCCAACGAAGGACTCAAAGCGCATAACGTTGACTGGATGGTGCATGTGGCCTGGGTTCTAGGCATTGGTGATGCTTTGACTGACTCTTGATGCCAAGACATGTAGACGCGTTGTTATAGAACTCGGCTCTTTTTTTCTTTTTTTTTTTATGTATTATTATTTGGGGGTGGCTGCAACGCCTTTTTACTGTTGTGTCACAATTTCTTTTCCTAAAAGGCCGAACTACGTCGGTTGCATTGTTGGGTAGGACATGGAAAAACTTTTCAGTTTGGTTTGTAAAAATCTACTCCTCAGTCTGCTTGAAGCGCCAGAACGTATCCTTTGTATCGTAGCAGGATACGGGCTGGTCCCAGTTTCTTATTAAGTTCAAGGGCAAATGCGCTTTTTACCTTTCTCCATTGTGTAGCGTCAAGGAAATGGGCCAGGACTCTCTTCGATTCCTCGACAACCTGAAATCAACATGTGCTCAGAAATGTTTGTACCACCTATTGAGCTTCAAGGGATTGGACTCTGACCTGGCGTGAAAATGGGCAACCGTACGTACACAGTAGGGGTATTTGTGCACAAAATCGTTTGCATTTGAAAAAAAAAAAAAAAAAGAAAGACTGAACGTTTCAGACTCAGTGAATTCGATACGTTTCACATGTAAATTTACACAATTGGTATCATAAATATAAATTTAATAATTATGATAATAGTATAATGTGAGTTTGAACGTTAAAGTGATATGTGTCAATATAATGAAAATAAATTTGAAAGTAGGTATATTGCGGATGGGTAGACTTGAAAAACTATCTGACCAGCAGGCCAACTGATTGATAATTTGTGGGATTAAAGACGGAGGGTTTTTTTTTTTTTGGCTTTCCAAGGATAAGAAAAGAATTTTCAAACCGAGAGAGTGGGGGAGAGCATTAATGACTGGAAGCCGGTGGATCCAATCTATGCCATTAATTGGAATCAGTAGGTTGTGGCAGCGGTGTACAAAAACAAACAAGAAATGGATCCTACTTCCATGTCTTTTGCAGCATGCTCAAAGGGCGTGTATCTATGTGTAACAGGGGGTGCTTAGCAGACCCCCACAACGCGGCAAGTACTCTGCATTACAGTGAAAATTGTACAAATGCTACACACCCTCTATTCCTTAGAGCTTCTGATGTCAAAAGAAGCCGCACGGCTCTATAAATGCCATCTTTATTGAATTTCTACCCACAAACAGAGATAAAGAGATGGCAGCTATTAATATATGCATAGTTCTACATAAACAAATCGTCTTAAAAAGGAAGAAAATAAAAATCTAATGTTTGACGGTTCATATCTAGACTATGAAACAACAAAAAGAAAGATAATTAAATTGCATGTATTTCCATGAATTCCAAAGAAGTTCCTTGGTCGAATGCTATCTGTAAATTATTAATTAAATTGGTGGTGAGAACTATCAACTTGACGCTGAGTACACTTATAAAGTAGTCAAGTACGTATTACTTATTGGTTTTGCTTTCTTAGTTGACTGCTTTACAGCCTGGCCAATTTTACCCTTTGATACGGAAATTAAATTATTTTTGCTAACAAGAAGAAAAACAAGAAAAGAAACGGAGAAAAATGAAAAAAGGAAAAAAAAAAAAAAAAAGCAAGGAAGAACACATTTTCAGGTAGGATTTGTAATGCCGTAATGGAAATTATTGAGAATTTAAACCCTTCAATTCAGGGACAGATGCATTGAAGGCCCTCGTGGGGCAATTATCGCCTTGGCCCCACAAGAATTAAATTTTATTTCTTTATTTTTGTAGATTTATTTTTATATTGCTCCTAAAATATTTTTCGTCCCCAAGCAATTTCTCACACAGATTCATAATTGCTACACCTTTGGTTCTACAAATGTTTAGTTTTATTTTTTAATTTTTACTAGTTTATTCTTCTGTATAAGTATTTTGTTGCACTTAATTTTTTTTCCCCATTCTGATCAATAAAGTGGACAAACGGCAATCAAGCGGAAAACGGCGATCAGAGCGGGGAATAGAAAATTTAATAACTATGCTTTTATTAAAAGCTGCTATTTTAGTTCAGACATCGCAAAATTGAATAATAAATGCTTGATTTCAGGCAATAATTGAAAATTAGCATCTCACAAAATGGTACAAATAGACATTCTTGCAT
>CM075432.1:8935740-8965529 GCA_037832385.1 Rhizophora apiculata
CTGGGTTGTTATGCGCGCCCTACATGAGTGGGAATGAACATGCAGAGGTTTGTACATGGTCTGTTAATAAGGAAAGAATCTATAATCAATTGAGAGTCTTGAATAGTAAGGCTTCCATTTTCTCCAGTATATTCTGCTCAAATCTGTGTATTTTGATCCTGGCTTAAGAAGTCCTCAACCTTCACCAATTTCTTCTCATATTAGTCCAGTTTCATTCACATTATTTTTTAACTAGCATTCTACACAATTGATTTCTGTAACTTGGGTCACGTAGAATTTCACATAGTGGCTGAGGACTTATCAGATGTCTTAATGAACTGCAGAACTTTTATGCCCAAATTTTTGCATTTGACCTATACAGACGATCCTATCGCGCTCGTTTTTTGGGCAGCCATGATATATTTGCATAAGAACCCCTAATTTTGTGGTCAGAAAGGGAAGCAGCAACCCCAGCTGTGCCTCTGTTAATGGTAGCCGTGACGGTGAGGAGTCAGTCGGTGAACTATGAATTTTCCGTGCAATTAGCCAGAGGTTGATTGGGAAGTAAATATCTCATTGGAACACCACTTCTTTTTCGCATGGGGAGCAAAATATTCAGCAACAAATTTTCTCCAGAATTCAATGTTGTCCTATACAGAATTAAGTATGATATTTATCCAAATGGCCAAAACCAAGTCAGGATAGATTCTTTACCATTGGAAATCTTACTTTGGGTCTATGCTGTTGATGAGACATGTAACGCGTAAGACGACGAGCACACGTTCCAGGTTCATATACTTGCTTGACAGGAGATCTCGAGGATGGACTCTGTTGCTGCAATGGCTGTGGCAATTGCGACCGTTGCTGTGGCATGGCTTTCAAAAGTTGCTGTTGATGTAGATGCAGCATTCTTTGCTGATGATAGAGATTAATCTGCGTGGCAGCAGCCTGAGAAGACTGCCTTGACATGTTACCAAACTGCTACTGCTGATGCTGTTGCTGTTGCTGCTGCTGCTGTTGTTGCGGTTGCTGCTGATGCAGAAACAATGAATGATCTGAATGTTGGGGTTAGGATTTGACTGGTGCCAAACTTCTCACAGTCTGCAGATGTTGTGGTTCCAATTTGAATGGACCAAGATTTCGTAGTGATTGCAGCTGCTGCTGTTGCTGTTGTGTTCCATGTTGATCATTAGTTGACTGTGGCTCCAACTTGACAGGTCCAACACTGTCTAATCCTCCTCGAGGTGATTAAAATTGGTGTTGCTGCAGCGCCTGCGGTGTGTTGTGAGGAACAGCAAACTGTTGCACTGGTTGCTGACCATGCGGAAAACCTTGAGGTTCAAGCTGATGTGACTGCTGTTGATCTGACAAGATCTGGTTGCCAGGAGCGTTTGAAAATTGTTATCCCTGAATTTGAACATCTTGGGTGGCCCAAGAGGCTATTGCGTTTTCATGTTAAACCAAAACAGACATTTGGAAAGTACTTGCAGAGCATTGGGCAGACACAGAGAAAGAGAAGGGGAGAAGATGTCGAAGAAGCTGATCCAGCCGATAGGGCAAAAGAGGCTGACGAACGTGGCGGTGGTGTGGCTGAAGAAGCATGGCATCCGCTTCGAGATTGCCTGCTACAAGAACAAGGTCCTCTCTTGGCGCTCCGGCGTGTACGTCTTTCCCTCTCCCTTTCCCTTTCCCTTTCCCTTTCCCTTTTCTTTATTGTTTATTTATTCATTTAGTTTTTTAGATTGGAGGTGTTCGTAATCGTAATTTTCTGATTGTTTTATTAAATCACCAGAGAAAAAGATTTGGACGAAGTATTGCAATCACAAACTGTGTATTCGAATGTCTCAAAAGGTGTAGTCGCCAAGTCCAAGGATTTACTGTTGGCCTTCGGAAGTGATGATGAGTCCAAGATATGTCTGGAGGTATCCTCCCTTCCCATTTTCCTTGATATCTTAAAATAACTTCTTATTTCTTTGTAATTTCAGAGTTATTAGTGGAATCAAATTGGATTGGTTAGATACTGGAGAAAGGGGAGCTTCAAGTTGCCGGCAAGGAGAGGGAGTCTCAGCTGTCCAGTCAGTTTCTGGATATTGCAACCATTGTCATGCACAAGACCATCAATTCCAAAACCCAGCGCCCCTATACTATCAGCATGATCCAGCGACTTATGCACGATATTCACTTTGCCGTCGACCCCCATAGTAGCTCCAAGAAGCAGGTGACGTGGCCCTTCTCTCATTTCTTGCAACAATCATAAATTGATTAAAAATTTTGTAGCAAACTGTTTGTTGTCTTATCTGTTTAGTTGCAAAGAATTTACATTTGTGAACATATCATATGTTGACTCTCGGTTTATTATCCTTCATGTTTGATGTTCCTGTCATGGTCTTTACTTTTTTTGTCTGCAGACAATGTGTTCTCATGTTATTCTTTGTACTTTGAACAGGCGCCAGAGGTTGTGAGCTTCAAAAGCACTTCCCAATCAAAAGGTCTCCAATGAGATTACGTATAACTGTTCTGGAACCCGGATTTTCTTCTCTTCTTGAAAATTTGAATACCTGGAATGTCACCATTGTGTCAAAGGATGAATCTGGAAGTCTGTAAGCATCTTTCATGCCTTGTTAATGTGGTTTGATTTTCATCTATGTATCTCAAAATTTTCATCCATCAAATGCCTCTCCACCGCAGCAAGTTGTAGTACTTAATTTTTTGTTTCCATTCCATTTTATGGTAATGTGCTCTTTGTTGGTTCTAGAATTTGTTAACTTGAAGTATCCTTTCTTGTGATTGTTTGCTATTGCACACAAGCTTGTGAGATCAATTATGCGGATCCAGAGCACTTTATGTGGTGAAATTTAAATATTTGATTGTAGATGTAGAAACATGTTTGTTTGGTTGGAATGCATCTTTTTTTTTTCTTACTCGCTGGTTTTGTGGGTCGAAGTATGTGGTGACAACTGCGATGCTAAAACCATCTACACTCTCCACACACTTGGCCACACGAGTATTTCTTAATAACACACCAGTCAAAAATAATATTTAAGAAAAAATCAACATGGAAGCAAATAATACTGTTAAAAAATTATAACCGAACATTTTTATCCACCTACTTCTTCGAGAAACCATAAGTGCTTGATGGTATTGTTTCAGGTGATATAGATAACGGTAACAATGACAATGACAGATCTGTGGACAACAATAATCATACGGACGTTGTTCTGGGAGAATCTGAAAGAAGATAGGAAAAATATTATTTTCTTGAGTTTCCTGCGGTAGGTTGACCTTATATTATGCATTGCTCGTGACTCCCTCTTCTGATTGTCTTTAAGACAGGTTAATGGACCCCAATATTACGAAATGAGGGTAAGGGGGTGCAAGCGTTTGCAATTGATTGAGCACATGGACTTTGGGCTTCCAATTTTTTGAAATGGGGTGGTCTTTGCTATGTCCCGTAATTAAAAAATATATATAGTCACGTTAAACATTATTATTAGTAAAATTAAGAGTATAAGAAAATTTACTTAATTTAATTTAAAATTTATATTTAAAAAATTTTAAAATATTTAAAATTATAATTAATTAATATAAATTTTAAATTAATTATATTATCGTTTATAATTTCATATCAATTTGACAATTAAAAATATATTTTTTAAAAATGAAATTATTATTTATATTTTTTATTTTATTTATTTATTTGATAAATAAATTTATTAATATTTAAAAAAATAAAAAAAATTAATATTAAATTTTTAAAAAATAAATAATTAAATATTATTATAAAATATAAATAATTAAAAATTTAATAAAAAAATTATATAAATAATATAAATTTATTATATGTATTAATTGTGTATAAATTATAAAATATAACTGGATTTCTCAGGAGATGAGTTTCCTTGTAAAAGAGAAGGTCTTGGTTGATCTCTTTGACAGAATCACCGAATTCGAGTTTTGCTTGAAAAGTGCACATTATGTCGTGAACGAAAGGATAAAAAGTTTGAATATCCAGATGCGTGAAAGCGCATTCCCCGATGCAATCTGTACACTTTCTCCCAATTGCATTGTGCTCGATGGACCACGATTCGATCTGAGAGTAGTCACCACTCTGCATTAAAATAATTAAAGTTAATTGCGTTTAACAGTATTCATATAATTGTGTCAGTTTAGTGAATTATCAGAACATCTATTTGTTTTGGACAGGGAAAGAACATGTGAGTATTACCGGAATAACTATACGAGTTGTTAAAAAAAGTCGTTGGGTCACCTTCAATCGTCACGTGCTACGAGGAGTCACCGATTTCGCCACCATAACGCATCTCATAGTTTCTATAAATATGTATCTATGCAAAACTATGTTAGAGCCAACCCGGATGGTGACAAGTCTAAGAACCACTCATAGTTTGTATATATGATTTTGTGAGTAGAATACATTGTTTTAAATTTGTGCTAAACATGTATCTCATATGTGCATTTTGCCTTTCAAATGAAGAGTCTTCTTAATTGGGTGTCATATAAAATCTTGAATTTATTTATTTTGTACAAGATTTTTATGATTTATTATCATGACTTTATTAAAATAATTATTTTGAATAAAAAAATCAAAATATCATTTCCATTTTTTTCACAAATAAAAAAAGGGAACAGAGGCAACCTAGTCATAGAAAAAAAAAAAAAAAAAGAGATTTAAGCTCAACATGAGTACTAACCCAAAAATACGGTTGGAGAAAGGCACACAGATTGCCTCAAGTTTAAAGTCACAGATTAACAATTCGCAGTCACAGTTTTGGAACAGTACCAATTCCCAGGATGGATCAACAAGAAGGGACACAGATTAAAGTCACTGTCTCAAGTTTAAGTATCACAGCATATAATAGAAGGATGCAATATGAGCATACCAGCTTCCATATTTATGGGGTTTGAGATGCATCCTCCATGTAAAATGTTGAGGTTTTCACAAAAATTCAATTTTTGAAACTCAAAATTATGTCAGCATATCATAATATATTAATTTTATTATCACGCTAACAAATACTATGAATTATATCTCACTTAATTTTATAAATTTTAAATTTTACATATTCTTATTATAATATATTATAAAATTTTTAAATAAAAATTTAAATTTTAAACCGCAATAATGTAGATATCTCCCTTATAAATTATAAATTTCTAATACAATAATTCTCTTTTATTATAAAAAAAATCTCTAAAATATTTTCCTTCTAACTTATAATTATCATATAATTACATGGTAATATGAACTAATTTTTTATTATTTATAAAGTGCAATCACTCTTAATTCATTTACTTCCATCACAACTTTAACCAATTATTTTCAGTATGCTTTTATAATTGGTGAAAGTTTTCTGGACTCGGTGATAAAATATTTTCGAAACCCGCTAAAATTGGTTACTCTCATTTTTCTAAAGTAACTTTGGATGATGCCCCGTTAAGCTGCAGATTTTTAGTATTATTCAAATTCTCATAGATTATAAGTTAGAATTATAGGATTATCAAACCCTATGAAATCATTTACATTAAAAGATTAGAAAGACGGACTAACATAAAGTGGTGGAGCAAAATATCACATGAACAAACAGATTTATAAACTATAACTACTTATCTAAACAAAAATTCTGCAGGAATTAGACTTGAAACTAATAAAGAAAAAAAAAAAAACAATCATATTTTTAACCCAAAGAAAATGCAAAATCCAAGCAAACTTGTCATCATGTTCCTCTTTAAAGGAATAAAAGGAAAAGTTAGAGATGGCTTGATCTCAAAACTCTGACGAAGATTTCCAATCATATGATAGTTACCATGGTAACAAAGCCTCTGATAATAGTTTTGAATGAATCAGAGAACTTTACCATTAACACAAAAATAATCAAAGCCCCACCAGTCAAGACTTAATAAAAGGAATCAGAGACAGACGGAAGGAATTGGAGACAAAAGGAATCAATGACATCTGTCTGCCAATATTAATCCAACGCAAGAAATGATGTCACTCGGACTTAAAACCCCCTAAGTTTAGACACTACGGTTATTAAAGACAGTATCTTCCAACTTATTCAGCTACATTGTTTTGTTCTGTTTTTTTTTTTTTTTTCATCTTCTGGATTATCTGATTAGCTAGGTACTATGGCACACCCACATCCTAGTTATTTACTTTACCCTAAAAAAATAAAAAATAAATTAAAAAAAAAAAAACTTAAAGAGAGAGATCGAAAGTATTTCAACGTGGTTTTTTAGTAACCGTCGAAAGTTCGCCCAGGAATCAGCGACTTACCAACCTCGATCCCAAATGAATCGTATCTCAAAAACAGCTCCACGACAAGTAGCCTGGACGCCAGCACCACGAAATCTTTCCCCGCGCACTGTTTGTTTGTTTTCAACCGTCGGGCTTTCCGTCTCCGGCCCGTCGGACCACAGCACGTGCTTCAACATCTTCTCTCCCTCCTCCCCCACGAACCGGTCGGCCACGAACTCCTCGGCTCTCTCTAATATCTTCGGATCCCGGGGCGCGAGCGGTTGGAACCCGAATAGCATCTGCTCTTTCTTAACCTTAAACGCTGCGTTGTCGCTCCCAATCACAAAGTCACGCTTCGCTCTCCCGTACTGTAACGGCACGGGCGAGTCGATGCGGAGCGCTTCGTACGCCACAGATTTCATCAGCGGCATTTGTTCCATGGCGGCCATGCTGACTTTTCCACCGTTAGATTTGACGACCGACCTGATCTCCTGGGCCAACTCCGCGTGGAGTTTGAGCCCGCCTCGGCCCAGCCATTTGAGCATGTTTGGGAAGAACAACTTGAATCCGCCGAAGGAATTGAAGCACGTGGCGATGATGATGTTGTGGCAGGCTTCTTCTCGCGACACCCTCATCGGCGCGGCTTCTTCGAGCAGAGTCCCTGAGGCAGAGTAGAAGAAATCGTAGAGCCGCTGGTAGTCTTTCTTGACGAGACATGGAGGGAGGCGATTGGAGTGGAGGAGCGGTTCCTCAATGAACTTTGGAAGGCCGATTGTGAGTATCGGACCAAGTTGAAACAGAGTCCACTTGGTAATTAAACTGGGTCTGTCTCGCCCCAGTTCGGTATCGGCCGGGTTGGTGCCGAACAACGACGGGCCAAGAAGTTGAAGGCCGCTTGATCGTTGGCGTCGCCATGGCTGGCTTTGCCTTTGCTCGTTATCTCTTTCTCCAGCGTTTCAAACATCTCTTCGTAACTCGAGCTGAACTCCGGAATCAAGCGATCCCGGCTTGACTTGAGGAGATGAAACATAATTTTCTTCAGCTTGCCGTGATGGGGCTTGGATGGACCGAGGTGAGTTCTAGAGAAGGCACGTAAGTACGAGTGAAAGCATCCCCCTTCTCGACTTTTGAGACGTCGAAAAGAACTGGGAAGCTCTCGCCGTCCAGCAAAGCCACAACTTGTGGATTAGAAGCAATAAAGGGTCCTGGAGGCATGTTCGTTTTGAATACTGTTGATTGGTACTTCTTGATTTTGTACGTGAAGAATTCATCCCGCCCCCTTGGGTGTAGAAATAATCATTTCGATCCTTGATTGGGCCGATAATTGGAAGGCCGTAGTCGCCGGGTACTTCCCTGATCGGTAGTTTGTTGGGTTCAGGCGGCCGCGTGACACTGCCAGATGAAGCTGGCACTTTTGGACTGTCAGAGACGGAGGCCGTACAAAGGGTCTAGATGATTGCCTATTTTGCAATGGGAATTGGGGTTGCAGGGAAGGGAAAGCTAGAGAAGAGGAAACCATGCTGCTGTGCCTAGTTAAAATCCAAAGGCTTTTTATTTTGTAAGATTCATATGTTAATTTATTTTGATTTATTTTGTGAGATTTATATGTTAATTTACTTTAATTTTTTTTAAGTTTATTGTCTCTATTTTGAGTAAATTTTATTGAAAATGTTGTACATTTTGAATTTTACAAAAACACGGCTACTACTGTAACCAGGGAATTTGATATTATGTTAAAAAATGAAAAAGATAAGTATCACTGCTACACCTACCAAACCGTGGTGTCGTAAGATTTTCCTATTTAAATACATAAGATCTCTGAATTAAATGCTCCTTACTCTTCTAAGATTTTTATATTAAATATCATTTAATCCTCTTGCGACAATACATTCATTATTGTAATTGGTAGTAATATATATATATAATATATATAAAATATAAATATATATTCAATGATTATAATAATACATATTAAATTAATACCTATATAATAATGTTATATTAAAATAAAAATAAAAATCATTCTGCCACGTGCAAAAGATTTTGTCGGTGCATACGCTCGTTGTGCGTAAAACGATTTTAAACCAAAAGGGTTATCGGGTAGGGTGGACGGTTCACGCACATGCCTTAAACAATTGACCCGGAAGCCATCTCTTACTAATTCTTTGGCGGAGATATGCTATTTGGTTTGAAAACATAGGTCGTTGCTAATTGTATTTTCTTTCAAAAAAAAGGGTAAAATAATTTTTTAAAAGTTATTTAATATTAAAAAAATAAAATTATTTAATTTAAAATATTTTAAATTTAAATTTAAATTTTTAAATAATTATTTAAATAAATTTTAGTATGATTTAAAATTATTTTTTTATATAATATTCATAATTTAAGTAAAAAATTATTTAAAATTTATAATTTTTTCAAAAAAATAAAATTATACTAAATTTTAATAAAAAATTATTTGATTAACTATTTAAATGAATTATAATATTATTTAAATTTGATATATTTTTATATAATTTAAATAAATAGTATTTAAAATTTTAAAAAAATTTAAAATATATCAAAATTAAATTAAAAATATCTTATTTGAATAAATATTTAAATGAATTATAATATTATTTAAATTTAATTTATTTTTATATTTTTTTAATTTAAATACACAATATTCAAAATTAAAAATTAAATAAAAAAATTATATTTTAATAAAAAATCTAATTTAAATAATTGTTTAAATAAATTATATTATTATTTAAATTTTAATTTTTTAAAATAATTTATTCAATTTACATGATAAGTTACTTGAAATTAAAAAAATAAAAAAAATATTTAAATAATAAATATTTTATTTAAATAATTATTTAAATAAATGATAATATTATTTTAATTTAAAATTTTTTTACATAATTTTTTTTAATTTAAATAAAAAATTACACAATTTTTATAAATAAATAAATAAATTCATATTTAAATAAAAAAAATATTAATTTGATTAACAATTTAAATAGATTATATTTTTATTTAAATTTTAATTTTTTTTATGTAATTTAAAATATTTAAATAAAAAATTACTCAAAATTGAATAAAAAATCATATCAAAATAAAAAAAATTAATTTAAATAATTACTTATAATTAGGATTTTAATTTGACTCCTTTAAGGGAAATCAAATTTAAAATCCCCTAGAAAACATATACTTGTTTGTCTATCATCCTTTTATTAACTCTAATAGTTTTTTTTCTTTATATTTTTTTATTAATTTAATTGATGTCAATTCAAATTCAAACTAAAATTTTTCATTTTTAAAAATGACTTTAGTACCATTAAGCTAAAATTAATTTAATAAAATTCTATACATTTATACATAATATTATTAATATATAGAGTTTAGTTTTATTATACAAATATATCTAAATTATATCAAAAATATAAATTAATCTTTTTAAATATAATTTAGTAATATTTCATTAATTGAGTGTTGTGTTTTTTATTCAATGAAATTTGTGTAACGACATTATTGGGCATTTTTTAAAGAATTGCTCGGCTGACATAGTTCTCAATATTACTATTTTTTTCGTTATTGGATACTGGTTTGTATCTTAAGGTGCAAAATTCAACATCAACCCACTAAACATGTAGATATTATGCTCAATTAAGAAATTCTCAAATCCCTCGGATTCTTTTTTTTTGGTCGTTGCATGAATGATATTTTGCTTATGAAGCAGATAAATAAAATTTAATTGGGTATGTATTGAAGACAATTTGCTTAATTTATATGCATTTTGAGTTAGAAAATAATACTTCCTCATCAACTAGAATCGTGTCAACACTAATTAAACTATTTTTTTTTTTTTTTTATATTCACAAATATTCACAAGCGAATGACGCGACATTTGATGGTCACATTTTTTTGGCAAATTTTGAAATTTTTTATTAACTGATATTCCATACTCTGCAGAAAAGAGAGAAAAAGTAGGCACTTTAATCTTTAATCTTGAATGTTGCTTTGCATAAAATAAGGTTTGACATGAAATGAATTGTGAAAAAGAAGATTTTACCTTGGCTTTTGGGGCTAGTCGGACTATTTGTTTGAACGATTTTGAAAGAAGAAAAAAAACAAATCTTGGCTACAAATCTCGGTCAAAATTGCATAATGATTTAAGTGCTATTTAATTGATATTGTGTAATAATTTAAGATATTCTTTTTTTTTTTTTTTGTAAAAAACAATTCTTAGCTATAAATATCGGTAGATATTAGTCTTGTGTAATCACTGACAAAGAATATGGTGTAACTTAACCCAAAAAAGAATCTGGTCTATTAATTTAAGGCAAAGTAAATTTCCTTTGAAAGGTCAAATCTAGATGACAAATCTATGTAAAAACTATATAATGGTTTAAGGTCAATTTAGTATAATTTAAGGTAATTTTATAATTTAATGTAATTTATTGGCTACAGATTTTGGTAAGTATTTGGAAAGAAACGGAAGTCAGGAGAGCCAGGGAGGAGACAAAAGAAAAGAAAAAAAAAGGAGGAGGACTAGAAGTTCCAAAAATGAAGGATTTGAGGGGCAGAAAAATATAAAAGGAAAAGAGTTCGGGGAATAGGTTAAAAGGTAAAGAAAGAGTAAGGATCAAAATAAAAAAGTCGGAAGATAGACAGAGAGAGTATTACGCGTGAAAGAAAAGGGACAATAAAATTTATTAATCTAATAATTATAAATGTGAGAAAGAAAAAAAAGAGAAAAAAAAAAGATATAATTTACATATAATAATAGTAAAGTAATTAATAGAAAAATAAAAATTTAAATTTATAAAGATATATATGTATGTAGGCTCATAGTAGGCTCATATGATTGGATATATATGTATATTAGTGTCTTCCGCCAACGCCGTACCAAATGGGTTTCTTCGAACGCATTGGCATCCATCCCAGGCAGCCAAGCCGAGCCCAACCCAAAAAGCTTATCTCTTTAACCGGTCCAGAAGGAGCTGCATGGATTTGGATGGCTGGGAAACTATTCAGCCCATTTTGATTTGGATCTATGGACCATATATATTGTATAGCCCCCTTGTTATAATTGCTATGTCCGAGGCTAAAAATGGCGAGAAGGGGTTGTAATATTTAAGCGTGGCAAATTAGCGAATGAGAAACAGGAAGGGGTGCTATTTAAAGAATTAGAAAAAATAGAAAAAAATATAATAAAAAATATAGGTTTGGGATTTCTGAACGGTGACGTGGGCAATTTTTAGCCAGACGGACGAACCCCGTGACTTACTACTTTTGAAACTTTTCTTCTGTAGAGAAACTTTTGAAACTTTTCTAGCCAGACGGACGAATACCGTGGCCCTTGGGTTCCATTCCTCACTACCTGTGCGGGGCACCTTAGGTACTTTTAGTAGGAAGCCTACGTGGCACACTCACTTGTAGTGCTTTAAAGGCTTGTACGGTGCGCATGAGAAAGGATTTTTAGGCAGTCATGGTAAAGGCCTTTATGGCATACTTGCGCAGGGCTTTAGGTAGCCCTAGTTTTGTTAAAGGACAAGTAAGGAGTTGCAATGTAAGATTGCAAATAACTTATTAAAGGAAAGTGAACCTTTATTTATAACTTGTGTGGCAAAATGCTTCTTACATGTCTTTGCCATATTTTTCATCAATGATAACCCTTCAGGCTCGCAGAGCTCCAAGTTCATAGAATGAGAGTTCCATCCAGCACTTTTAGCCGATAGCTTGCAAGCACTAGTTCTTCAACGATCGTGTAACGGTCCTCCTAGTTTGATGAAAGTTTGTTTGCTCCTTCATTGCCATTGCTGGCTTCCTATTTCCATAACACCATGTCACCTTTTGTGGCGCACAGCTCGAAATTCCAAAGCACAAAATGTCTAAAGGGAGATAAGAAAGCCATTGTCTTTTTTTGTCTCGGTTAATTGCATCTGAGACTATCTTGTGGGACAGGTGGACGGCGGCCCTTGAAATAACGATGCCTACATGTGAAAGGAAAAGAAGAAATGATTGAAATATTTGGTACCTTCGCGAGATATTCCGTAGAATTTGTGGGCAAATCAATAATTGTCCTCTGTGGTGGATCCAAAGATGAGATCAAGTCAATCATCCAGCGATCTGGATTGCGGGCAGGCCAATTTTGCCCTACACGGTGGGTCCCGACATTCGTGTTCATGTTTTGGATCGTAGATTCACCGTCTCTGCTGGAGTCGGAGAGGCCTCAAAGTTCACCGAAGGTGACAATGCGTAGAGATTGTCGCAAAGCTCATTGCTTGACAGCTTCACATGCTTTAAATGAGCATTTTTGTTTTTTTCTTTTTTTATTTTTCGTTAAAAAGGTCTGCTGGGGTTAGTCGTGTGGGGTCCATGACCTTTTGTCCACCCAAAGGATCTGATTGGGTGTAGACTAGATCTTTCTTTCAAGATTTTTTTTTTTGGTCAATTAGCTTGAATTTAATAACTTTATTTATTTTTTCAAAAAAAAAAAAAAAAAATATATATATATATATAAAACAAGCCAAAGATTTTATAAAAATAAAAAATATATTAAAAAGTATAAAAATTTGACCAAAAGAAAAAAGCCAAAACATTCATAAATCTTTCTCCTCTCTTTTTCTCCTTTTGTCTCTTCTTACATTTTAACATCGCAAACGTGGTGGATAGATGATAGAAATGAAAAAAGTAGATATATATTTATAAAGAAATTTTCAAAAAATTCAAAAATAAATCTAAAAAAAATCTATCAATTTCAAAAACTTCAAAATAAAAGTCAAAAGTTCAAAAAAAAATCTCAAAATATTTTTAATAAAATTTGGAAAACAATTTAAAATTTTAAAAATACAAAAAAAAAAAAAGAAAACTGAAAATTTTTCAAAACAATTCTAAAAAAAATACAAAGGAATTCAAAGAAAGAAAAATAATTTCAAAAAAATATATAAAAATTTCAAAAAAAAAATAAATTTCAAAACAATTATATATATATTTATATTTATATATATATATTATAATTTTATAAAAATCCAAAAAAATGTTCAAAAGATTGAGCATTAAAAATTTTTAAAATTTTAAGAAAATTTTGAATTCTGAAAAATATATGAAAAGTCAAAAATTCTTTTATCTTTCCTCTCTATCTCTTCTCTCTTTATCTCTTGTTACAAATATTTTTCAGACTTTTTTTTTTTAATTTTAAGAGTTTTTAAAATGTTTTGCAGTTTCTTTTTGATTTTTTTTAAACTCTTTTTTTTTTTTTTAACTTTATGAAAAAAGTTTTAGATTTATTATTCAATTTTTAACTTTTATTTTGAGTCTTTTGAAATGTATAAATTTTTTGGTTTAGTTTTTTAAATTTTCAAAAAAAAATCAGATTTTTTTTTTGAAAATTACAATTTTTGGTGGAAATCAAAAGTTACTGACCCATCTATAAACTGCCACGTCAACAAATTTTTCCATGTCATCAAGATAGTTTATTAGTTTAGATGATTTTCACCACATCAGCTGTCACAGAAGTGGTATATTATTACTTAACAGCTAATTTAATAAAATGCAGAAAATTGACTCAATTACAAATTTTTTTAAAGCCCTATTTAAACAATTTTATAAATATTGAACCATTATAAATTAATTAACAGTTATTGGTCTAATTATAAATTTATCCCATCTTAGTAGAACGACCATCTTAAAGTTCTATACTCCCTTTTAAAAAATTATTACAAACAGCCACCGAAATGATATTATTTGGGTGTAAATAGTAATCTAACACTTCCTTTTTGGTGCACTGGAAAAAAGAAAAAAAAGTCTAACTCTTTCTTTGAAAAAGAAACGAAAAAAAAAAAGAAAAAGACAACCAAATTCGAAAGAGCATCCAATTAAAATTGTAATTGAGAAAAACTTGTGTCTCCAAGGTTGAAAGCGAAGCCACACATACGAACAAAACCCGAGTGGTCTAGGAAATGGCATTCGTCCATTGTGTTAAAGACGTGAACAGAGACTTTAATTTTTCAACTTGCGTGGGTTGGCACGTGCGCAGATTACAGTTCCTTCGCGGAGCGCACCTATCCCGTTTGCTTCCACCTTCTACGGATGGAAATTGCAATATAGGAAGCCAACCAAAGATGCTTCCAAGCGGGCGATGAAAAACAGACCAACGACCGGTACAAAATAAACTTCAGCCCAATAGATGCGTCCTGACACGTGTTCGGCTCATAACTCGTTTGGCTCCACACGTTGTCAAAGGTCAAACATTTCATTTCATCAAATTAACATGTTTTGGTCTCAGTTTCGGTGGACCAACACGGGGAGGAGTCATTCTTTGTTATTTTGATTATTTTTTTTTTTAAAGATTCATTAAAATAATTTTTTATATCTTATCTTAATTTTAATAAATTTAAAATTTATCACTGTAAGATTTAATCATTAGATTTAATTGCAGTGTAAAAATTTAATTATAAATTAATGTAAAAAAAAGCACATTAAATTACTAATAAAACAATTCCCCGTGTAGTGTAGTGACACTAGGTCAATATGCCTCGAATATTCGCTCATACATTGCACAAATATTGTTATAAAAGGCCGCCGCACCCAGGAAACTAAAATTCCAAAAAATTTATGTAAAGCAAAAGCACACCAACTAGCTAGGCCAAGGACAATGGCAACCGCAAGGCTATTACGTTCATCTCGCGCTTTGCGCTGCTTCCTTCCTTCAAGAACAAGTGCTTCGTCGATTTCTATAGTGGAATGCATAAGCAACAAGGCGGGGTTCAGTGCACAGAAGGTAGCTACCGGCCAGGATGGCGGCGATAGGAGTAAAACGTCGTCGGTGGCTTTGAAAGCATCCGTGGCTACATCAGAGAGCTTGATAACCACCGCAAAGCCAGCTGGGGTTGATCGCGGAGGGGGATTAAACATCCCTTCCATGATCACAACTCTTAGCAACGCTTTGCTTAAGATTTTGAAGACACCTGTGAAACACAAACCGCGGAAATTTCAAGCCCAAATGTTCGTTGAAAAGGTATGTTCATAGGATGTACGGACATAAATGTATACAGACACACGCAATACATATATTTTTCATGAATTTAATATTATTTTTAAACATATAATTAAAAAATTATTATTTAATACACTGTAATTAATATTTTGTTAAAATTTTTATAATAATATATTTAATATAACATAAAATATAATATTAAAAAATTTAAATATTAATATAATTATTTAAATAAAAGATAATTTGTTAATTATATTTTTTTTTATTATTAACGAGATATTTACTAAAATATTCATGAATTAAAAGTTTTTTTTTTATTTGATACTTTTCGATGTATTCAACAAGTATGATATACGACCCAAATCCTTTTAAGAAGCATTATTGCTTTAGAACCTTACTGATAAAAAAAAAAAAAGAAAATATTGACCTTTTCTTGTTATGGCTTCATGCATGTCTTTGACAAAATCGTTGAAGTCATTGTAAGAATTGCGGTTACCTACTGTTAATGAGTACTTACAGTAAACTTCCCAGTAACTCGTAGAATAAAAATAGAAAGCAGTCCAAGATGGCCAGAATAATTACATGGGGATGTATAGGCAGGTTCATTGAACTTCACATAAAGCAGTGGCAATGAACTTGTCAAGTTGTTTCATTTCCACAATCCGTGTTTATTCAGTTGCATCGTCTCTCTATATGTCGCTGTCAAGCTGCTGGCTTTTCCATGCTTTTACTTTTTCTTTTTTTTCTTTTCACATGTTTTGTTTATTTATTTTTTTATGTAAAATTTATTTATAATTTTATATTATAAAAATTATTTTATTATTTATTATTTTAAATAAATTTTACTTATTATATATTATAAAATTATAAGTGAGTTATATTTTTTTTTTTAAAAAAGTCAATATATATATATATATATATATATATATTTAATTCGTGGCAATAATATTTGGACCACAGAATTGGAGTGATTTTATTTCCCTGGTTAACATGCAAAGATGAACAAGTTGTAGATTAAAATTAACCCCCACTTTACCGACTTTTGCAGTTTATTGTCGACTGTCGATTCTTCACATTATTTGCCGTAGCGGGATCCTTGCTTGGTTCAATGTTGTGTTTCGTGGAGGTAACATTTTAAGGGAGAAAAAAAAAAATGGCTGTATTTACATTTTTGTTATTTTCTTCAGCAGATTTCTGGTATCTGATGGAGACAATTCCATACTATCTTTGCAGGGTTGCTTTCTCATTTTAGAGTCCTATCTCCAATATTTCAATGCCTTGTCACAAAGTCTAGATCAGGCACACATAATCAAGCTACTTATAGAAGCCATAGGTACCATAATATTAATATGTCTGTCTCCATATCTCCTCCAATTGGTGAACTTATAGAACGATGTCGTACGTGTTGGTTTCTAATATGTGTTCAATTCTCATGCAGACATGTTCTTAATAGGAACCGCCATGCTTACTTTTGGGGTTGGTCTTTATGTCATGTTTGTTCGATCGAGGAATCCGAAAGATGAACGGCCATGGCCTCGAGGGTCAAACTTCTTTGGGCTCTTCTATCTAGAGGTGAGCATTCTGGAATCTGGATTACATTTTAGTGGAACAACTAAAAGTAGCTTTCCATCGATTCAGTTCAGGGGCTAAATCATCTTGTGCCTGTTTCAGTCGCTTCCCACATGGGTCGAAATGCAATCGATTTCGAAAGCAAAATCTAAGATAGGGCACGCTGTTATGATGATACTTCAAGTGGGGCTTCTCGAGAAATTCAAGGATGTGCCTTTAATTACCAGTTTGGATCTTGCCTGTTTGGCCGGGGCAGTGCTTGTTTCGTCGGCCAGTGCATTCCTTCTCTCGAGACTTTCTGTTGGTGGCATCGTGGAGGCTAAGTAGCCAGCTGGGGTGGGAAGAATTTCAATAATTTCTTTTCGGGTTTATTATTGGCCCATTTAAATTTTGGGCCACAGAAGTATTGGGCTTTGTTTAATTAGGCTTGTAGTTATATGCTTGGCCTCACAAAGTTATATGCAAGGAAATTACACCTTTCATCTAAAAAGAAAAAAAAACAAAGGAATATAGAGAGAAGGCTCTTTGGACCATGGCAAAGAGAATATAGAATAATAATCTACGTGCTTTTGTTATAGCCTACAGACAACAGGTATAGCAGCAGCGCGGAAAGATATTTATGCTTTATGTTGGAGAAGAGATAGCTTGAGTGGCTATAAATCCTTCGTAGAATATATAGACTGTTGTAGTCATCTACTCTCATTTTATACAGACAGGTGGCTAATTCACGCGTTGAATGAATATCATCACAATGGAATGAATTTTCACAAGTTGAAACACTGTGGAAGAGGGACTAGACAATCAAGCATGAACACTTATCTTTGAAATTTTATTTATCATGTTTTTGAATGTTGTAGACATGATAGTTCAAAGTATTATTATGTAAACAAAGATGTAACAAAATAAATTCACACGTACACGCACACTCACACACTCACTCAATCACTCACTCATATATTATATGCATAAATGTATATAATATACATATATAAATAAAAAATGTATACATATCTATACACATATGATAGAAATAATACATATAGATAAATAATATATATATATATATATATTTAAAAATTTTTATATAAAAATAAATAAATAAATAATATTTTTTTTTGATCTATTTTAACATATATGAAATTAATGGGTGAGACTATAATCAACCTTAAGTAATTAAATAAAAATTAATATAAAAAATAAAAAAATATATATTTTTAATAAAAATTAGTATATAACAAATAAATAATAAATAATAATATTTTTAAATATTCTAATATATAATAAAATAAAAATAATTTTAAAATAGTAACTTATTTATTCGTATGTTTAGCTGAATTTGACATAAACCTAAGTAACCTAAACTCAAAAGAAAATCCTAATTTGATTTAACTTGAAAATAAGTTGATTCAAAATGGTAAAAAAATTGAAATGACTCCACTTAAACTTGACTTGAAGACCCACTTTGACTCCTTTAGTTGTAGCCATCCATTGAGTAAATTTATCTTCGTGTAACTTTTGGGTAAGCAACCAATCATCGATCATTGACTTAAGACAGAAGCATAATGGATAAGATCATAAAAGATGTAAGACATAGTCAGACAAATAAGTTTTGCACGTGACAGGCATTCAAACAAGGATCATGCCAAGTTGCTGGTTTATGCTATTGAATTTTATAAATTCCTATGACACTAATGTAGTTACTTTTTGGCCACTTTACCACCAAATACATGGCTTCTCTTAACCAAAATCGTTAGAAGATTATCATTGATTGCTTACAAATTAATTGTCATATGAATAATAGCTTTCTTTTGAACCTTGGCACGAATTCAATGGATATAATCAATATTTATTTGGTCGTTATATATGTCTAAGGGCATTTAAAAGGTAAAATATAGTATAGATTGCAATTTCTTTGTTTGAGATTCTTAGGGATATATAGTGTTCTTTCTAACGTCACGATTGAAGCCCCAAGCAACAATAGCCAACAAGGATGAGTTAATAATTCAAGATTCTTCATGAGACTGAAACAACAAGCCAACAAATTAGCTGTGATTTCCAAAAAAAAAAAAGTAACTCCACCTACATAATGTGTTACAAGCCATAAAGGCTCCAAGTAGCAAATTGAAATTTGAAAAGTAAGCACAGTGAAATCAAAAGTCATGACAAGGAGTGAGAGACTCTAGAATAAGAATATAATATTGACTATGATAAGCTAAAACTAGAAAAGATCTTTTAGCACTTTCTCCACAATATGCGCACACACACACACTTGAGAAGAATTAATCAACAAATGAGGACTGAGAAGGTAGACCTTCAACAAACATTGTGCCAATGCAACTAATGATACTAACAATTTTATACATGCTTGAGATTGAACTCTGCATTGGCAACCTAAACGAGAAGGTAATGCAACCAATCTTGAACAAGTATAGGCAACATACCAAGCATATTTCTGAAATCTTAATTGTAAATGACAGTTAAGGAGCAATTTTGTGCGAGCTTCAAATTATGCCCTGTATTAATGACTCAAGTGAATGAGTAATACAATCATCTTGAACAAGTATAGATAACATGTTAGCATACTTTCCGAAATTTTAACTATAAAATGATAATTGGAAGCAATTCTTGAGTGAGTTTAAAGAATGCATTTTTGCATTGTCCTTACTCAACAAACCGAGTCCTTTGTGAGGCTTATTACCTTCTACACAGGGACCATAAATATGGGTCTATAAGACCTCCCAAATTCTTTTTTCTTCCATTCTATTACACTTTTTAAGGAATATTGTCACACGTAAATGATTTCATTAAGAAGCTCAGAATTATGATTAAAGTAAGGTACTAATAGCTAAACATTTCAATCAAATGTAATGTTTTCACCCACCAAAGAGGGTCAGTAGATTATTATGCAATCATTCAATAATTAATTCGGCACACAACGAATGCCATAATTAACAAGTAGAAGGTAAAATCATCCTAAAAAACCAGAAAACCCAGCATATCAAAGACAATGCACCAAGAATTGACCAAGAGAGCACTTATCTTGAGTGGTGGACGGTACTGATCCCAAGCCAATCAAAGCCTATTGGTATAAAAAGGTACAAAAAAATTAACACATTGTTTCATGCATAAACACACGATTAGCTGAAGAAGTAAGAAAAATAAACCCAAAGGCATAAAAAGCAACTAAAAGAGGTGAGAAGAATATACTAAGGGTTTTAACCCCAAGGAGGCTCGTCGGAAAAACATTATCAGCGTACCAACCGCAGAGTCTCCTTGCATCGCTCAATGCATCATTGGAGGTGGTGTGCCAAATGGAGGCTAGGAAACGCGTTGAACCGACGAACAACCCAAAGGCTAAGCCGCCACATCACCACTGCTTGTGCCGCCGCCCGGTGGGCCATTTCGTCTCAAAAATTGGCATTAGTCAAATGTCATGCGCCGATTTATCTAGTGGCGCCCTCCACACGCCGACCGGAGCAACTGTGAAAAGCGCACGACCATTACTTCAAAGTTTTGATGCAGCTACCGCACTGCTATTGCATGCGCCACTGCCCGATGCCCTATCAACCCAAAAACTGGCACCATTTGATGCGTTAAGCGCCGAATTCTTGCCCACTGACGGCCCTCGACGCGGTGAACGGAGCGCGTACAGGTGGAAACAACCATTGCCTCGAAAGCCAACCGCTGTCACGATTGGCCCACCCACCACACTACGCCGCTTCTAGGCCATTTGACATCGCACCAAGAGCAACACATTAGTTGACTTAGCAGAGACGACAGATTTACCCATTGATTGCTTCTCGCGCATCGATCGAAGGCCGACAAACGTATCATTGCCTACAATAGTCATCCTCCCTTCCTACCACATCCAGTTCCAAGCAAAAACCAAAAAAATATCAATTTTTGAAGGTCAAATCATGGCTTCCAACACACAGGAATGGCACCCAAAGCTTGTGATTGAGGCGTTGTCAAAGTCCTAAAAACATAAAAAAAATTGGTTCAGAGATGGCAGAGTTGAGGATGTAGAGAGAGAAAGAGTGATTTTGCATCTAAAAATGTAAGAGAAAGCGCAAAATGGACAGAGAAAAAGGAGGTCTAGTCACAAGGGCCCAAGTAAAGGAAGAAAGAAAGGAAAGAAAAGGAAGAAATAAATGGAAAAAAAAGAAAAGAAAGAAAAAAGGCCAAAAAAATTGCGTGAATAGGACCGTGTAGATCAGCGAATGTGCGACTAAAATCAGAACAAACGCCGAAATGAGGAGGAGCGATTCTGTGCTGCAAACGGTGACGAAGAGGGCGTGTTTGACGATGAGTGTCGACCGAAGAAACTTTTCTGTCTTGTAAATACACGACTTTCCAACAGTTTCATGGGCGGGCTTGGTGGCCAATAACAACCTTATTGGCGTCTGAAGACGTTCGATATGTCTTCCAACAACAAAAACGGCCCCGTGCGGCAGCGCGTAGGCGTGGTCAGCATTGGCACTCTAGCCATGATGAGCGAGGAACCCACTGTTTTTTTGAATTAAAATATTTATTTTAATATTTATAATAAAATAATTATATAAAAATTTTTAATTTTAATAATTAAAAAATATCGTATAATTACAAAAATATATATATAAATAATATAAATATTGTTATTTTAACAGTGTCAAACATATTTTCTAACACAAATAAAAATTTAAACGAATATTAACGAATTTAATTTTTATTAAAATAATAATAAATTATTAATTTAAATTAATCTATTACAGTTATAAAAAAAATTTTAATAAATACAAATTTAAGTATTAGAATCTAATCGTTCATGCGTATAAATATAAATATTGTTTCGGGTGGTGCGATCTTGGCGAGACTAACCAAATTGATTACAAGGAATAGAAGTCTGTTTAACTCAAATGAAAAAACGTAAAACAATAAGAGAGTCACCACCAACGATGTAAATTATCAGTGATGCGAATGGAAAATCCTCTTTTTTATTATTATTATTATATTATTTATTTTTTTTAATTTCTAACTCTACTTTAAGAGAGACTTAATTTTCTCTGTTTCCATGGTAGAATCGTACATTCAATTTTTCGTCCAACATGTTATTATTACATGTTTACATTTTCAACACGCCTCATGTACAGCACCTTTTGAATTTTCTAGTTGTTTCATAAGCACAATCAATATTCTCGATCTTTTAAATAGGAAGAAGGCAAGCATAAAGCAACATTGCGTCCATTCGTCATCACACAAATCTGACATACAGAGGCCGACAGCACCTTTTGCTGGGCCGAAGGGGCCTCCGCCGCATCATCATGTTCAGGCAAAATCTTAAAGCGTCTCAACGATTGAGGCCACAGCTGTTACAAGACCATCAATGTGCGTCAACCTCAAATTCACGCGCAAGCTCTCTCATGTCAATATTTCAACACATGCAAATTTTCATCAATTAAAGTGAAACTAAAGACAGACGCATAACTCTCAGATGTTACATATACTGTACTCATCATATAATTGGGCACCAAACCTTACATAGACCTGACACTTTAACCAAAATTATTTGAAGGGTTGTCGGGAGCAGAAGATCTGTGTTGGTCCAGGGGATCATCTGATTCTTGATCGCGTGTTCAGCGGATCCACTTATGGCAAAAATTTTCACGGGATATAGGATTAGACTCTTCTCAATAGGTATGACTTGCACACAATTATCAATAGGGAAAGATTACTAGAGTATGACTAGAACACATCAGGAAGAAAAGATTACTAATCTCTGATACCAAGCGGCAATAGTAGCTAAGCTCCGTCTGTTTGTTGTTGGCTTTTGGCCTATTTGCTATCGGACGAAAAGATTAAAGGAAAAAGATAACTGCTATCAAGGATAAGATCTTTGTTCTTTCATGTGAACTAGCAGCTGTGGGGATTAGTTACCCTTAATTTTAACAAATAATTCTAAATGATCTGGATCATTAATACAGTCTCATTCCTACATTGCATACGAAGGTCTTAGAAACACATCTACCTAAGAAATAGTTTCCATAACATAAAACCAATTCAATCAAGACATGAAAAATTCATGCACTCAAAATCAACAAGTCACACAGCAAACTAAAATTAAAGACAAACCACTTTCAGTTACTTAATGGGTCAATTTGCAATGGAAATAGGCTACAGGAATATAGTTCCAAAATCCAGGTTATGGAAATCAACATAGAGATTTAATGTATAGAGGATGGCCATAGACAAGAGCAAGGACAAAACTGTCTAAATTATCTGTTATCAAACATCAAATCTGGGAGATGGTGCTTCCTCACAGCTGGAATGTTTTCAAAAGCGGGGTTCGATTACATGAACTGGCATGTCCGGTGGCAAACCTGGGATTGCATAGAGTGCAGTGTCCACAGGACCAAGATCCTCAGGTAACACCCTGGCATGTCGTGGCAGAAGCAGGATTGGTCTATAGGTACAGAATTCACAAGACCATGGCTCCTGAACCTGACATTACATTCAGTGCTGCAGTCCTAACTTGTCTTGCTGCAAAAGTAAAGCTGCCTTGATGCTGCAGTACTTGTGTCTTTTTGTCTCTTTAGCTGCTGCCCACATCGGAAGTCTACATCCGATAGTCCATTCTCTAATGCTGTAAGCCAATTGTCGAAAGTAATTTTTAGTTCACAATGTGTTGTCAGACCAATAAAGTTTTGCGAAATTCACTGAATCTTTTCTGATGGCTATCAGCCCTAGAAACTCCTTTTAGTTCTTCTCTGCACAGCCATGAAGCCTTTCCAAACAGATTCTGCCTGCCCCTGCGAGTACTCAAATAGTTGTTTCTAGCAGGATTATTGCCATGGCAACGGTAATATCCATATGCATAGGTCCACTTGAGCACCCGCCGCATTTTCAACAAAACTAATCTGCTTGCCAGGCTTCTGCCAGGAATGTAAGCTGAGATGCAGGCTGCTGGAACTTGCAAGCAAGTTCCTCAATATGTTGTCTTGCACTTTGCGCAAATCTCCAGGGCCAATTTGCCTTGACCTTTCGTTGCTGCCCAGCGATCATAATAATGTTGATACCTGAGAATATCTCACTCTCAGTGATTTGTATATCCCCCATCCTTATGCATCTCTCCATACCCGTTGCAGGAACCAGCAAGATGACCTCTCCAAGCTCCAAGACATAACCAGCAGAATTGAAACCCACAAGGTTGTGAACACCATGTGCATACACCCTTCATTCTTCTTCAATTGCACGCGTCTGGCACTTGGGACAAGGCTTGGTATAAGCCTTCTTCCAAGTTTTCGTTTTTCAGAATCTGAATTGCTCTTCAAAATCCACTTCGCCACAATGTCACAGTCCACGGGTACGGTCGTTCCTGACTACAATTCCAGCAAAAAGCATGAGAACATGCACAAAGGGAAACATCAAAATCTCATCACCACAAGCAGAAAATCAATAGCGAAATGCAATCCGGAGCAGCGGCACCATTTTCTCTTCTGCTTTTTTCCACGTAGACCTAGCAAGGAAAAAAAATACTTCTCCTTGTCTTCCTCAGATGCCAATTCATTGATCAAATTCTCGCCCACTGCAAAAAAACACATCAGGTGAGGACACTTCAGCATCAAGCATTCGGACCGTCACCCACTTTCGTTTTTGATATACAGCCTCAGCACTCAAACAAAGGCATGGCCACAAGCCGCCGATTTCATCGAATCAAGAGGGATAAGATTCGAAGCAGACCCCACAAGTCTCGATAAACGATGCCTCCAGCCCGCAGGATCCGAGGAAACAGATTTCTGATCGGCTCCTTGTTTGTCCTTGGGGATTTTCCAACAAAACCCACCTTTTTACGGACTCCAAATTCATCGCCAAACCACTCTCATGAACCCTGCTAACACTCAATTATAGTGAAGGAGTAGAATACTTGCCTCGCCTTTCATTATGGAAAGTGACGGCGGAACAGCCCCGCCGTATCAGCCTCCATCCGCTGTCGTATATCGGCTTCTCTCAACACCGTATAGTTCTTTTTCCTGTTTTTGCCGAATGATAGCTACACCAGCCGGTTCTTCAATAAACTCGGAATTCAGACGTTTTTCACTGGAGCCAATCGCCGCCGTTTCCGCCACCACGTCGCTGTAGTAATCCGAGGCCGCGTCGTTCTCCGGGAAGAAGTCCTCTTGCATCGTCCGTGCCATTGCTTATCCGCCCTTGAAGTCCATCAGCGAATCCTACGGCCAAGAGCTAGGGAAACCCTGAAAGCCTGCTATGGGATTTGGTTAGTCTTTTGCGAGCTTTTCGCTCTCTGGGTTGCGAGATCAGAACGTACGCAAACCCTCAGCTGTTGACGTCAACTTTATTTTGGCGAGAAAAAGAGACACTTTACTCATCCTGTGACCCCCGGAAAAAAAGAATTAATTGAATCAAAATTCGGACTCTTCTTTGCTTTTAAATAACGGAATATTACGCGTTGGCAACCTAAGCTTTTAGGCCTTGCAGACGACTCAATTATTCCTCAAGAATTTAGTGATCCGGTTCCATTGAACTTGCTCAATTTCCTTTTATTCGTTATAAACTAATGACACCCAAACTTATTTTTTTTTTTTTTTAAAAAAACAGAATCAATTTTAAATAAGAGCATAATAGAATGATTTAAAATCATGAACTCGCTTCAAAGTTCGATATTTAGTCATTAAAAAAAAAATCGGGTAATGTATAGACCAAGTTTGTTAAGTTGATTTTTGAAATTATACATAGTACATATATTAAATCTTTTGGTCATTTTCATTTCTATTCAATTTTTAATTTTTTATGTATATTATTATAAAGTTATGGGCTTGCCTCACAGTAACACTAAATCTTATTTTCAAAATCGTTTAATAAACCAAAACAAAATATAAAATACGGCAACAAGGCTCAAATTGTTTACTAGAAACGACGCGAATCACAAAATGTACAATTACTTTCTTGAACTGCACATCTCGTAGTCCCAATAATTGCATTTCTGTAGAGCTGCATTACTGACGACATATTTGAAAATCTGTCCATTTATTAATAGAGACGATATAACACAGAGTTACGATCAGTGTTTAAGTAACATTGAGGCCTTTCCTTTTTTCGCTTTTGGTCCACTCGAAGAATGCAAACGCGTTTTGGTCCACATTGTCAGCTTTCCCCTTTTTAACAAAAAATTAAATCACTTACCTAAAAAAAAAAAAAAGTAAATCCTCTTTGATATTTTTCACCCGCTCTTCTGCTTCGAGCAAGAGAGAGTTGAAGCATACCTAGAGGTGACAAATGTGGGATGAATTTGGTGAGTTAGTATTTAAGAATTTCTTAAGTCATTTGAGTTTTAAATGTTTCAAGGTTAGAAATGCTCTCTCAGTTTATCACGTTTCAAATATTTGAAGTTTCACATTTATATATTTCTAATTATTCATAATTGTGAGTATAATAGATGTTTAGATTATATTAGGTTTTGAATATATAAGTAGTTATTGAAATATATTAAATGTCAAATTCATGCTAATTTCACATACTATAAAAATTTTGAGTTTTTCCAATTTTCGGATTCATGTGAATTTTTGAATTAGCTCAAGTTTATAGATTAATATAAATTTTAACATAATTTTAGTTTTCAAATTATATTTAAATTATTTTATTTTTATTATTATAATTTTTAAATAATTAAAATCTATAAATTATTATTTTTTTTATTGATATAAATTAATTAAATCAAATTATAAGGGAGATAAACTTTATAAAGACTTCATTTCGGCTCACCTTTACTCTCAGACTTGCTTCTCTCGCTTTTGACCGACTTGCTCTCTCATTTTCTGGCCCTTGGAGGAGTGTATCTCTTTTGTCATGTCCTTCTTTCTCTGGGTGTCTCTCTCTATCTCCTTTCTCATCTCCGCGTGAGCTGTTAACACTCACATCTGTCTCTCCTTATCTTCTCCCGTTGAAAAACACTAATTTCTAATTTGGGGTTTTCTGGCAAGAGGAGAATAGTCATCCAAAACTCTATGTAATGACCTGTTGTATTAGGATTAGCCAATTACATAATAATAAATAAAAAACAGCTATTTATCAACTCTGAAAAGGTGAATAACTAAAAAGAAGTTTATATTTCTTGATTCAAGTTTCGTTCTGCTCTTCAGAGAACAATCGTTAGTGTTTCTCACTATTATCTATTAAAATGAGTGTCATTGAGTTATTAGTGTTATCAGTTTCCGCACTGCATTAATACCATTCTTCAAGTACTTCAGAAAGTCCTATAAAGCACGTTCGTCTACTTGTCAAAGCTTAAAAGGAAGCCTATGAGTGAGACAGCTAACATTTGCCTCGGTTATTTTGAATTTTGTGTCATTTCTTAACTGTATTCTCAGTTATGAGTTTTTCATATTTAGCGTTTATTAGTTTTAAAATTATTTAAATTTTAAATATTTTTAAATTTTAAATTTATTTAATTTCATATTATTGATTAATTTTAATCATTAAGTTTGATCATTTTACTTTTAAAATGTCGTATTACAGCACTTAATTAAGTATTAAATACATCAAATTTTAATATCATTAAATTTTAAATTTTTTAAAGGCAATTTCACACTTAAGCGTTTAGTTCAAAATTTAAACTCTGTTTTCAGGATTCAAGTATTCAATTATTTAATAAATTTGACCAAATCAATAATTTTTTATAATATACTCTGATAGTTAATATAACATTTAAATTTTTAAATTATTTATATTTTAAGTGATTTAGATTATTAATTATTAATTTTTTCATTAATTTGTATTATTTAATTATTTAAATCAATTTTATATATAAATGTTGATCATAATTATCTAAATTAGATTAACTTTTGTTAGCAGACTGATATTATTACTGTTGCCAACAAACTTTAGTTTTCTAGAGAACGCCAGAAAATATCTGTTGTATCTTAAAAGAGAAACTCCTATCAATTCGATATCTAGTTAGTACTAATTTAGTGCATTACTAATTTAATAGGAATATTTTTTTGATTTTAATTATGTTGGTCGATTGTGTTGGAACACAAGAGACCACAATCTATATCTCTCGACCCCTTTTTGCGATTGTCCAATCAAATTTCATTGAAAGAAAAACCGCAAGACCACTCAAAATATATTGCGTATTCATTAAAAAAAAGAAAAAAAAAAAAAAAAAGTGCAATACTTTTATGCAACATGATTGAAATGATTTGGTATATATAAACAAGTAAATTTTCTTAATTTGTTTCTCCCAAATTATTGACAGATGCGACGTTTATAAAAAAGTGAGAAAAATCTATTAGGTGGTTTAATCTTTAACAATTTCATAATCTTTATTCATAATATATAGCAAAATTAAAATATAATATTTTTTATATACACGAAGAATTAAATTCTTATTATATATAGTTTATGTTTGGTTCTTAATAATAAACAATATTCAAGAGGTATAACATGATATTAAGTAATTAAAAGTTAGACTTAACTATTTCAAGATTAAAATATGTTTGAGATAATATATGTACAAGTAATATGACAATCGTATATCATGGTATGTAAATAATCGAATATTAGACTCAAGAATTATATTAATCAATAGGTCATAGTATTTTAATTATTTTCTCTCTAAAATAGCATTGATCTCTCATTAGGTATAAAAAAACAACGAAATATTATCCTAATTTTGTACTTTCATTTTTCTACTAATTAGAATAAACAATTGTGCACTCTTTTTATTTATATCACGACGTGTGAGCGAACATAGTATGTCGAATGGAAATTCAGGTCCATGTTATTTGGACTTTTGAATTAAGACAATTGATAACATAGTATACAAAATATGTGCGCGTTGTTATGTTAACGATCTCCGTAGAATGACTCCATTTTTCTTCCACGGATTCTAGTTATCTGATGCTCTTGAGCCACTTCACCTCATAGATTAGCTTAGACCACTAATTGAGGAATACAGCCATCAAGCTGGGGGCAGCAACGATTTTGATCTCGGCTCATGGTTGAGCCGAAACACACAAGCCCAGTGTCACGTGTTAAGAAATATAATTTACCGGGAAGAACAGGAGTGATTAGGAACCGGAAAACAAAATATTCCGAAAAAGAAAAGCATCAAATAATACTTATATTCTTAAATACACAAAATTTGATTAATAATATTGTATGAATTTTTCTATTTTCAAGAGAATTTTGAAAATTATCATAATAAACTAACCTGTCATACAAGACCCAATCTATTTATATTAAAAACAAAGTTGCATACCTTACTCTTATAATAATATATATAATATTAATTATAGACTGTAATCAGACTTTATCCTTAACGCGAGTCCACTAGCAACTAATTTGGTAACGTACATGATTTGTGGAGAACAAGAAAGAAGCAGGCTAGAGCAGACTTATAATTGGAAATGCGCCTCTTTCAAGTTTAGGTAAGACCTGGCGAAGAAACAGTCAGGAGAGCTAGAAGACCGTTAAGATAATATGGACGTCTGCCAAGAACTACTTTGTATTAGTGCTTTGTAGTCCAATGACATCAACATTATGGGAAAGAATTATCTTCAGAACACCAAGGAAAAGGTAATAGGTTACTAGAGGATCAATACGGTCTATTTGAAGAAGTTAGATTCGATAATCCTCAAAATGGACCTTCCACTCATCCCCACACGTTGAGCTACATGGATTCACACAGAGAACTCTCAAATTATCCGTCCACGGGATTTGACCCTGACCTGCTGTTGGGAGATACTTATGCTTTTGCGTGTCTGCAACCAGTTGTGCAAACTTTCTTATTTGTCCCAAAATTTGCATCCTTCTGTAAATATGAAGGCATCGAACATAGTTATAGATATAATCTCAGTAAGCATATCTTTGGACGACTATGTGTGGGTTACAGTGTAATTCGATCAGACTAAAGAATAGTAAATAACTATGCGTTGACCCTTAATATTGAGAAGTAGAGGTGCCAAGTTAGCAGACAAAAAGAGATTTTTTCATATAGAACCAAAGGTCAAT
>CM075432.1:8966029-9118529 GCA_037832385.1 Rhizophora apiculata
AGTTGAGAGACCAGGTAAGAGGTCGGGAGAGCCGGACTCTTCTGTATCGCGGTGAACACACTCTCGTCTGTTAATAGAGTACTCCCTTTGTCTTTCCCGTGGATGTAAGGTCATATCGACCGAAATCACGTAAAATTCTGATGCTGTTTTTTTCTCTTCGTTTGATTACTTTCGTGTTGTTTTCGGTAACAAATCTGGTAATAGAGCCCGAGAAAAAAAAAAAATCCAAGAACTAAGGTCCATTCGACAACCCAGATCTGGCAGAGCCCTCTGCGAACCACGACGCACAGCCCTCTGCCCTTCGGGATGTGATCCTGTATCGACGGGCGTCTGCTCTATGTCTAGGAGCTGCCCGATGCAGCCTCATGCGTTCAACACCGGGCAACCCCGTCGCGCAGACCCAGCGCCCCGACGCAGCACGCAGTGGTCTACCGGCGACGGCCCGGTCGCGCGGCAGCCCAGCGCCCGACGCAGCCCTGCGTCACCGGCAAAAACCCCGTCAACGCAAGCCAGCACCCCGAGTGCGGTCTTGTCTATGCGCGAGTAGTGATTTTGCTATGTCTAGGGTACGATGGTATATCGTGTGGTGCTGCGTCCCCGGCCAACAAGTAACCTGTCGATCGCCAGTAGTGTGTTGTCGTGGGTCTGTGTTTGTGCTGTGTGCGTATCTCGGATATGTAGTACGTGCGTAAAGTTTCAGGCCAGGGTTGCGGTTGGTGGGATGGGCACCGAGCGCTTCGCTGTATGGGCAGACGTAGCCCCAGCGGCCGAACGCACACGCCCCACAAGCCGGCAGCCCCGTCGCACAGTCCAGCGGTCGATGCCAACACGCCCTACAGCCTGGGCAATGCCCCTGTCGAACAGCCCAGCGGTCGGTGTCTGAGCTTGTAATCCACCCAGATCCCAATCCCGGATCCCCGCCATACGACCGATTGGTGAGCCTTGGACGGAAATTTTATTAATTTGGGCCATCAATTTGTATTCTTCAATTTTTGTTTTGGGGTGTTTTTGTTGGGCAATGGCTTCTTCATCTTAAATATCTTCATACGTTGGAGAGTATCTGATAGGAGAATACGTTCAGTACTGGAGAGAGCGAGCCTTAATGTTTCACTAGTGGCAAAGTTAGGGATGATGGTAATTCTATTGCAAGAAAGGTACAAAAGGGCCGCTAAGCTGCAAGGAGAAAAAACTGGAGTCAATGTTCGATGGCAAATTGGGATGACTTTGGATGATATAGCTCTATCCTCAATTCAACTCAGTTTGGGAAATGAAGTTTTGAGAGAAAATCCTCGGTGAAAGCATTGTAGCTGGTGCGTGGCTAAAATTGGAAAGTCTGACATGACAAAATTCTTTGACTAAACAGGGCTCCGATTAAAGCAACGCCTTACACTCTACGTATGTCAGAGGTACTTCTTGAAATAACATATTGAGAGTTTTAGTTCAATTGTTACTGTTTGACCAAGAAATTTGACGTGCTATATTGACGGATGAGGATCAAAGCTTTATGCTAATTGTGTTTCTTTGCTCCTTGCATACAAGTACTTTCGAGATACTAAATGATTTATAGCAGAGAAATATTTCCGCCCTTGAGAATGTCAAGACTAATTTGCAAGCCAAGGAGAAAATTGAATAGTAATTTGACAGTTTTCTGAGACATCAAGATCAGAGTGTTGTTTGATGCATTGATCAAGGAAGATCAAAGGAGAAGAGGTCGAAATTTCCAGGAAAAATCAAGATCCGAAATCAAGGCCGAAGAATTATGAACATGCATTATTGCGAGAAGAAAGGCACATGCAACTCTGATTGTTACAAATTGAAAAACAAGCAGAAAGTAAGTGACAGTAATTAGAAAGAAACCATCCCAGCTAGGAGAAGCTCATGTGGGCTAAGTAATTGAGAGTGATGATCCTGGCTTGGTGTCACTTCAAGGCCAAGGGCAGATTTCAGGATACCTGGATCACCATGGACACTGGAGCCTCAACAACATATGCTCCTAATAGGGATATGGGTTTAACCACTCTACAAAGCCAAAATCAATCGGTGGTGTTCTGTTAGGTAATGCATCACATATGTAATTGTTGCTCTCGATTGGTATACAGTGCAGATCAAGGATGCATGACGGTGTCAATTAGGACCTTGTCTGAGTCAAAGCACTATTCCAAATTTGACCAGAAAGAAATCTTTATCTCATTGGGCCAACTCTTGAGAAAGAAAGGCTGCAACGGAATTGGGTTGTTGAAGGTGGAGTTTCTGAAAGGTTTCCAGAGGTGCTCTTGTATTGATGAAAGACCCTGTCAGATTGGCACATTATATTGTCTTCATGTTTGATAGTCACACATTCTAGACTCAACTGGCAGGTTTCTAGCTTCATTCATAGTTTCAGATTCAGTTTCTTGACAGATAGTTGTGGTGGCATACATGCGGCTGGACACATGAATAACGAGCTATGGCTGCTTTGAGTAAGAGAGGTCTTTATGTGTGTCAGAAACACTGAAAATGGAATTTTTGTGAGCATTATTGTTTTTGGGGGAAAGTAGAAGAGTGAGCTTCAGTACAGCCATCCAATAAAAATCAAAGGAACATGACTTACTACTATCTATCAAATCTTTGGGGGTCCTCTCAGGTTTTCTCTAAAGGTATGAGTGCTGGTGCCCTGTATAATTGCTCACTTTCATTGGATGATTTTTCTCGCAAATTTGGGTCTATATCCTTGAAACAAGAAATTCAAAGTTTAGAGGTTGTGGTGGTCTAGACCAGTGGAAACTTTATTTGAAAAAGTAGAAGTGGGAAGTGTTCCTGGAATTAAGAAGAGCTGAGACATGATAATGCCCTCTGAATTTTGCATATACGAATTCAATGAGTTTTTGCAAAATCAAAGCCAGGCATTGGTCAGTAGGTGTTTGCCGACACCGCATAGATTGGTAAAAACTCCACTAGCAGATGAAAGAGTTGCAGAACTGCGGTAATAGCGACTTTTGATTATTAGAGAAAGCTAGATGTTATGTATCCCCAATGAGGTTTAATGGGCAATAGGAGGATTGGGCAGAAGTGGTTAATAACAATTGTGTTGGTTGGGTTGTGTAAATCGATCTCCTTCTACTTCATAAGTGTAAAGACAGCCTGGAAGAAGGTTTTGTGGTGTTTAAGGCACAAAAACCATACAGATCTATTCTGATTTGAAGATATTTGTGCACTTCTTTTGCTATCACTGGCTTATGGCTTCATGTTAATGATGAAAAGCGTTGAACCGAGCTACGATCAATGCCATTTTCCTTGCTATTTGCTTCTGGTGGTGAAAGTTATAGTTTGATCCTCATGTGCAAACCCTAGTCTCCAAATTCCTCATCAACAGAATGTGACATTTGATGAATCCGCTATGCTGGCATCCAAAAGAGGAAGTCTTAAAGCCAAACAAATGAAGATAATGAATGGGAGTCCAAGAACAGCAAGGTGAGTTTGAAAGTAATATTCCTTAAGTCAGGTCACTAATCAATCGGCTACTTGGCACTTCAACAAACCAGACGAGGATACTCTGTTACTTAATAAGTACAGCCGTCAATATCACCGTACTTCTTTAGACAGACCCAGAAGGACTATATCAAAGCTCACCTGCTAGGCTTCATACTCGATTTTGCTAGTTTGGCAGTAGCGGAAGAATGGGATTACACAATGAAACTGTAACTCTCAAAGGCTGTTGGGACTTTTGTGCCGAATCTCTCCCCAGTGAGTATTGCTTATGGACCGAGGGAAAATATGATGTCCCCTGCATAAGAATCAAGACTTGACTTAGGGGGTAAACTTCCAAGTGATAACATTGCTATGGGCAATTATGGATCTTAAGAAAAAGAGGGAATCCCAGGAGTTGAAGATGTAAGTACAGCACGTCCTGGGTTACAAAGCGCTAAGCCAAATAGAAAGAAGAGAAAGATTGTATTTCATGAGAGTCAGTTCTATCATCCAGTTTGTGATTGGGGGGGGACATACTTCCAATTCGTGTGCTTTTTAGCTTATGGCGTTGCTATGTATTATAATGGAACTAGGAGGCAGCTGGATGTCAAAACATGCTTTTCTCACGCATCTTCAGGAAGTCATCTATATGCAACCCCGAGGCCGTTTCCCAGATTGAAGTAAAAGGATCAAGTTGCAGTTGGCTGAAACTCTATATTAGCAAAGCAGTCTCCTAGGAATGCGATCGGAAGAAGTTTGACAACTTTATGGTTGTTGGCCATGTCTTACTTAAGGGAAGGAGTGGGTATGACATTGTGTCTACCATAAGGAAGTCGTAGTGAAAAAATCATTTGTCATATCTGCTTGATTAACTATATGTAATATATATCTTGTTGCTTGAGATTGCCCTCTAACAAGCATATTTTTCTTGAGATCCTAATAGTTTGAAGAGAGACCTATCAGAAATTTGAATATGAAAGAGATTTGCGAGCTTTTGCTAATTGGGAGGATTTTGTGGCAATGAGATCAGTCTTTTCAAATAGAAGCAAAGGTGTTGCGGTGCACTTTACATATAGCACTCGAGAATGTGATCTTCTGATCTTTGATTTCATTCATGTCATTGCAGTGTTAAACCGGAAGTACTCACCATTTGGGTTCATACCTTCAGACTATTCACGCCTCTCTTGTCAGCTCGGCCATAGCCCGGAGCAGGAGTGATTAGAGTAGATGATGTCACGTCGCTCCTTTCTATACTCTAATGCAGGGGTTCGGCAGATGATTATGTGTATGCTATATGGTTGCACTCTGTTGGGTCATCAGCCAGATCATTTTCAACAGGCAGTCTTTTAGTGTGGTTTCAGCTTAGATAGGAATATGAGATAGCTAGATCCATGGAAAGGCAGCAACTGTGCAAGAGGCCAAGTAGTTGAAATGGATATTTCGGTGATCTATACGAGGCGCACTATCAGATGTGAGGACCACTGATCTTCAACAGCATTCTCTTATGAAGCATATGTTGGCGTTATTGGTGCTTTATTGTTTGTATTTGTTGAGTGTGATTCTAAATACGCTCACTGCTCAGATTGACCTTGAGGTGACATCAAGAGAAAGATCAACAACTAGTTAGTATTTTTTGTGCTCACTCTTATTTTTCAGGAAGTGCCAATTTGCTTCTGGAAATAGGCTCTAAACATTGCCAATCTTAACAGATTGCTTCTGTTGTTCCCACCACTGAAGGTTCCTCTGTGGGAGCTCTGCAGTACATGTGCAGATAGCGCAGATGCCAGTCAAGGAAAGTTACAGTTATGCGTTGAAATGTCTGGTCCACCTGGATTCAAAGTTTATCACAGGAAACTACCCACCGGTTTCGTTAGGAACCTCTTGGTGTATTTTGAGCATGTCAGAGTGCTATAAGCACTGATGAACCATAAAATCAAGTGTATCTCATGAGGAAGATTGGACCAATAACATTAAGATGTCAGTATAAGGCATTTCTTGGCGAGATGTTATAGGTCTCATAGGTTTGATTTCAGTGAAAAAAATGGTCGCTACCTGTTGCCTTTGTAAGATCTATCCAGCTGACATGTTGACGGAACCTCAGTTTCTTAACTAGTTAAAGTTTTAAGCATTGCTTGACTACGCTGACTTAGGTAGTTCGTTTTGATTGATTGACTGGCCCTAAAGGCGGGTGGGCCATTTGGAGGAAGAGACACGAAGGATTCTATTTTATAGTTATGGTGTTTTGAGAATACAATGCTTAAGGTGGAGATTTGTTTGGGTTTGGAATATGCCTTGTATTCTAGTTGAGTTTTTAGAATTACTCCTTTGACCCCCCTTGTCTTATGATCCCCTATTAAATATAATTATATATGGGTGTATGACTAGGGTATAATGAGTGCTGAGTTGAGACGAGGTAGAGAGGGAGTTGGAGCCGCCACATCCTTTGGTAATCCAGTAACTTGTCTTAGACACCTCTCTGCTGTTGTATAAGAGTATTATTCCCTCTGTCTTTCCCGTGATGTAAGGGTCACAAATCTGACTGAGATCAAAATCACGATAGAAATTCACTGGTGTTGCTTTTCGCTCTTCGTTTTGACATTACTTCCGTCTTGTTTGTCGGTAACAATTGTGGGACTTAGGCGAGATGTCCAGCAGCAATGAGGGATCACTTCAAGGTAGAGCGTTCTTGCTCATAGAAACCCATGACCCTCTAATCATGACCATATCGACCGCATAGGAGTACCCTGGCATCACCTAATAGCTGCTGAGGTTACGACGTTAAACCGCAGAGTAGTAGTTTTCCTAATCAGGCCCAACATCTTCACAGCCCACCAAATTTACGGTCCGATATTCGTTGCTAACGCTTGTGTGGTGAAGTTGTGGTCATCGTGCTAGCTAAAATTTGCCAAAAGAAAGAAAAATCGACAAAGTCCCGGCAAAGCCTTCTTAATGGATAACAATTCTGATGGGCATCTGGCGAGGATCCGCTCGAAGAAGAGGTGAATGATGTTGCGACAGAGTCAACGCTAGGTGATCGAGCAAATTGTGCCATGCTGATTCTGGGTAAATTTTTGATCGGTGAGAAAAATCTTTTCTTAGTTCTCCTCGTCTGATGAGACCGGAGAGATAGGTGGCCGCGCACGCAATCATTTTTCTCATTCGCGCCTGCACAATTAAAGGGAAGAGTATGTCAATTTGAATTTCTATTGAGCTGGCTAATGCCTGTCTTGAGAATATAATTTCTGAAATAGGCAGTGGAAACAAACTGATACAGTGGAGTTAAAAGGCGGGACACCCACACCTTACAAGATGTCGTGGTTGTCGAAAGTCTATAAATTGCATGGCATTCCGAAGACTATTTCTTCTGATCGGGACACAAAGTTTCTCAGTCATTTTTGGCGACAATTGTGGAAGAATGTCGGTGCTAAACTGTAATATAGTACTGTATTTTATCCTCAAACTGATGGGCAAACTGAAGTCGTCAATCGAACCTTAAGAAATCTATTGAGGACACTGACTGATGAAAATCCTCGCTCTTGGGAGATGTGATTGTCACAGGGCGAATTTGCATATAATTGTGTTGTAAACCGTACGACTGGGTATAGTCCTTTCATGATCATGTATGGATAACAACCGAACATTGCTCTTGATCTTACACCCATTCCTTTTACTGAAAAGTCTAATGGCAATGTTGAAGATATTGTTTCTCAGATGAGAGCAATTCATGAAGATGTGCGCCACAGGTTAGAAAGCAAGACAGAGTCCTATAAAAAGGATATCGATAAGCGACGACGTGAAGTTATCTTCCAACCAGGAGATTTTGTTTGGGCTTACTTACCACCAGAACGTCATCCTGTTGGAAGCTATAACAAGCTTAGTGATCGTAAGCTTGGTCCTCTTGAAGTCCTTGAGCGTATCAATCCCAATGCATATCGCTTAAGGCTTCCTTCTCATATAAAATCACATGATGTTTTCAATGTTCGGCATTTAACACCTTATGCTGGTGATTCCTCTGATGATGACATGAATTCGGGGACGAATTCTTTTAAAGAAGGGGAGGATGATGCAGGCCAGATTGATAATGCCGCCCGCATCGAAGACGAGCTTACTTGACCAAGGAGATCAGCCCGCATCCGAGCTTGATAAGTCGCTCGACCAGTTGAGGAGATATCGAAGGGACACAATCTGAAGACCAAGAGTCTCATTCGCAAGCCCATGCCACAATAAAGTCCTTGTCTTTCCCTATACATTGGAAGCCTAAAAGATACTTTGGGATGATCAAGAAGACGTTGAGCATTTAATTTACCTAGTTTCTAGTTTCTAAGTTCTTTAACGTTTTATACCTTCTAGGATCTTTAATGCTCTTTAGCCTCTTCATTTGCTCGAGTCTTTTCATTTGTTTTTCTTTGACTACAAAAGACCATCTACTTTATGTATTCAAGAGACGATTTTGAATAATGAAAATTTTTACATTAAGCAATTATCTTGAACCTTGAAGAGTTCATACCCCTGAAAACCTTGAAGAGTTTTCACTCCGTCTTTGAAGAGTCGGAGGTTTTCAAATCTGCATCCTTAAAGAGTTGCAGTCATCGATCTAGAAGAATCGGTGCCCTATCCACTTCCTTGGAGGCCTGGAAGAGCAACCAATGAAGTTCTATCTTTTCCTCTATTCTGTCCATTTACATCTATCCATTTCCAACCCGATTTCGTCCTGCCTACAGTGCTTATTTGAGAAAACTCAAAACAGAAAACTGTTAATTCAGAAGTCTTTGATTATTTGACTTTCGAATCAGGTCATTCCGATCTATATCGACGAAGTTACATCCATTTTCCCGAGCTTACGCAGGATTGTAATTACTGTTCATCCTGTTCCGCGTGTGCAAGTCAATCTCCCGATCCTAACGTCCGAGTAGCCTACATCAGGCTGCATCATTTATTCTCTTTAAACACACAAAATCTCCATGGAAAAGTGCAAATAGTATTTGGTAGCATTGTTAGGGAACCATTGAAGCCATTGGAAGAAAGATCTAGAAATTTTAAGTTCTCCAAACTTATTAAATCTACTGATATATATTAAAGGGAAAATAAATTGAGTAGGAGAGATTAAGGTATTTGTCTTAATTATTTTTGTTATTCTTCCTCCATGCAACTATATAATCAATGTTTTACAATATTTATTGCCAACAAAGTTTATTACTCACAAGGAAAGGCCATGAATGCTTTTATAAACAACAAATGCCTACAATTTGATCAAATTGGGAGAAGGAAAAAGTTTATGGGCATCATTAAAAGAAACTGTGAGGGTAAAAAAATTATTTAGTGTGACAACTAAAGTAAGCATGAGTGCCTTATGCATGATATTAAATTCTTAGTAAATGTGAAAGTTATCGTAAATTGAAGGAAAGAAAAGAAAAGATGAAAAAAAGAAAAGGGTTAGAGAATAATTTGAACTAGCCATAAATTTAGGGAATTGGTAACAACTTGAAGGGAGCATGCAATAAAGGCCAGAAAATGACAAGGCTGTGAGTGTGGACCATTTGCAGGTGGACCTCGTTTGACCAAGTAGGTGGACCTAGTTTGGGGCATTTCTTCTCAAATAAAATAAAAAAAAAAAAAAAAAGCAAAAAATGATTTTGGGGCAATTTGAGATTGCTGGTGGACTGGCACCGCAGCGAAGGTGGGGTCCATGAGGTTAAATATCTTTTTTTCTCATTCTTCTCATTCTTCTTGTTTCTTTTTTCTAATTGTGTGGTTAAGGCATTTTCTCTTTCTCGGTGTTTTTTTCTTCATCTCTTTTCTTTGTTTATCAAAATTTTCTAATGAATTAAATGAAGCTTTTCAACACTTCCATTCATCAAACACACAAAAATCCCACGAAAAAGTGCAAGTATTACCTGGCAGCTTTATTAGTTGATTCCCGGAAAGATTTAAAATTTTTAAGTTTTTCAAATTTGTTAAATCTGCACAAACATATATTAAAAGGAAAATAAATGTTGAAAAAAAAAAGTAAAAGGTAAAAAGAAAGATTTTGGGGGCAATTTGAGATTGTCGTCCACGAGGTTAAATGTCTTTTCTTCTCATTCTTCTTGTTTCATTTTTCTGATTGTGTGGTTAAGGCATTTTCTCCTCGGTGTGTTTTTTCTTTTTTTTTCTTTGTTTATCAAAGTTTTCTAATGAATTAAATGAAACTTTTCAACACTTGCACTCATCAAACACATAAAAATCCCATGAAATAGAGTAAGTAATACTTGACAGATTTAAAAAAAGATTTAAAGTTTCTAAGTTCTTCAAGTTTATTAAATCTGTGGATAAATATATCAAATGGAAAATAAATGTCAAAACAAAAAAGAAAAAGGAAAAAAGAAAAGATTATGGGGGCAATTTGAGATTGCCGGTGGACTCGCACCGCAACGAAGGTGGGGTCCATGAGGTTGAATGTCTTTTCTTCTCATTCTTCTTGTTTCGTTTTTCTAATTGTGTGATTAAGGTCCTTTCTCCTTCTTGGTGTTTTTTTTTTCTTTTCTTTTCTTTGTTAATCAAAGTTTTCTAATGAATTATATGAAACTTTTCAACACTTGCACTCATCAAACACACAAAAATCCCACGAAGAAAGGCAAGCAGTACCTAGCAGCATTGTTAGTTGATTATCAGAAAGATCCAAATTTTTCAAATTCTTCAAGTTTGCTAAATTTGCAGATACATATATGAAAAGGAAAATAAATTAAGAGAAACCAATTCTAAATTTGTTTGGCTGAGTTACTTTTTACGTGCCTTGTGCTGGGAAGACTCCATCCAGGCCACAATTTGAAAGACTGAGATTCTTCAGAGATGTCACAGCACCCAACGATTTAACACTGCTATTCGTGAAGTTGTTAGCTACAAGATTCAACACCTCTAACTTTTGCAATTTTGACAGGCCATCAAAAATTTCTTCAAGATTCTTTAAATCATTGCTATACAGGTCCAACTCTTTTAAGTTTTCCAAAGAAGCTAGTTCTGCCAAAAAGAAATTAAAAAGAGTGCATTACAACAACATAGTACTGTGACTCTAGGGGAAAAGAAAAAGAATCAAATTAAATTCAGAGAATTGTGATACCTGCTGCAGAAACCAATGCCTCCAAATTGTTACGGCCAAGATTCAGTGTGTTAAGTGATGTAAGGGTACTTACAAAGGGTAGGATGCTGCTGTTGAAAATGTTGGCTTCTAGATTCAGTACTACCAAATTTTTCAATGACTTAAAATCTGAAATACACAAAGTATTTAATAGTTATTCCCCCAAAAAAATTTATGTGTCTATTAATTTTATTATATAAAATTCATATCACATATATAATAGTGGTGTCATATGACATATATAATAGTGGTGTCAAAATTTATTATATGTGTATAAAATGTCTTAACTAAAATATCAAAAATAATAAAGAAAATAAAAAAATTAATTATACTTTAAATATATACAAATTACGTTATATATAATCTCATTTATTAATAAAAATAATAATTTATTTTATAATTTATTTATTTATTAAAAAAATTATGTAATGTATATAAAAATCAATAAAATGTATAATAAAATCAAATAAAATATATACAAAAAATTGATGAAAAGTATAAGGAGAAAACGAAACAAATTAAATTTAGAGAATTGTGATACCTTCTGCAAAAATTGATGCCTCCAAATTGTTATCGCCAAGATTTAGTGTCTTAAGTGATGTAAGTGTACTTACAAAGGGTAGGATGCTGTTATCAAAATTGTTGGCTTCTACATTCAAAACTATCAAATTCTTCAATAACATAAAATCTGAGATATACAAAATATTTAATAGTTATTTTCTCAAATAAATTTTTGAGTCTACTAATATTATTGTATAAAATTCACATCACTTATATAAAAGTGGTGTCAAAATTTATTATACGTGTATAAAATGTCTTGACTAAAATATCAAAAATAATAAAGAAATCAAAAAATTAGTCATACTTTAAATATATACAAATTATATCATAATGATTTTATTTGTAAATAAAATAATAATTTATCTTATAATTTATTTTATTTATTAAAAAATTTGTAATGTATATAAAAACCAATAAAATGTATAATAAGATCAAATAAAATATGTATAAAAAATTGATAAAAAGTATAAAATTATAAAATATTTTGTCATTTACAGCTCTAAAAAGTTTTTAAAAAAATTATCACTATTATTTATTTTTTTCTGATGATGAAACAATAAGGAAAACTTTTTTTTTAAAAAAAAAAGTAAAGAAAGGAAAAGAAAAGAAATGATGACCTTACTTGGACCTATGAGGGGTCACTGAAATGGTTATAACTTACATTCAACGTCTCTAGGTGTTCGAGAGCCTTTAATTCTGAGGATAGATTATAATTTGTTCCACCAAGAAATGAAAAACATATATGTACTAATTTTGTACATGCATATGTTGAAAATAAAGAAGTTTTTGACTATAGGATCAATTTCCCCCAATCAAAAATGCAAAAATTAAAGTTAAAGGGTTATACCTCCAATAATTTTATATCCATCTAGTTGTTATATTTAATTTTTTTTTTTTTGAGTAATGTTGAAATTGATTTATACTTTATACTTTATATGAGAAAAATATTTTTTTATTTTTTTATTCTCTTTATAATTCTCTTTTTATATTGATTTTTTATAGTAAGATGATATGATTTAATTATTAATAAGGTTTTAATTTGACTAGTCAAAGGGAAATTAACGTTGAAAAAAAACATAGTTTTTTGGTAGTTATATTTGAATAAATTTCTCCACTTTAAGTCTTCCTGACATATTACAAATTGTTTCAATTTCTCTTTTTATTTTTTCTTTTCTTTTCTTTGAAGTTGAATCAAATTTTAGTAATACATACTTTTTATTATATATCCCTAAAGTTTCAACTTATAAGTTAGATTTTTTATTTTTGTTTATTGTCTTTTTGTCAAACTTTTCTATGTGATAAAATAAATATCTTACATCTTATAAATTTTATTATACTCACATCTACATGATTTGACGAAAATTGATATAAAAAAAAATTTATGATCATGTATAAGAGGGTGTTTTGTTTAATTTTGTTGGATCATGTAGTGCTCTAATTCAAATTCCTTTCCAAGAACTATTTAAGAATGTTTTTTGCTAATGAAATTATAATTTGAAATTTAAAATGATAAATAACTAAAAAAATTAAATGAATTTTTATTTAAAAAAAGATTTGATGAAAGACAATTTGAGTACCTTAAATCGGAAAAGATCTTTTAAAATTATTGGAACTTAGATTCAAACTTTTCAATGATGTAATTTCACCCGAAAACAATAGGATATTGTTTTGGATGTTGTTCCAATAAAGATTTAGGACTTCCAACTTCTTCAAATTGGAAATCTTCTCAAACCTGCATAAACAATTTTCTTGGTTATGCAACAAATCCCTTGAATAAATACACAATGACTATGTTTCTACAACTTACAATGACCGCATTCTCATTTATGCATTTACAAGACAAGTTAATCTTAGAAACAATTGAACCAATATATAATCATGACTTTCCCAATTAAGACATTAAAACAATTTTTAACTCAAAAATCTCCTGTGTAACAGAAGCTAACTCACCTATGTCTACAGATCTGCGTGGGTTTGGAATCACTGTGCACATGAAAACAAGAAGCAAAGAAGGAAAAGTAAAGAAGCTATGTACCATGATTCTGGTAGCAATCACTAAACCAATTCTCATGCAAGTCTAGATTGTGCAACTCCTCGAAAGGAAGAAACAAGGACACATTTAGAAACCAAATTCTTTCAGAAACATAATAATCTGGTTGGAGGCTAGTGTTATTGAGAAAGAGCTCAATCACTCGGCCAGTGGTGCTATTACACTTGACTCGTTCCCAGCTGCAGCAGTTAGATGCCAGATCATCAGTCCAGGAAGGAAACGCAAGCTCTGTCCTCACCCCACTTGACTCGAAGTAGTCCCTGATACTTAATAAACCCAACCTCTCTTCCTCTAGGCAACTCTCATAACCACTTAACCATATTAAATTGATCAGAACCCACAACACATGTTTCCTGGAAAAACAGAACTCCATTGTCATGCAAATTAACAAGCACAAAAAGAAAAATTGGCAAAGTTTTTTAATTTTTGCACACACCATTGTAATTGCCGAGGCACCTATATATAGAACAGCACATGAAAAGGAGTCAATTTTGGAATGCGAGACTCAGATCCACATGCCGTGTCATAAAAGGTAGACCAATGAGAAGCATCACTGTTACATCGGTGCAGTAACACCCCTGTGGCGCCTTTGAACCCGCTAAAACTGTTATCGAATCATAAATAAAAAAAAGCCATGAGTCTCTTCCTAATTGATCATAAAGATAATTAGAGTTAAATGGATTAGTTCATTCTTTACTTCCAAAACTGTTCATAAGGTATAAAATTGATATCTTATATTTTATGAATTCTTATCTAAAAAATATATTTTTGTTCTTTTTTTTTATTTTTCTTTGTAATTATTTTTTACATTGGTTTTTTAAATTTAATTTGATTGGATAAAGTGAAACACACAAGATTCAAATCACACCTTGTGCAAATTCCTATAAATTATGAGTTTTAATTCCAAATAGGTCAAAAAAAATTGATATGTGAGTTGCTTTTTTTTTTTTTTTTGAAGTTAAATATTGAATTTCAATAATATACATATTTTATTATTTCAATCCCTAAAATTTTATTATTTTAGTTATATATTTTTTATTTTTTTAATTCATTTTTCTCAAATTTATTTTTAGTTATAAGACAACCTTAATCTCCATTTCAAAGATTTTCATTTTACTTTTACTAAATACAAACAAAAATTGATTAAATCAAAAATTTACAACTAATACCTTTAGTTAGATCCAAATTTTATCTTTTGTGATCTCTTCAACAAATAATTAATTTTTTTGTCATTTTTTTTTTCTGTATATTTGATATAGTTATTTAACCTTATGAAATGTGAAAGCTACTAGCCTTTATGAAAATGTAATGGAATATATTTTGTAAATTTAAGATATTTTTTCACCAATTACAAAACTAAATCTCTCCTTATAAAAGTGAGTTGTGACTTGTGGAATATTTTTTAATTTTATGTTCATAGAAGACCTTGACTTAAAGCATGAATAATGAAATTGATGTTCGTGATCTAATGGAGACTTAGATTTTTCTAAACTGTGTCCAAAACTTGACTTATAAGTTCTCTAATTTTCATAATGGCATGGACTTAAAAGAGGAGAACATTTCCTAGAAAATGGGTGTCTAATACTTGACTTATAAGCTCTATAATTTCCATAATGACATAGTCCAAAATGACTCCATGCCTGTATTACTATAAAAATATGTATGATGCAAACAATAAATAAATAAATTGTCAAAAATAATGTAGTAGTCTAAAAAACCGAATGATATACCACAATTACCATAGCAAGCAATGCTCCAAAATGTGATAATACAAAAAATTGAGATATAAAAATAAGACTAATTTTCTAGACCTAAAAAATTATATTGAAAAAACAAATGTATTGCTATCACCAAATGAGAAGCACCAGCCATGTAATGAAAGGTAGACCAAGTGAGAAGCACTTGCCGTGTAATGAAAGGTAGACCAAGTGAGAAACACTTGCCATGTAATGAAAGGTAAACCAAGTGAGAAGCACTTGCCGTGTAATGAAAGGTAGATCAAGTGAGAAACACTTGCCATGTAATGAAAGGTAAACCAAGTGAGAAGCACTTGCCGTGTAATGAAAGGTAGACCAAGTGAGAAACACTTGCCATGTAATGAAAGGTAAACCAAGTGAGAAGCACTTGCCGTGTAAGAAGCACTTGCCGTGTAATGAAAGGTAGACCAAATGAATGACATCACTTTCATAATATGACAACAAAATCAATGGTTTCATGGATCCAATTGCTAGATAGAATAAGAATTAGATAAGAAGAAGTCTTTGCATCTAATTTATTAACATCCTATTACTATCATTAAAGCATCTTAATAAACATCCTATTTGGTATCTCTTTAACAACTAATTAATTTTCTTTTCCTTTTTTGTTCTCTTGTACTTAATATAAATATTTAACCTTTTAAAGCATGAAAATTATTGTCATAAAGAAGACTTTCATGAAAATGTAACAAGTCTACTAATATTTTTTCATCAATTATGAAACTAAAAATCTACCTGAAAAATGAGTTGTAACTTGTGGAGTGTTTTTTAATTTTGTATTTAAAGAAGACCTTGACTTGAAGCATAAATGATGTAATTGATGTTCATGATCTAATGCAAGCCTAGATTTTTCTGAAGCATGTCCAAGACTTGACTTTTAATCTCTTTAGTTTCCACAATGAGGTGGTCCAAAAGGACCCATGCTTGTATAATGCAAATAAAAAATAGGTGTCCAAGACTTTATTTATATAACCTCTCTAATTTTCAAAGCGTGTCTAAGACTTAACTTTTAACTTCTTTAATTTCCACAGTGAGGTGATCCAAAAGGACCTCATGCTTATATAATACAAACAAAAAATAAGTGTCCAAAACTTAATTTATATAACCTCTCTAATTTACAAAACGTGTTTAAGACTTGACTTTTAACCTCCCTAATTTCCACAATGAGGTGGTCCAAAGGAACTCATGCATGTATAATGCAAACAAAAAATAGGTGTCCAAGACTTTATTTATATAACTTTTCTAATTTCCAAAGTGTGTTCAAGACTTGCCTTTTAACCTCCCTAATTTCCACAATGAGGTGGTCCAAAGGGACCCATGCTTATATAATGCAAACAAAAAATAGGTGTCCAAAACTTGACTTATATAACCTCTCTAATTTCCAAAGCGTATCTAAAACTTAACTTTTAACCTCTTTAATTTCCACAATGAGGTAATCCAAAAGGACCCATGCATGTATAATGCAAACAAAAAAAATGTGTCCAAGACCTGATTTATATAACCTTTCTAATTTACAAAGCGTGTTCAAGATTTGACTTTTAACTTCACTAATTTCCACAATGAGGTGGTTCAAAGGGACTCATGCTTATATAATGCAAACAAAAAATATGTGTCCAAAACTTTATTTATATAACCTCTCTAATTTCCAAAGCGTATTCAAGATTTGACTTTTAACCTCCCTAATTTCCATAATGAGGTGGTCCAAAGGGACCCATGCTTGTATAATGCAAACAAAAAATAGGTGTCCAAGACTTGATTTATATAACCTCTCTAATTTCCAAAGCGTGTCTAAGATTTAACTTTTAACCTCCCTAATTTCCACAATGAGGTGGTCCAAAGGGACCCATGTCTGTATAATACAAACAAAAAATGGGTGTCCAAGACTTGATTTATATAACTTATCTAATTTTCAAAGCGTGTCCAAGACTTGATTTATATAACTTATCTAATTTTCAAAGCGTGTCCAAGACTTGACTTTTAACCTCCCTAATTTCCACAATGAGGTAGTCCAAAGGTACCATGCCTGTATAATGCAAACAAAAAATGGGTGTCCAAGACTTAATTTATATAACCTCTCTAATTTCCAATGCGTGTACAAGACTCGACTTTTAACCTCCTTAATTTCCATAATGAGGTGGTCCAAAGGGAGCCATGTATAATGCAAACAAAAAATGAGTGTCCATAATCTCTCTAATTTTCAAAGTGTGTCCAAGACTTGATTTTTAACCTCTCTAATTTCCACAATGAGGTAATCCAAAGGAACCCATGCCTGCATAATGTAAACAAAAAATGGGTGTCCAAGATTTGATTTATTAACTTCTTTAATTTTTAAAGTGTGTCTAAGACTTGACTTTTAACCTCTCTAATTTTCACAATGAGGTGGTCCAAAAGGACCCCATGCTTGTATAATGCAAACAAAAAATGGTTTTAGGCTATTGTGATTGAGAAAGAGCTCAATCACTCGGCCTGTGGTGCTATGACCCTTGACTCTTTCCCAGCTGCAGCAGTCAGATGCTAGATTATCAGTCCAGGAAGGAAGCACAAGCTCTGTCCTCACCCCACTTGATTCGAAGTAATCCCTGATACTTAATAAATCCAACCTCTCTTCCTCTAGGCAACTCGCATAACCGCTTAAGCATATTAAATTGATCAGAACCAACAGCACATGATTCCTGGGAAAACAGAACTCCATTGTCATGCAAATTAACAAGCACAAAAAGAAAAATCCCAAAAGTTTGTTTAATTTTTGCACACACCATTGTAATTTCCCAGGCACCTATATATAGAACAACACATGAAAAGGAGTCAATTTTGTAATGCCAGACTCAGATCCACGTGCCGTGTCATAATAGGTAGACCAAATGAGAAGCATCGCTGTTACATCAGGTGCAGTAACACCCCTGTGGTGCCTTTGAACCCGCTAAAACTGTTATTAAAAAGAAAAAAAAGGTCACGAGTCTCTTCCTAATTGATCAAAAAGGTAATTAAAATTAAATAGATTAGTTCATTCTTTACTTCTTAAACCGTTCATAAGGTATAAGGTTAATATCTTATATTTTACTATATAGAACAACTCATATATATGATTTATTATCTAAGAAATATTTTTTTGTTAATTTTTTTAATTTCTTTGTAATTCTTTCTTTCATCAACTTTTTAAATTTAGTTTGATTGGACAAAGTGACATGGACAAGATTTAGATCCCATCTTGTTCAATTTTCTATAAATTATGAGTTTAATTCTAAATATGTCAAAAAATTTTGATATGTGAGTTGTCTTTTCTTTTTTTTCTTTTTGAAATTAAGCATTGAATTTCTAGATTCAGTCTTTATCTTTAGTTATCAAAGGAGAAGAACCCATGACTTAGTTATGATTTCTTTAACAAATAATAATTTTTATTTTTATTTTTTGCCATTTTGGTTCTCTTGTACATGTGATATAGTTAGTTAATTTTACTAAATTGTAAAAATTACTGATTTAAAGAAAATTTTTATGAACATATAATGAAGTTTATTTTGTAAATTTAAAATATTTTTTCACTAATTACAAAATGAAATCTCTCCTTATAAAAATGAGTTGTAACTTATGGAATATTTTTTAATTTTGTGTTTATAGTAAAATTTCACTTGAAGTATGAAGGATGGAATTAATGTTTATTATCTAATGGGACATAGACTTTTCTAAAGCATGTGCAAGACTTGAAAGGAAGAAACTAAGGGAAACATTTCTTAGAAAATGGGTATCCATGACTTGACTTATAACCTTTCTAATTTCCATAATGATATGGTTTGAAAAGACCTCATGTTTGTATTTCTATAAAAATAAGTATAATGTAAACAAAAAAAAAATAAATAAGTCTTATAAAAAATAATGTAGGAGTTTAAAAAACCCTATGATATACCACAATTACCATAGCAAGCAATGCTCCAAATTTTGATGATATAACAAATTGAGATATAAAAATAAAACCAATTTTCAAGATTGAGAAAATTATACTAAAAAGACAAATGTATTATTATTACAAAATGAGAAGCATCACTTTCACAATATGAAAAGTGGACCAAATGAGAAGCACATGTCATGTAATGAAAGGTAGACCATGTGAGAACACATGCTGTGTAATAAATGGTAGACCAATTGAGAACACATGCTAGGTAATGAAAGGTAAACCAAATGAGAAGCACTTGCCATATAGTCTGTGTAATGAATGGTAAACCAAATGAATAACATCACTTTGACAATACGACAACAAAATCAATAGTTACATTAGTTCAATTGCTAGATAGAATAAAAATCAAATAAGGAGAAGTTTTCGTATTTGATTTATTAATATCAAATTATTATCCTTAATGCATCTTGTCAAACATGTCACGAGTCATTTCCTAATTGATGAAAAAGGAATCAGTTTTGTAATTGATAAAAATCTATTCCCAAAAACCGAGAAATACATTAATTGAATTTTTTTATTTTGGTTTTAAATCTTTGTATATTTATTCAATGTAGTTTTATAACTTTAAAGATACTGAACTGCATTGAACAACATGGTAAAAATCATAGAAAGCCGCTAGGACATCGGCGGCGGTTGTTGGATGACTATGATACCGACACCGTGCGATTCTTAATTCCTTTGGTTGATTTTGCACTACACTGGCTTGTATACAAGATGCTGCACTATCTGTCACTATCTGTTTGTTGTTAGCAATGAAGGATATTTCATGTATTGTGGCTTGACCTAATAGATTAACCTCGAAATTACAGTGCCTTACAGATGGCTATGCAAAAGAAACAGTGCAACCTGACGGAATTGTAAATTCCTTCAATTACAAGTCGCCGGCATTTACTACAACAAAATACGCTTGTTGTAACGTTTGACACATATTGGAATAGGTGAAAAAACAAAAAAAAAAAAAAAACAGTTGATGAGCTAATATTTTTTTATAAGTGTCAATAAAATGACACTTCTATTCACGTCGCTAAATATTAAAGTGACTTTTTAAAAAATATTATAGTAGTAATTATAGTGACATTTTTATATGTATATTTATAATAAAACTTTTATAATATATAGAATTGTCATTGTCGAAATATATAATTGTTATTATAAATTTTAATTAATATTAATTATCAACATATTTTGATATTTATAAATATTATAAATAATTATTATTATAACCGTTTAAAAATATTATTTTATTATATTTATTTTAATTTTAATTTATATTATTTAAAAATAATAATAATAAATTTATTAATTATAAAAATATTTTAAAAATTGTTATATTTAAATATATTTTTATATTTATTATTATATTATAATTTTTTTAAATAAATAAATTTTAAAATGATATGTTAAATAATCAATATAGCATCCATGAGGATGATGCATGATTGTAGTGAACACGCACAAAATAAACACATCCAAAAGGTGATAAAATGTCTGCTACTGTCCACGCTTTCTGGTAATTCTGACATGAGAGGGTCGGGGCGGTGCCTACTTGCTAGAAGGCAGAGAGATTGGTTTTCGTTGAAGATTAGATTAGATTTGATTTGATCTGTTATAAAGGCCAAAGTATTCGCCGTTGTCGTATGGGCAGTGGTTTTCCTTTTAGAGACGCCAAACCAAAGTGGACCAAAGCAGGCGTAGTTTGACTTTTTTTGTTAAATTAAACCCATGCACATGCAGTATTTTTTTTTTCTCGGATTTGCTGTTTTTGTTGCCTGCAATTGACATGTATACTTGGGAATCCTATAGTTTGTGATGCAGGCCAGATTGATAATGCCGCCTGCATCGAAGACGAGCTTACTCGCCCAAGGAGATCAGCCCGCATCCGAGCTCGACAAGTCGCTCGACCAGTCGAGGAGATATCGAAGGGACACAATCCGAAGACCAAGAGTCTCATTCGCAAGTCCATACCACAATAAAGTCTTTATTTTTCCTTATATGTTGGAAGCCTAAAAGATACTTTGGGATGATCAAAAAAACGTTAAGCATTTCCTCGAGTTTTTTTTTTCTTTTTTTGGCTACAAAAAACTATCTATTTTATATATTAGACAGACGAATTTGATGAATGAAAATTTTGCATTAAATAATTATCTTAAACCTTAAAGAGTTCGTACCCTTGAAAACCTTGAAGAATTTTCACTCCGTCCTTAAAGAGTCCTCAAATCTGCATCCTTGAAGAGTTGCAGTCATCGATCTAGAAGAATTGGTGCCCTATCCACTTCCTTGGAGGCCTGGAAGAGCAACCAACGAAGTTCTATCTTTTCCTCTGTTCTGTCCATTTACATCTGTCTATTTCCACCCCGATTTCGTCCTGCCTACAGTGCTTATTTGAGAAAACTCAAAATAGAGAAATTGTTAATTCAGAAGTCTTTGTTCGTTTGGCTTTTGAATCAGGTCATTCCGATCTGTATCGACGAAGTTACATCCATTTTCCCGAGATTGCGCAAGACTGTACTGGCTGTTCATCCTGTTCTGCATGTGCAAGTCAATCTCCCGATCCTAACGTCCGAGTAGCCTACATCAGGCTGCATCATTTTGGTATCAGAGCTTTGGAGGAGAGAACCATGCCACCAAGACAAGCTAGACGTCGTGGAGGCAGAACCATCCCACTGAATGAAGTGCATACGCTCGCTGACAATTTGCAGCAACATATGCAACAACAAATTGATGAGTTGACGTGGGAAGTTGAGCATCTGAGGGCGGAAAGAAACAATTCGCCACCTCGTTCTAGGACCGAAGATTACAATGGTGACTCTTCATCTTTGAAGAATGTTCGACCATTTCGCAATCAGAGGAATGTTCAACGTCACGAGCAAAACATTCGTGAACCGGAGTGGGAAAAAGAAGTTAAAAAGGATATCTCGGAATTCTCAGGTAATGAATCTCCTAAAGAAATTGTTGACTGGCTAACACTTACTAATGAAGTGTTTGAGCATCGAAATGTTCCTGAGGATCGTCGAGTCGGGATCATCGCTATGCGATTTAGAGGTAAAGCCATCGCTTGGTGGAGGCGTGAGAAGCAAACTCGCCAATCTGTTGGCAAAGCACCAATTACCTCATGGAGGAAGATGGAAAACAAGATCCGAAAGTATTTCCTACCTAAGGGATTCAAGAGAGAGCTCTATCAACGGTACCAAAATCTGAGACAAGGTACGCGAACGGTGGACCAATACACCAACGAATTCAATGAGTTGGTGATTCGCAACAACATTCAAGATCCGGAGGAAATGCTTGTGAGCAAGTACTTGAATGGCCTTCAACTTCATATTCAAGATGCCCTGGAAGTCCTTGACATTTGGGACTTAGGAGATGCACACCAATGAGCACTCAAGGTAAAGCGTTCTCGCTCGAGGAGGCAACCATCCTCTATCATGACCAATCGACCTGCTAGGAGTACCCCCGGCATCACCAAAGTTGCTGAGGTTGCAATGCAAACCGTTAGTAAGTTTCCTAATCAGCCTAACATTTTGAAGCAACCAACTACGTCCGATATTCGTTGTTATGCTTGTGGTGAGTTGGGTCATCATGCTAGCAATTGCCAAAAGAACAAAAATCGACAAGCCGGCAAAGCCTTCTTAGTGGATAACGATTCTGATGAGCATGTGGAGGATCCGCTCGAAGAAGAGGTGAATGATATCGAAGAGTCCGCAGGTAACGAGCAAATAGTGCATGCTGATTCTGGTGAATTTTTGATGGCGAGAAAAATCTTTCTAGTTCCTCGAGATGAGACCGGAGATAGGTGGCTGCGCACCAACATTTTTCATTCCGCTTGCACAATTAAAAGGAAGGTATGTCAATTGATTATTGACTCTAGATGCTATGAGAATATAATTTCTGAAATGGCAGCGAACAAACTAAAGTTGGAGTTAAAGGCGCACCCCACACCTTACAAGATGTTGTGGCTGTCGAAAGGTACCGAGATAACTGTTTCCAAACGCTGCCTTGTTAATCTATCCATTGGTTCTATTTATTTCGACAAAATATGGTGCGATGTTCTACCGATGGATGCTAGTCATGTTATTCTTGGGTGACCATGGCAATTCGATAGGCCAACTACTCATGATTGTTATCGAAATATGTATTCTTTTGAATTTGGAGGGAAGAAAATTATATTAGCACCTAGTAAGGAGCCTTTAAAACCCCTAAAACCCCTATTGTCGAAAAGTCTTCATCTCCTACATTGCTTTTGATGAAGGATATGAAAGGTGCTCTAAAAGGGGTTCGTATTATATATGTTTTACTTCACAAAGCAGGTGAAGTTGCTTCTTCCATACCTCTTGAAGTTCGACCACTTTTGGAAAAATTCAAGGTTGTTTTCCCGATGGACTTACCTATAGGTCTCCCTCCTATGAGAGACATTCAGCACCAAATTGATTTGATGCCCGATGCTTCCCTACCAAATTTGGCTCATTATCAGATGAGTCCAACGGAGCATGAAGAATTGCATCGACAAGTTGTCGAACTCTTGACTAAGGGTTTTATCTGAGAAAGCCTTAGTCCATGTGCCGTTCCAGCTCTCTTGGTACCTAAGAAAAATGGTACTTGGAGGATGTGTGTCGATAGTAGAGCGATCAACAAAATCACTGTCAAATATCAATTCCCTATTCCTCGCCTTAATGACCTCTTGGATCAAATCTTTGGTGCAATCATCTTTTTGAAGTTGGATTTGAAAAGTGGATATCACCAAATCAGAATCAAGCCTGGAGATGAATGGAAGACGGCATTCAAAACGAAAGATAAGTTGTACGAGTGCCTAGTCATGCCATTTGATTTGTCGAATGCACCATCGACATTCATGAGGTTTATGACCCAAATTTTGAAACCCTTTTTGGGAAAATTTGTTGTGGTCTATTTCGATGATATTCTTATTTTTAGCAAGTCTACTGACGAGCACCTGCAGCATCTTCAAGAAATACTACACGTGTTGAGACAGGAGCGCTTGTACGTAGCCCTCAAGAAGTGTTATTTCATGGTACCGCAAATCCCTTTCTTGGGATTTCATATTTCAGCAAAGGGGATTTCAGTGGATGATGCCAAGATCAAGGTGATTCGAGAATGGCCAACTCCATCAAATGTGCATGAGGTACGAAGTTTTCATGGCCTCACTTCTTTCTATCGACGATTTATTGCACATTTCAACACTATTGCGGCCCCACTTACTTCTTGCATGAAGAAAAGAGTCTTTGAGTGGACGTGTACGGCTCAGAAAAGTTTTGAGCAGCTCAAAGAAAAATTGAGCACGGCCCCGGTACTCGCATTGCCTAATTTTGACCTTGTTTTTTAAGTACATTGCGATACGTCAGGTACTGGTATTGGAGGAGTTCTGAGTCAAGGAGGTCGACCCATTGCCTTCTTTAGCGAAAAATTGAATAGTGCTAAACTTCGTTATAGCACTTATGATTTGGAGTTCTATGCACTATTTCGCACACTCAAACATTAGAGGCAATATCTTATTCATCGAGAGTTTGTTTTGTACACTGATCATGAAGCTCTCAAGTATATTTCAAGGTAGCAAAAGCTTAACTCCAGGCGTGCAAAATGGGCTGAATACGTTCAGGAGTTCACTTTCATCATTAAATATAAAGCTGGAGTTCAAAATCAGGTTGCTGATGCTCTTAGTAGAAAGAAGAGTTTACACCACATAATGCGATCAACAGTTCTTGGATTCGAATCATTCCAAGAGTTGTATCATGAAGATCCTTACTTCTCCAAAATCTTGCCCAAAGCAAAAGAAAAGAAACTTGCTGATTTCACTGAGTGTGATGGGTTTCTTTTCAAAGGGAACCGTTTATGTGTACCTGATTGTTCACTTTGACAAAGGGTGATCAATGAAGTTCATCGCAATGGACATTTTGGGCGTGACAAGACCGTGCAACTTGTTTCAGCCAAGTACTTTTGGCCTCATTTGAAACGAGACATACATCGACATGGGATGAGGTGTCGACGCTGCCAAACTGGAAAAGGGCATACTACTAATGCTGGCCTTTATTTGCCCTTACCAATCTCTCAAGCACCTTGGGAAGATATCTCTATGGACTTTGTTCTTGGACTACCTCACACTCTCAAAGGTATGGATTCCATCTCTGTTGTTGTAGATCGATTCTCAAAGATGGCGCATTTTATTCCTTGCCGCAAAACTATGGATGCTTCGCGTATTGCTGAATTATTCTTGAAGGAAGTCTATAAATTGCATGGCATTCCGAAGACTATTACTTCTGATCGGGACACAAAGTTTCTCAGTCATTTTTGGCGACAATTGTGGAAGAATGTCGGTACTAAACTGCAATATAGTACTGTATTTCATTCCCAAACTGATGGGCAAACTGAAGTCATCAATCAAACCTTAGGAAATCTATTGAGGACACTGATTGATGAAAATCCTCGCTCTTGGGAGATGCGATTATTACAGGGCGAATTTGCATATAATTATGTTGTAAACCGTATGACTGGGTATAGTCCTTTCATGATCGTGTATGGACAACAACCGAACACTGCTCTTGATCTTGCACCCATTCCTTTTACTGAAAAGTCTAATGACAATGTTGAAGATATTGTTTCTCATATGAGAGCAATTCATGAAGATGTGCGCCAAAGGTTAGAAAACAAGACAAAGTCCTATAAAAAGGATGTCGATAAGCGACGGCGTGAAGTTATCTTCGAACCAAGAGATTTTGTTTGGACTTACTTACCACCAGAATGTCATCCTGTTGGAAGCTATAACAAGCTTAGTGATCGTAAGCTTGGTCCTCTTGAAGTCCTTGAGCATATCAACCCCAATGCATATCGCTTAAGGCTTCCTTCTCATATAAAAACACATGATGTTTTCAACGTTCGACATTTAACACCTTATGCTGGTGATTCCTCTGATGATGACATGGATTCGGGGACGAATTCTTTTAAAGAAGGGGAGGATGATGCAGGCCAGATTGATAATGCTGCCCGCATCGAAGACGAGCTTACTCGACCAAGGAGATCAGCTCGCATCCGAGCTCGACAAGTCACTCGACCAGTCAAGGAGATATTGAAGGGACACAATCCGAAGACCAAGAGTCTCATTCGCAAGTCCATGCCACAATAAAGTCCTTATCTTTCCCTATACATTGGAAGCCTAAAAGATACTTTGGGATGATCAAGAAGACGTTGAGCATTTACCTAGTTTCTAGTTTCTAAATTCTTTAATGTTCTATGCCTTCTAGGATCTTTAATGCTCTTTAACCTCTTCATTTGCTCGAGTCTTTTTTTTTCTTTGGCTACAAAAGATTATCTACTTTATGTATTCGACAAATGAATTTGATGAATGAAAATTTTACATTAAGCAATTATCTTGAACCTTAAAGAGTTCATACCCTTGAAAACCTTGAAGAGTTTTCACTCCGTCCTTGAAGAGTCGGAGGTTTTCAAATCTGCATCCTTGAAGAGTTGCAGTCATCGATCTAGAAGAATTGGTGCCCTATCCACTTCCTTGGAGGCCTGGAAGAGCAACCAACGAAATTCTATCTTTTCCTCTGTTCTGTCCATTTACATCTGTCCATTTCCACCCGATTTCGTCCTGCCTACAGTGCTTATTTGAGAAAACTCAAAACAGAGAAATTGTTAATTCAGAAGTCTTTGTTCATTTGGCTTTTGAATCAGGTCATTCCGATCTGTATCGACGAAGTTACGTCCATTTTCCCGAGCTTGCGCAGGACTGTACTTACTGTTCATCATGTTCCGCGTGTGCAAGTCAATCTCCCGATCCTAACGTCCGAGTAGCCTACATCAGGCTGCATCAGTTTGTCTGATTGCAACGTGATACGCAACTGAGGTCGTTGAATTCATCTCTCTAATGGATTGACTGATCTGAGTGAAAATTATCTTTCTTAAGGAACAATGGTTAGGCAGCCGGCAACATCTCTTTTTCCATTTTTCGTTTGTGTTCCTTCTTGAATCCCAACTGGAAAAGTCGCCTCACGCAACTAACTAAAAAAACAAAGCCCTCTACTTATAATATTCTCAGCTACAAATTTCCATTGTCTTCTGATTTCAATTTCCATGAAATCCAATATGGGAATCTCTTATTACTGGCTTGCTCTATCTTTATTGTCAGTGGTTCCGCTTTCAACTTCCAAGTATGCTTCATCAAATTTGACGGAAGGCTCGTCTCTCTCTGTGGACAACTCAGAGGATTTGTTGATTTCAGCCGGTGGGGTCTCTCCGCTAGCTTCTACCCTATCGGCAGCAATGCTTATTGCTTTGCCATTTGGTTCAGCAGACCGTCGTGCAGGTACAACTGCACAATTGGTTGGATGGCTAACCGAGATTTTCCGGTTAATGGCAGGCGCTCCAAGCTCTTGCTGCAAGCAAAAGGAAATCTAATCTTAACCGATGCTGGCAAGTCTATTGCTTGGTCCACTCACACGATTTCACAATCCTCAACAGAGTTGCATCTTCAGGACACCGGCAATCTTGTCCTGCATAATAGGGAGGGTTCTGTTTTGTGGCAAAGCTTTCATTTTCTTACGGATACACTTCTTCCTCTGCAGCCACTCACTAGAGACACGCAACTTGTCTCCTCAAGAAGCCAAACAAACCGTTCTTCAGGTTTCTACAAACTGGTTTTTGACTACGAAAATGTTCTTTCTCTTCTCTACGATGGTCCCGAGACTTCCAGTAAGTACTGGCCATCCCCGTGGCTTAAGCCCTGGGAAGCTGGGAGGTTCACGTACAACAGCACTAGATTTGCTTGGCTTGATTCATTGGGAAATTTTACTTCATCAGATACTTTCACTTTCCTATCGGCAGATTATGGAGTGAGACTCCAGCGAAGATTGACACTAGATTCCGATGGTATGCTTCGACTGTACAGCAGAGAAGAGGGCAGCGTGACCTAGACTGTGTCATGGCAAGTTCTATCTGAGCCATGTACCATTCATGGATCTTGCGGACCCAACAGTACGTGCACCTACGATACCATCTCTGGCAGAAGATGCTCTTGCCTTCCAGGGTATAAGATGAAGGACAGCACCGACTGGGCTTATGGTTGTGAACCCAAATTTGATCTCCCATGTGGAAACGACAGTGTGGCCAGCTTCCTTCAACTCACCCATTCCGAATTTTATGGCTATGATTATGCGTATTATCCCAATTACACCTTGGAAATGTGTAAGCAAATATGCCTGCAATCCTGCAGCTGCAAGGGGTTTCAGCTCAAGTATGATTTGTATCAAGGCAATATTGTTACAAATTGTTACCCAAAGTCATTGCTACTAAATGGACGACATGCACCAGGATTCAATGGAGATATTTATTTGAGAGTTTCCAATACCAGTTTCATGTCTCGTAACAAAGAGAGATCGTCAGAAGTGGGATTAAATTGCAGTGGTGAAATTTCCGGGACTTTGGATAGAGAGTATCCAAAACACCATCAAAACGGCACACTGATGTTCATGCTTTGGTTCACCGGTGCACTAGGATTAGTTGAGATTATTGGCATCCTTCTAGCTTGGTGTTTCCTGATCAATTCGCACAAGCACTCGGGCGAAGCTGAAGCTGCACAAGGGTACCATCTTGCAGCTACCGGATTTAAAAGATTTGCTTATACTGAACTAGAGAATGCAACGCAAAATTTCAGTGAAGAAATTGGGAGAGGAGCAGCGGGAATTGTGTACAAAGGCATATTGTCGGATGATCGGGTTGTGGCAATCAAACGACTCCACGTGGCAAGGCATGGAGAAGCCGAATTCTTGGCAGAAGCAAGGACAATTGGGATGCTTAATCACATGAATTTGATAGAGATGTTGGGGTATTGTGCAGAAGGAAAGCATAGGCTTTTGGTTTACAGGTACATGGAGCATGGATCCTTAGCAAAAAGTCTCTCTTCCAAAGCACTTGATTGGAGAAAGAGGCTCGAGATCGCCTTGGGCACTGCTAGAGGGCTTGCTTATCTGCACGAAGAGTGCTTGGAATGGGTTCTACACTGTGATGTCAAGCCCGAGAATATACTCCTAGACTCTGATTACCAACCAAAGGTGTCAGATTTTGGATTATCCAAGCTAGTAGACAGAGGCAACCTAAGAAACACAAGCTTCTCAACGATCAGAGGAACCAGAGGTTACATGGCTCCTGAGTGGGTTTTCAATCTGCCAATCACTTCCAAAGTGGATGTTTATAGCTATGGAATCGTAATAATGGAGATGGTGACTGGAAAAAGGATACTTGATAGCAGTGGGGAAATAGAATTAATGGGAGTTTATGCTACAGAAAGGAGTGGGGAAACAGAGCCAAAGACACTGGCGACTTGGGTGAGAGACAAGAAAAATACTGCTAATGACAAGGCATCTTGGATTGCAGAGATCATAGACCCTTCGTTGGAAGGAGAATATGACCTCGACAAGATGGAAAATTTGGTCTTAATTGCACTGCAATGTGTAGAGGAAGATAGACATGCAAGACCCACCATGAGTAAAGTGGTTGAGATGCTTCTGCTTGATGAAAACGATCAATGGAGCCAGTTGTAGAGATGTGCAACTTCTAGCCTACTGACTAGTGGCCTTGTGCCCTGCGGAGGAGCTCCTGGAAATGCGGTTTCCGAAGACAAATTATGACAAATTCTACCTGTCTCTTCTTTTCTGTTTCTATATCCATTTTTCTCCTGTTTGTGTTTTATGTTTATGATATCTATACATGGGTGCACATTAGTAAACCCAAGTTTTAAAACATGTCTGTTAAAAAAGAAAATAGATAATGCATATATGTCCTTTAGTAGTAAAAACGACACAAAGAAAATAAATGAACCATTTTTACGTTGCATGAAAGTTCATGTTTAGGCCGTAGAGCCGTGCAGGGGAATTGAGTTTATTCAATTCCTTTGTTTAAAGGAGGGGCGGCATGGTACTGAAAATTTAAATAAAAATGACCAGCGACTTTTGTAACTTCTCTCGTGATGGAAAGTTAACGCAAATGGAAAAGATTTGCTTATTTCAAAAAATAAAAGGTAAAAATCATAGAAAGCCGCTAGGACATCGGCGGCGGTTGTTAGATGACTATGATACACACACCGTGCGATTCTTAATTCCTTTGGTTGATTTTGCACTACACTGGCTTGTATACAAGATGCTGCACTATCTGTCACTATCTGTTTGTTGTTAGCAATGAAGGATATTTTATGTATTGTGGCTTGACCTAGTAGATTAACCTCGAAATTATTGTTAGCAATGAAGGATATTTTATGTATTGTGGCTTGACCTAGTAGATTAACCTCGAAATTACAGTGCCTTACAGATGGCTATGCAAAAGAAACAGTGCAACCTGAAGGAATTGTAAATTCCTTGGATTACAAGTCGCCGGCATTTACTACAACAAAATACGCTTGTTGTAACGTTTGACACATTAGAATAGGTGAAAAAACAAAAAAAAAAAAAATAATAAAGCTAATATTTTTTATAAGTGTCAACAAAATGACACTTCTATTCACATCGCTAAATATTAAAGTAATTTTTTTAAAAAAATATTGAAATAGTAATTATAGTGACATTTTTAGATGTGTATTTATAATAATTTTTTATAATATATAAAATTGTCATTATTGATATATATAATTATTATTATAAATTTTAATTAATATTGATTATTAATGTATTTTGATATTTATAAATATTATAAATAATTATTATTATAACAGTTTAAAAATATTATTTTATTATAATTATTTTAATTTTAATTTATATTATTTTAAAATGACAATAAAAAATTTATTAATTATAAAAATATTTTTAAATTGTTATATTTAAATATTTTTTATATTTATTATTATATTATATTTTTTTAAATAAATAAATTTTAAAATGATATGTTTAATAATAAATATAGCAGATGCATGATTGTAGTGAACACGCACAAAATAAACACATCCAAAAGGTGACAGTTGTGATAAAATGTCTGCTACTGTCCACGCTTTCTGGTAATTCTGACATGAGAGGGTCGGGGCGGTGCCTACTTGCCAGAAGGCAAAGAGATTGGTTTTCGTTGAAGATTAGATTAGATTTGATTTGATCTGTTATAAAGGCCAAAGTCCCCAGAATGATTCGCCGTTGTCGTATGGGCAGTGGTTTTCCTCTTAGAGACGCCAAACCAAAGTGGACCAAAATTAAACCCATGCACATGCAGTACTTTTTTTTTTCTCTCGGTTTTGCTGTTTTTGTTGCCTGCAATTGACATGTATACTTGGGAAATTTCGCATTTTCATTTTCTGCCAAAAGGGTTCCGCGTACTTAATTCTGGTTTACTCGTGTCACTGTGCGCACCATGCGGTGGTGTCTGTAAACCTGCAATTGTCCCTCCCACAATTCCTTCACCGCACGATACAAATAAGAAACAAAATAATTCCCAATAGGGTGGCTAAAACAAATTCCTTTTGTGTTTGTAATTTAAAGCTAGAAGGCAAGAGGAAAACAATTGGACCCGTTTTTTTTTCGTATGTCTTTTCTCTATTTTTTTCTCTCTTCCGACCGATTTCTACTTTTTCTTCTTCATCTTCTTTTCTGTCATTACAATTTTCTATTTCTTGTTACCCTCTTTTCACCTCATTTTGTTGGTTGAAAATTGAAATGTTAAATGTTCTAAAGTTTCTTGTTGACTCACAAACACAGTTGGCAGAATTTAGGGATAATGTAAACCTAAAATGAGTTTATACTACATGCATATGATTTTATACAATGTAATTATTATTTTATACAATATACATGAAATTTATAATAACTATTTTACTCTAAATTTTTTATATATTATATAAAATATTATAAATAATGTATAAAATATTTTATATATAATATAAAATTATTTTACATCTATAAAATTTTGCGTTCTTACAGTCACGAGGGAGAAGAAGCGGAGAAAGGACTGGTTCATAAGGTGCAATCATGTTACCATTGATAGTTATACATATGTCAGACATAAAATCCAAGCGGTGAAACATTTATCATAATCAATTATCATTTTTCCTTCATCTTTTCAACAGTTTTCTGACGGGTTTTCCTTTGATGCTATCGTGACTTTTTTCTTTGTCTCCTGTTTCGTCTATCACTAGGAAAAAGGTGATTTACCTTTGGAAAAGTTTATGAGCCTCCAAATTCCTGCAACTTGTTGATAATTGTGAGTTTGTCACTCATCTGGGCAAGGTAACGATGTTGTATTTATTTTCAGTTTCTCGAATTAGATTGTGCCTTTTTATTTATATATTTTGGCTGGAACAGCGCGGGCGTTGTTTTTCCAGTGTTTGTACGGATAGAATTATGTTTCCTTTCCTACGAATGTTTCGCCTTTTGCCTTCGTTATCCTTTGCAATGGAGTATTACTCATAAATTATGTCTACTTTTTATGCATATTTTCCTTCGGCATTATTTTCTCCATTAATGTCTCTTTTAGTTATGTTAATCTATTCAGTTTTATAAAATTAAGTAGCAATTGTGAACGCTATTTTAATTTTTTGAGCTCAAGTTTAATAACTAAAATCTTGTTCGGTAATGTGTCATGAATAAAAAATATTATGAATAGAAATATTGAAAGTAAAAGTCATTGCATTATGAAAAATATAAATTGTTTTTTCAAAAGTATGTTACATTTTCCAGTTATCTCACCAACCGCGCATCCTTGTGCCCCAAACAAGCGAATGCGTTCTCAGTCTGTTCTCTGCGAATCAATAGCCTTCTTGGGAGTCATGTAACACTTAACGCGTTATAGAGTCTTTCTTGACTTGGTTCTCGTCGTCAAATAGTCATGAAGCATTTAACGCGTTAAGCACAAGTCTAGGTCACCGGGGGCAGCCCATCGCTTGGCAGGACGCCTAATTAACGCGGTCAAATAATCAAAGGAGAAGCGGTCAAAAACAATGAGCCATGCGCCTAGACCACCCATAGTTTCAGTTTAGAAGAACGTCAGAATAACGCCAACGGAGGTCATTGAATTTTTCCCTCTAATAGAATAATTGCTCTGAGTGCATCAACCTTGAGTGAAAATGAAATACAAACGCAAAGGAATGTGAGGCATCACAAAGAAATGCAGTAAATTATCTTTCATAAGATTCCCTGCCTAATGTTCTTCGAAGTCGACTGATGTGATCCAATTTAAATTCTTACCCTTTCGTCAAAGTTTCGCGCAGTTTCCATAGACCTTCCGGTTACCTTTTTTGGATAAGAGCCAGAGGAACAATTATTAGGCAGCCGGCAACACGTGTTTTTAAATCTCAACTGGAAAAGTCGCCTCACGCAACTAACTAGAGAAAGAAAGCCCTCTATTTATAATATTCTCAGCTACAAATTTCCATTGTCTTCTGATTTCAATTTCCATGAAATCCAATATGGACATCTCTTATTTCTTGATTGCTCTATCTTTATTGTCTGTGGTTCCTCTTTCAGCTTCCAACTACCCTTCTTCGTATTTGACTGAAGGCTCGTCTCTTTCTGTGGACAACTCGGAGGATTTGTTGATTTCAGCCAGTGGGGTCTTCTCCGCCGGTTTCTACCCTATCGGCAGCAATGCTTATTGCTTTGCTATTTGGTTCGGCGGACCGTCGTGCAGGTACAACTGCACAATTGTTTGGATGGCTAACCGAGATTTTCCGGTTAATGGCAGGCGCTCCAAGCTCTTGCTGCAAGCAAAAGGAAATCTAATCTTAACTGATGCTGGCAAGTCTATTGCTTGGTCCGCTGACACGATTTCGCAATCCTCAACAGAGTTGCATCTTCGGGACACTGGCAATCTTGTCCTGCATAATATGGAAGGTTCTGTTTTGTGGCAAAGCTTTGATACTCCTACGGATACCCTTCTTCCTCTGCAGCCACTCACCAGAAACACGCAACTTGTCTCGTCAAGAAGCCAAACAAACCGTTCTTCTGGTTTCTACAAACTGGTTTTTGACGACGATAATGTTCTTGCTCTTTTTTACGATGGTCCTGAGACTTCCAGTAAGTACTGGCCATCCCCGTGGCTTAAACCTTGGGAAGCTGGGAGGTTCTGGTACAACAGCACTAGAATTGCTTGGTTTGATTCAATGGGAAATTTTACTTCATCAGATAATTTCACTTTCCTAGCGGCAGATTATGGAGTGAAACTCCAGCGAAGATTGACACTAGATATCGATGGTACGCTTCGACTGTACAGCAGAGAAGAGGGCAGCGTGACCTGGACTGTGTCATGGCAAGTTCTATTAGAGCAATGCGGCATTCATGGATCTTGTGGACCCAACAGTATGTGCAGCTATGATACCATCTCTGGCAGAAGATGCTCTTGCCCTCCAGGGTATAAGATAAAGAACAGCACCGACTGGGCTTATGGTTGCGAACCCAAATTTAATCTCCCATGCGGAAATGACAGTGAGCTCAGCTTCCTTCGGCTCACCACTGCTGAATTTTATGGCTATGATTTTGGGTCTTCTCCCAATTCCACATTGGAAAGTTGTAAGCAAATATGCTCACAATCCTGCATCTGCAAGGGGTTCCAGCTCAAATATCATTCGTATCAAGGCAATATTGTTACACAATGTTACCCAAAGTACTTGTTACTAAACGGACGGCGTTCACCAGGTTTTGAGGGAGATATTTATTTGAAAGTTTCCAAAATCGGTTTCATGTCTGGCAATAAGGAGATAGTGTCAGAGTTGGGATTAAATTGCAGTGGTGAAATTTCCAGGCCTTTGGATAGGGAGTATCCAAAACGCCATCAAAACGGGACACTGATGTTCATGCTCTGGTTTGCCAGTGCACTAGGATTAGTCGAGATTATTGGCATCCTTCTAGCTTGGTGTTTCCTGATGAATTCGCACAAGCACTTGGGTGAAGCTGAAGCTGCACAAGGCTACCATCTTGCAGCTACCGGATTTAAAAGATTCGCTTATACTGAACTAAAGAATGCCTCGCGAAATTTCAGTGAAGAAATTGGAAGAGGAGCAGGGGGAATTGTGTACAAAGGCATGCTGTCGGATGATCGAGTTGTGGCAATCAAACGACTCCACGTGGCAAACCATGGAGAAGCCGAATTCTTGGCAGAAGCAAGGACAATTGGGATGCTTAATCACATGAATTTGATAGAGATGTTGGGGTATTGTGCAGAGGGAAAGCATAGGCTTTTGGTTTACAGGTACATGGAGCATGGATCCTTAGCAAAAAATCTCTCTTCCAAAGCACTTGATTGGAGAAAGAGGTTCGAGATCGCCTTGGGCACTGCAAGAGGGCTTGCTTATCTGCACGAAGAGTGCTTGGAATGGGTTCTACACTGTGACGTCAAGCCCCAGAATATACTCCTAGACTCTGATTACCAACCAAAGGTGTCAGATTTTGGCTTATCCAAGCTACTAGACAGGGGCAAACTAAGAAATTCAGGCTTCTCAAGGATCAGAGGAACCAGAGGTTACATGGCTCCTGAGTGGGTTTTCAATCTGCCAATCACTTCCAAAGTGGATGTTTATAGCTATGGAATCGTAATAATGGAGATGGTGACTGGAAAAAGTCCATTAACGGGAGTTGATGCTACAGGAAGCAGTGGTGAAGTAGAGCCAAAGACACTGGTGACTTGGGTGAGGGACAAGAAAAGTACTGCTAATGACAATGCATCTTGGATTGCAGAGATCATAGACCCTTCGTTGGAAGGAGAATATGAGCACGATAAGATGGAAAATTTAGTCTCAATTGCACTGCAATGTGTAGAGGAAGATGGACATGCCAGACCAACTATGAGTAGAGTGGTAGAGATGCTCCTGCTACATGAAAACGATCAATAGAGCCAATTGTATAACTAGTGGGCTTGTGCCCTGCAGAGGAGCTTCAGGAAATGAATACTCTTCTCTGCCCGGAAGATTTCCATAATAACGGGCAGTTTTCCACGCTTGTATAAATAACAATTAATAGGAAAATGAATAAGAAAATGCAAGAGTAAATGCATTCTAGTCGAAAAACACTTCACGGGAAAATTGGTCTTATGCGAGAATCTTAAGTATACTCTTGAACTGATTAAAGTCAAATTGGAAGAATTAAAGGAAAACAACCTTAGTTCTCGAGTGACAGACACAAATAAAAAGTTTCGATTTATGTTTTCGGCCTCGCCCTTCAGTTTTATGGGAGCAGTGATCATGAGGCACTAGTGAGTTGCTTGTTGTACAACTGAAAAGAGACAGAACCCCTCCTAGAGGTGTAATCGGGTCAGCTTTGGACACTCCAGGCCGATAGAACATCTCTTGACTTTAGATATTATAGATTAAGGGTGTGGCAAGCTGGCATCTAATTGGAAGCATATGATAATCGACTATCTCTCTTTGACTTGTTGGGACTTCCCAACGAGGGCCGATATGAAGACAAGAACAGTTTTTCGTAACTTCCCTCCATTACAGTGTTAGATTCTTTTAGAATTTCATTGTTCTCAAGATCTAATGTTATGGTTGTTCTTAAATATTTATATTATTTTTGTTCAGATTATTATAATCTATGAAAAATTATTAAAATTAATGAAATCATATATTATATTTCATTACTCTATATATTAATTAAATTACTTAATAAATAAATATTATTTATATTTAAATAATCATTATTTTGATTTATATTTATTATAAAAAAATTTTAAAATTTTAAATTTAATTTAACCCAACATTAATACACACATATATATATATATATATATATATATTACTTATTAAAAGATATTGAATAAGATTTTGAGTGATCTCAGAGAAAAAAAGGAAATAATCATGAAACTTCAAAATTAACAAAAATTTAGGATTCATCAACCTATGGTATCGAATTATTAGTCAACAAACAAGAGAAAAAAAGTAGAAAAGAAATAAAGAGTTTGGATTAGTCGACTAGACTTGTGATTATGCTGAACCATATACCAAAGAAGATACCAAAAGGAAAGAAAAAGAGAAATTGGGTTGGTTGATTGACCCAGTGCCTACGGTCAATTAGACATGGAGAAAAATGTGAAATTATAAATTATAGAAATTCTCGACCATTCAACTTAACAAGTAATTAGGTCAACTTTAAATAGTTGAAGAGTTAAAAGTTTCAATATTGTAAAAATTATAAAAAAATCAAGTTGGTCGACCTGGTTAGTAGTTGTGATCAACCAATGCAGCTAAACAAGGTGAAAACAAAAGCCTAAGAAAGTTATAAAGATTTTAAGTCAATTGGCTAGTCCAAATGCACTTTACCAATGAGACTAAATAAGCTGAAACAAAAACTTGAGAAAGTTATGGAGATTTTGGGTTAGTTGATTAGTGGAAGTGTTGTAGCCAACTAATGCCTTAGAGACAAAGTTTCTTGTTGTGAAAATTGATTTTCTTTATTGAAAAAAATTAATCTTTAATGGCTACTTTATTGTCTTTTGTTATAAAAAGGTTGTAGAAATCTTTTGTAATGCATGGAAAAAGTATTAAAAAATGTATAATATATTAAAGGCTTTGTAATGAACTTAGTCATAAATCAATGAGAAAAGGCAAAAGAAAGAAAGATAAAGAGTAAGAATGGTCTAATTGAGATAGTGAAAAGAGTAAAGTACTCTAAAGAAAACCTAAGAAGTAAGAATTAATAGAAAAAAGAGTTAGTCCACCCTCAAGTTCAAAAGATTCAAAACCTTAAGCTTTAAAACTACTTGCATGCTTCATTGTGGTTTAAATGTTAGTGAATACAATAGGATATCTTCATATGAGATAGCAAAGGATATATAGGACAAGTTAAAAGTCATTTACAAGGGTGCTACATAAGTAAAGGATACGTAAATCAATTTATGCATAAATATGAGCTCTTTAAGATGAAAAATGATAAGACAATTTCAGAGATGTATATAAGGTTCACTAATATCATTAATCCACTCAACAACCTTATAAAAGAGATTGATATAGTGATTTTGTAAAGAAAATATTAAGATCACTTCTAATATCTTGGAACCATAAGATAATCATGATCATTAAATCCAAAAACTTAAACACCTTAGGCTGAAATGAGTTGATATGGTTTTTAGTGACCCATTAAAAGACCTTCACTAAAAAAGTTGCTAAAAAGAAGAAAAGAATTGTTTTTAATGCCTTATCTTTCAAAGAAAATGATGATAATGATGAGAGTGATCAATATACTCAAGAAAATGTATAGAAGCTTACCATGCTAATTAAGAGGATCATATAACTTTGGAGAAATAAGAAGCAAAGTGGCAAGATAACCTTTAAGAGCAATGGAGACAAGGATGAGATCATTTGTTACAATTATAACAAACTTAGTCATTACTCACAATTATCCTATAACTAAAATAAAGGATAGAAAGCTAGCAAAGAAAGCTCTCAATGACTTAAGTGATTCCAATAATGTTAAAGTCAACTTGACATTCACAGTTACAAAGAATGAGGTAAAATCTAATTACGACACCTTTAATGATAATAAGTCTTTGATTGGTGAATTATATGGTATTTTAGATTGCATGGATAAGACACTTAAAGACATGACTATCAAGAATAAAAGTCTTTATGCTAAGAATGTCTCTATGAAGCATGAAATTAGATTCTTGAAAAGTGAAAATGCTTCACTTAAAAATAAGAATGATTCTTTAAAAGATAGGAATACTTCTCCTAAAGATAAGGTCAAATCACTTACTAAAAATAAGTAAAGACTCATGAAGTTTTTAAATGATAATTCATCTTAATAAAGAAGTTTCTAAACTTCAAGTGTCTCTTTTTAAGTTTATTAAAAATAAGGACAAATTAGACATATTACTTGACTCTTAAAGACCTCAAGGTCAAAAGGGTGATTTGGGGTATGCATCTAATGCATATCAACCAAAAGCTACTTAGGACAAGACAACTTATATTCACACTTATGAACAAACATTTAGAAGTACACCGCATAAGAATGCTTATACAGCATATGATATTAGAAAAGCATCATATAAGTATGCATATATATAGACAAGGCACGTACAAATGCCTAGAGCATCTCATAAACATATAATTTCTCATGATAGACTTGATTCTCATACATATAGATATTATGCTGAAGATCATGCTAGATGTTATTTTTGTGGTGACTATGGTCATATGCAATGCAATTTAAGATTGAGTTTAGATGATTATCTTTGTGTAGGTGTAAAAGGCACTAAACTAACACTCAAGTAATCAAAAAAAAAAAATTAGGTACTTAACTCTAAATGAATTATATATAGGTATGTCTTAAGAGTAGTGTGAAAAAAGACAAATGAAATTTAAATAGTGATTGCTCTAAATGCATGATAGGAATTCTAATTACTTTATCTTTTTTAAGAAAATTAATGGTGAAATGGTAATATTTTGAGATAATGTCAAAGCTAAAATTATTGACATTAGTAATATAGGTAAAGAAAAGTCCCTAATGATTGAGGATGTCTCACTTATTAAGAGACTCAAATTTAACTTATGAAGTATTAGTAAATTGTATTATAATAATTATAAGGTATCATTTGAACAAAATGTTTATCATGTTGCTCACTTAAAAAAAAAAATGATCCCTTATTTGTTACTAAGTGGTCAAACAATGTCTGTATTATTAATCTACACACTTTGGCTAACCAAGATATTAAGCGCTTTGCCTTTATTAATTAAGAATCATGAATGTGGCATTAAAAGTTGGGTTATGCAAGCATAAAATAACTATGTAATTTTAACAAACATGAGCTTATAGAAGATCTTCTAAAGCTAAAATTTAAAAAGGATATGGTGTGTGATGCATGCCAAATGGGTAGGCAAAGCAAAAGTTCTTTCAAAAGCAAAATGGTAATATCTACTTTTAAACCCCTGCAACTATTACATATGGGCACATTTGGTCCTATTCACATTTCATCTTTAGGTGGTGAATCATGTGCATATGTTATTGTAGATGATTGTAGTAGGTCTACATAAATTGCATCCTTAACTCACAAGGATAAGTGTTTAAAGACGATTGAGGGGTTTTATAAGTAAATTCAACATAAAAAGGGGTATCATGTTACTTTAATAAAAAGTGATTATGGTTGTGAGTTTGATAATGAAGGTTTTGAGAAATTTTGCAATTTTTAAGGTAAACTCTCACAATTTTTCAGCATCAAAAATTCCACAATAAAATGGAGTAATTGAAATGAATAATTAAACCTTACAAAAGATGGCCATAACTTTGTTAAATGAGTAAAGTCTTCCATAATAAAATGAAGTAGTTGAAAGAAAGAATAAAATCTTACAAGAAATGACTAGAAACATATTAAATGAGTAAAGCATTCCTTAAAACTTTTAGGTATAAGTTGTTTATACTACATGCTATGTGTCCATAAAGTTTTCATTCATTCAACTCTTGTAGAAACTCTTTATAAGTTGTGAAATGAAAGAAAGTCTAAAATAAACTTCCTATAAGTCTTTAATTGTAAGTGTTACATTTTAAATATAAAGGGTAACCTAGGTAAGTTTGATTATAAGACAAATAAAGGTATCTTCTTGGGATACTCTTCTAGTAGCAAGGTATACAAGGTGTCCAACAAGAAGTCTTTTATTGTAAAGGAGTCCATGCATGTTATATTTGATGAATATAACCCCTTCTAACCTAGAAAGAAGAGTTAAATGATCTTATGTAGACAAGAAAAAGCTTAAAAAAGGAAAATAAGTCATCAAGGAAATAATAACATTCTAATAATATTCAAATGCAACAAAGTGAATGAGTCTATTCTTTCAAAAGATGAAAATCTTGAAAATATTGTTCAACAAGTTCTAAGAGAATGGAAGCATGTTTGAAAAGCTTTTTATGATTAAATTATTAGTAAACCTTATGATCCTTTAAGAACTTGATCTATATCTAGAAAAACTAGCATTGTAACACTTATTTCACAAATAGAACTAGTCCATATAGATGATATATTAGTTAATCAATTGTAGGTATGTGTTATGGAGGATGGGCTTAACTAATATGAGAAAAATAGAGTCTAGACTTTGGCACCTAGATTGGTTGATCATTTTATCATAGAACCAAGAAAGTCTTAAAAAACAAGTTTAATGAAAATGGCCAAATTATGATAAATAAAGCAAAGTTAGTTGTTAAAGGCTATAATCAAGAAGAAGACATTAATTATGATGAGTCCTTTACCCTTATTGCTACGCTAAAGTGTGTTAGAATGTTACTTGCATTTTCCTTGCATAAAAATTTCAAGTTATATCAAATGGATATAAAATGGGCATTCCTTAAAGTTTACGTCACAAAGGAAGTCTATGTTAATCAACCTCCTTTTTTAAAAAGTAAAGAATTTTCTAACTATATTTATAAAGTTTATATGAGTTAAAACAAGTACCAAGAGTATGAAAGGTTAAGCTCTTCTTTGGTTAACATAAATTACTCAAAAGGTAAAGTTGACACTACATTTCTTACCAAATTCAAAGGTAAGGATTTGTTGATTATTTACATTTATATTGATAGCATAATATTTGGTACTACTAATGAGTCATTATGTAAAGAGTTTACGAGTGATATAGAAATAGAATTTATAATAAGTATTATGGGAGACTTAAATTTTTTGGACTTCAAATCAAATAAACAAATGGTGGAATCTTCATCAACCATGCCAAGTATGCAAAGGAACTTCTAAAGAAGTTTTACATAGATGATTACAAACTTTGTGACACTTTAATGACCACCTCCATAAAGTTAGACAATGATATAAATGATAAGGTTATAAATGAAAAATAGTATAAAGGTATGATTGGTAATTATTTTTATTTTACTACTAGTAAACTAGACTTAATGTTTGTTATTTATTTGTATGAAAGATTTCACTTAAGTCTAAAAAAGTCATACTTAGTTGCGCTTAAGAGAGTGCTTAGGTATGTGAAACAGACCATAGGTTTAGAACTATGGTACTTCAAGGACTCAAACTTTGACTTAATGGTTACTCAAACTCAAACTTTGTAAGAGATAGAATTGAAAGGAAGAGTATGTTGGGTACATGTCAATTCTTTGGTCAATCCTTAATCTCATAGTATAATAGAAAGCAAAGTTTAATTACTCTTTCTACAACTGAAGCTAATACATGGTAGCAGAAGCTTGTTATACTCAATTGTTATGGATGAAAGAAACCTTAGAGGACTTTAAATTGAACTACTCTTATGTGTTTATCAAGTGTGATAATATAAATGCAATCAATATAATTAAGAACATCATACACCATGCTCATACCAAACACATTGACCTAAGACATGATTTCATTAAGGAATATGTGTTCAAAGGAATATGTGTTCTTAGAGTTTGTAAACACCAAAGATCAATTAGTTGATATCTTTACTAAACTTTTGGGTAAGGACAGGTTTGTGACTATAAAAGAGAAATTGGGTATGAATGAGTTGGATTGATCTCTCATTTGTGTAATTGTTGTAATCTGAAAAGTTTTATGGCATAATTATATAAGTTTGTATAATTGTTATTTCAGTTGTATGATAATTCGCACATATTATACTTGAAATGTGAAAATTAGACATTTTTATCCATGTGAGATTACTCGATTAATGTGAAGCAATCAATTTATGACTTACTCTAGTCAACTAATGTCAGTTTTAAAATTGCCAATGTAATTTCCTTTTTCCAAATCCAAAAATTCTTCTTTTTCAAAATCCAATTTTTTCTTCAAAACCTTAGATCCATAAATCCAAGCATAATGGACCTCTAAAAGGATTAATCTCTTAATCTCATTGTTTATGACACCTAAATCTATGTCATCTTTAAAGAAAGTGAAGCCAAATATGAAGAAATCGACTTTAATCTTCATAAGGACACATAGTGTCACTATTGCTCCTCCTCCCTTTACCACATTGCCAACCACCTCTACTCCAAGGTAGAAAGTCACCATTAAGTATATGTTATCACTAATAACATCCAATTCCTCATCATCTTTTAGTCCTCTTCCTCATCCTCCTCTTTCATCGATCATTGAACATCCAAGGAGAGATCCAAACTAACCATCAACCAAAAGGATTAAACAAGTGGTCAAAAGAAGATTAGATAAAACATTAAAAGGTACAAAGCCTATACCATCCTTATTAGAGATATCTTCCAAGCCTTCATCATCTCCAACACCACCACCCATGGCTCCACCATGAAATCCATCTCCTCAAATAGCAACTACAAAAGTCAATCATCCTCTAACTTTTTTGATACATTTAAGTTCTATAATTTTCATTTTAGAGTTTTTTAAAATAAGGATAATTTTTACAAGTATAATAAATGAAGTGTATATCTTAGTAGGTTCTTAATAGTATGACTGAATTTGAAACAAACAAGTTCTTAAATTTTTTTTTTTTTTCTAAAAATGAATTAGATTTATTACTTGAAAGAAAAATTTTACACTAAGATAATTAAGTACTTCTTTATAAACATAGAAATAAGTAAGAGTTACATTATAATCACCTTATATATGGATGAAAAAGAAGTGAAAATCACTTATAAAGTGATTGCAAAGTACTCGAATCTGCTACTAGAAGGTTATTGCTACTTGGAATGATTCATGAAATATACGAAAGTTTAGTGCTCAAGAGCAAATGGATATAGTATTTGAAGGACAACACGAGTTATATGCAAAAAGTGATAATATCAAGGAGCCCTTTAAGGCATCTTCCTTACCACTTAAGTCATCGATTATATGAAGGCTTATGGCTTACAACATCAATCCTAGAAGTCAACATTATGACTTCTTCACTTTTCCTGACAAGTGCCTCCTGACTGACCTATTGAAAAATGAAAAATTCTAATCTACCAAAGCATATGATGTAAGTGATCAAGAAAGTGCAAAAAGAGCTAGTCCAAAAGTTTCCCTATGGAATGCATATGAGCTATTTGCTTATGAAACTTAGTGTAACTATTATTAGAGAGACCCTTTCTCATGTCTACTTAGGTTAATTTATTAGCACTACTACACTCAAGCAAATACATTTAGGGCAAAGTGAAGTCAAATTGTCTACATTGTCAAGGAAATTAAGATCAAGTTAAGAGTCATCAAGTATAACCCTTACTCTAACCAATTCTTTAGCTCCTTTTTAACCTCTACCAATGTTGATATGACTTTCTTGATTAAGGAAGTTGATTAGCTTAAGGAGAATGTAAATGGATTTAAGGATCATATGGATGAGATTATAGTGGAATTGCAAGACTTTATAAAGGAATCTAGCAATAACCTTGCCTTTATTCTTAGACTATCCATTTAAAGGAAGCTCTAAGAAGAGGAAGTAGTGAAACCCTAGTTCTAGAGGATGCTCAAGTTCATTTTTTTGATGATGCCAAAGGGGTTGAAAGATGGATAATTGATGAGACTTTGATTCATAGTCTTTGATTCCATTAAATCTTTGATGACTAAATCCTTTGGGCCCCTTTGAATCTTTGAACTTCTATTTCTTTTTTAGATGATTATACCTTAATCTTTACTTTGATACTTATACTTAATCTTTTCATTGATATTTATTATATCTAAAATGGTTGCTATGATACTTATTATTTACTATAATACTATGCTTTGACTTTGCTTAATTAATCATTGATATTTAGTCTTATTTGATTCCCTTACTTGTTTGTTAATCAATTAATATCCTATCATTTTAATTACATTAATAAGTAAGAAAGCATACATTTATGGAAAGTTATAGTTATTTTATTTTTTTACTCATTTTGTTATTCATCAATCGATCATGATTGTCATCATAAAAAATAAAAAGATTGTTGTGACCTGTAGGAGATTACCAAAATTAGTGAAATTGTGTGTTATACTTCATGTATTATCTTTATTTGGATAGTCACTATTTTGATTTATATTTACTATGGAAAGACCTTTCATTTTTTATTATGATTTCAACTTACAATGATACAAAGATTTTGTTTTTTTCTTTTCAAAATTTTATTTATAAAAAGGTGTTAAATGAGATATTGAGTAATCTCAAAAAAAAAAATGAAAAGAATCATGAATATTTAAAGTCGATAGAAATTTGGGATCAATTGACTTAAGATATCATCTAATCAATCAACCAATAAGAAAAGAGAAGTAGGAAAAAAAAAAAAAAAGAATTTGTATTGATCAATTAGACTAGTGCTTATAATTGATTGGACATAGAGAAAAATGTGAAGTTATAAGCTACAAAGATTTTAAACCAATCAATCTAAATAGTACTATGGCTGACTAAAGGTTGTTAAAGAGTTAAAAATTTTATCATTACAAAAATTATAAAAAATAAGGTTGGTTAACCTGACTAACAATTACAGTTGACAAATAAAATTAAATAAACTGAAAATATAAGTTTGAAAAAGTTATAGAGATTTTGGAGTAGTTAATCAATCTAAGTGCCATGATAGACTAATAGCTCATAGAAAAAGTTTTTGTTTTAGAAATTGATTTTTCTTATGGAGATTTTTCTTATGGAATGAAATTAATGTCTAGCTATTAGTTTGTTATCTTTATCTATAAAATGATTGTAGACATCTTTTGTAGGAAAAATATAGAAATATACTAAAGGCTTTTTATTAAGTGATTGATAAAAAAAAGAAAAGAAAAAGTAAGAGAAAGAAAGAAAGAAAGAAAGAAAGATATAAAATAATAGTACTTTAGTTAAAGTAGTGAAAAGAATAATATTATTTTGAAAAAAAGTGTTAAATTATAAGTTTTTATATTATTTTTTTAATTTTTATAAAAATTTTACTGAAATTTAGGTCAAAATAATTTAGTATAAAAGTTATCTTTATCTTGTTAAAAAAAAAAAAAAATTAGTAAAATTGAATTTAAGTAACAAACTTTGAAAAGTGTGAATAATCTCTTTAATTTGAATTGAATCACTATGAATTACTTATATAAATTTTTTATCATTTATTTTATTTATTTTGTTATTCATTATTATTTATTTTAATATTATTTTTAAAATTTAGAATTAAGTGTAAGTTAAGGAATTAAATTGAATTAATTTAATTCACCTCTTTTAAATTGCTCCAGAGAGAGTAACGATTTTTAAGTCCTTACATTAAGGTTCCAGAACTGCTTGTTACTGTTCAATTATGTTCCTAAAAATCACAATTGATCCATGTCATATGATAGTACCGCAACTTGGCGTCTTATATGGCCATAGAAAAGAGAAAGAATAGACTGATGCAGGACAGACAAATTCAAGCACGGTCTTGATCAAGCCCCCTGATTTATAGTCTTTAAGACTCTGATTATCCCGCGCTGCCTTCTCAGGGGGGCGGGTATCCAATAGCTCTATCTAGTGGCATAGAAGCATCACATCTGTTACAAGTGTGAGAACGAAAAATGGGTCAGCAAAGCAGTATTATCACCTTAAATTGCCCCAGAATGCAATAAAGATTAAAGATGCATTCAAAATTAGTGGATATAAAGAAAAAGGTTAGAAGATGGGAGGAGCACCCCAACAAAGTAGTCACGATAATGTAGATGCAACAGCACCACAGGAATTGACGGGTCATGAGAGGATGCTGCCCATACAAGTCTTGAGACGATCTTGTCCATAGATAGGCCCTGCTTGACGTTGAAGCCAACGCTCAGCGACAAAACTTGTCCCACTTGCAATGCACAAAAGGACTAGAGTTAATTGATGCATTTTGTATGTTTTTGTGATGTTTGATTTTGTTATTTGTATGCTACAAAACATATTTTTCTCGGTAATTTTATTGCATTTAGTTTTGGCAAGAAACTAGTTTAAAAGAAGATGAAATGTAGGCGGGTAATTGGAGGAGTTTTGCAAGTAGAAGCTAAGATTGAAAAGACGAGATCGTCGAACAACTTCAGTTCCAATGTGTCTGCAATGCAAAGAGACATTCCCTTCTTAGCTTTTCTTTTTTCACTTTCCCTTCTTTCAATAACGGGGAAACAAGCATCCGGCTTTTGTGGTTTTAAACTCATGGCCCATGAACTAATTGACCAAAATTCAAGCTGGCTATACTTTGTAGTTTGTGGCAACGAATCCTGGACTGCGGAAATGCTACTGCAACCCTTGAGTTTTATGTTTAGGCCCATAACCCAAGCTTTGTTTTCTTTACAACTTTTGGGCACAAGCACAGTGTACTGCCCAAATTTTTTGGTCACCAGACAAAAGAGGTCACAATAGTTTGGGAATTTGCCTGTTTACATTATTTTACCTTCGAAACCCCTTTCTCTCTCTCTGTTTTTTTTGATTTTTCTTTTTTCTGGGTACAATACGAAAAAGAAATCAAATAACTAAAATACATACAAAAACCTCTCCACAGGTTCACGGAATAACTTTGTGATAACATAAGATCTCATGCAAGTTGAAAACCAATTAAGTTGCACGCAATTCTACAGCAACTGATGTACCAACTCTCAAGAATTGCCCAAATCACCAATGTAATTTCTAAGCAATCCTGCCTCCCAAGCCGAGCCTGGTTTACCTTTAACTGCCCATTTGTAAAACCTTTTTTTTATTTTTATTTTTTCATTTTTTCCTTCAACTCCCCCACACCATGCCTTCCAAACGCGACCTACTCATCAAATATTCCTTACTTACCACATAATCGCAAATAGCAAGTATAGAAGTTCGCATCAAAGTCTTCAAAAAAGTCTTAAACTTGGTGTACCTAACCCAATCTTTTAATCAACTCAACCGTACATGTCTTTCCATTAGTGTTTTGCCAAACTCAGTTTTGCTTGCCAGAATTGAGCGGTGGGTTTTGCTTTCTTGATTCGTAGAATCCCTTTAGTTAGCTGTACTCATCACTGTCTCAACTTTCTGGCAAGTTTTTAGCATTAATAATTAAAGCAAATTATTTCGGAACTTTGGTTTCCACTAATTTGTTGATCAGGTGGGTCATAAATGAAGGCTACATAAATGATTGAGGAGGTTTCTTTCTTAATGTCTTCCGCCAGACGAAGTCAGAAGCGATGTGGTCGGGTCCAGGACTATCATCCGAATAAAATTTCAGATGAAATTTATTTCCAATTTCTCCTCGGAAATTCACAAGAAATAATTTTTCAACTGCACTCCAGCCAGTAAATCTAACAAAAATGATTGATTCAAAGAATTTGCATCCTTTTTGTTTACGGTTTACGTAAACAGTGTTGGCCATCCTCCTCTACCATTCAAATTTCTTTTTCTTGTCTCGTGATCATTGGTTTAAGAAAACCAAAAAAATTAAAAAAAAAAAAAAGGAAAAGAAAAGATGAATCGGCAATTAATGAAGAAATTAAGTTGTTTTCTCCATTTTCCATTTTTAGGCACTTAAAATTCAAATTATCATTTTGCGGAGACTTTAGATGGATCCTCTTCTTCTGCCACAAACAAGACCCTCCAGCCACCATTTTCATTATAAAAGCAACAATTAAAGCCCACCTAAGGATGAAAACAAAGATGATCTTTCTTTCTTTTTGTGTGTTTTTTTTTTTTTCATCTTTTATTTTTTTTTCTCTTTTTTTCCGACGCTCAACCTGTCTCATTCCCTTCCTCTCTGGCTCTTGCTGTTCGCATCTGTCTGCTTCGTTCTTGTCTAACTGGTCTTGACTCATGTTTAACAATTTTCAACATTGCCACCACTAATCACTAATCATGTGCTTGGCTACTCGATCCTGCTAATCCCAATTCGCTTAACAATAGCATTCCTTATCATCACAGCCCGTTCTGCTCAATCCTAGACATGTAATTCCTCACTTCCTTCCTTATCATCACTTGCATCATCGTTAAGGACTCGGGACTGAGCAGCTGCTTGTCATACCCACGAAACCCACCGTTCTCCTGTATCGAAGGAACTTGCTGAGGCGGCGCTGGAGCCAGTGCAGGAGTTGGTGCCAAGGGTGTCTCAACAATGTGCCTTGGGTTCGGATTCGGATTTACAAAATGATTGGAACCGAATCCGGAAGCGGGGGTTTGAGTTGAAGCTTCGCCTGAATTGGATCCGGGCAGAGAAAGGCTAAGCAAGGTAGACGGATCCGAAGTGGATGAAGAGGCGTCAATCGACAGGCCTGGCGGGAGAAAAAGGGTGGGAGATGACTGTGGTGGTGGCGGCGACGGTGGAGGCGAAGCCTCACCTGTGACCGGTCATAGCCGTTGGATTCTTCTGGGCCAAGGCAGTTACAAGTAAACAGCTGTCAAACGAACAGGCATCCGGCACACTGGCTTCCCCTCCAGTTTGCTATTGCAGTCTTCTTCCAGGTCACTGGCCCAGTGTTTTTAAAAGTTATTATTATGCTAACGGTAACAATTCGAATTTTGAATTAGTCTGAGATTGTGACGTGGCATTGCCGATTAACTGCGGTAGTTAAAACCTAAAACTGAAAAACCGTCGGAAGGCAGAGCCACCTCGTCTCCAACATATCGGCATTTAAAAAGTTAAACCACCGGTTTTGAAAGAAAAAGATTTATTCGAGAAAGAAAATTAAGAGTATATTTAGAGTTGTGGTTATAATTTATGGGTTTGTATTTTAAATTAAACATAATATTATTATTGTTTAAAAAATTATAAAATTTACATTTAATAAAATTATATTAACCTGATAAAATATACAAAAAAAACAAAAACACAAAATATATGATACCAAATAAAATCAATTGTAACGTGTACAGCATTCGTCTAAATGTTGTTTGGACGATTTAAACAAATATACACTAATACCCAATTAAAATGTTATTTTAAATAATGTTAAGAATTAAATTTCTCACTTGCAGTAAACATTTGTAGAAAACATTATAATGAAAATGTCCCGATAATCAATTATCTCATCAATAATATTTGCATAAATATTGTTGTAGATGGCCTAAATAGATATATAACAACGTTTAGTTAAAATATTATTTTAAATAACTTTAAAAGATGAAATTTTAAATTTTGACTGATATTTGTTTAAAATGTCAGAAAATAATGTGGTGGTTTAAAAAAGAAAGCCACTTTATCAGTTTATATGATAAAATAAAAAAAGATGGGTCTTAGACCCTTCGTTGAGTCAGCTTCGTTCCAATGTGGAATTAACAAATTCCTTAAGTCTAAGAGATTCTTGTGTTTTGGTAAAGCCAAGGGTGACAAATGGAGGAATTGAAAATTCAGGCGCCACTCTCCTTCGTTGGACAAGCAATTTAACTTCCTTCCGAGTCCCGGCGTTTCATTTGCGGTTAATGGTAGTTATTTACACAGATATATGTACGTGACCTTTGGTCTCAAAAGCGAATGGGTGCCTAACGTAACTTGCATGGAAAGTCTATAGCCCAAGTCACTGCCACCAATAAATGAAGACCGACGTGTCCATCAAGAGCATGAAAGAATTAGTAACTAGTGCATCATGTAAATTTTTCATGTGAACAAAGTCCTCTTGTTGACCATGAATGAACACCACGTTGCTCGTTAATTTAAGCAACCAAAGAAATATGATGCCACAGAGTACAATAAAAAAAAAAAAAAAAAAAATGGGACACGTATTAGTCTTGCGGTGTTGGCATTTTGCATGAAAAATAAACAAAAGTTGTGTCTTGCTGATATCTATTATATATCTTTTTATGGAGTCCGTCTTACTAACAAAAATAAATAAATAAATAAGATAAAGAGTTATGATTAATTGTAGTATATACTACTAAAATAAACGTCGTCTATGATAGGTCTATTACTCAGATTAAAGGGTAGAAAAAATTTAATGAATAAAACATTAAGAAAAATAAATTTTAAACCCACGAGATTCAAGTATGATAAACATTTTTCATACCTTGACCCAAGTTATCTAGTTGTTATTATTAATTGTTGGTTAATCTAATTAACTTTTAAAGATATCTTTTGATTAAAAGAAATGGAAAATGGTTGTATAAAATAAATTTTGAACTCATGATATTTTTAGTGAAAGGATAAGTTATTAACCATTTGATTTGATCAAAGATGTATATATGTCAATTGATTAATCATTTAGATTTAAAAAATAAAAAAATAAAAAAAAAAATTTTATTTAACAATATAAAAAAAGAATTAATTTTAAACTCATATTTACAAATTATTTAAAATAAAATTTTGATTTAACAGTTGATAAAATATTAAATTTTAAATTCAATAACTTTTAAATATATTATTAATACGATTGAAATACTATATAAAATTATTTACATTCCAAAATTACAAAATATTTGATACCCATAATAAATTAGAAAAATAAAATTTTAAAACTGTTAATAAATTTATAAAAATATTTTATTATAAAAATTTTAATTTATTTATATAAATATAAAATATTTAAATTGATTTAATAATTTAAAAAATTTAATATTAAAATATTTACTAAAAGTAAAAAAAATTATATATATAATAATTTTTAATATATCAATTAATTATAAAAAAATATAATAATATATAATTATTTGTATAAATTAATTATATAATTTATTTATAAAAATAATTAATTTAAAATTTATATACTATATTATTAACATATTATAATTTATTTTTATTATATAAAATTTTAATTTATAAGATAATTTTAATTATATATTTAATTTTTAAATAGTAAAAAATTTATTATATTTTAAATAATTTAAAAATAATAAAAAATTATTAAAATATTTTTAAAATAAAAATTAAATATATCTTTTAATTTATTTATTAATTATACAAAATTATCTTTTTATAAAAAAATTTCAAAAAAAAAACAATTTTCTTTTTATCAAATAATTCTTGTATCACTATATATAAAATAATTATCTTTTGATCCAAAAGAAAAAATATATGAACATACATTATTTCATAATAAAATAATTATAAATAATATATAAATTTTTTAAATATTTAATAATAATAATATAAAATATAATTAAATGTATTTAATTTTATAATATAAGAGAATTTATTACAACTTAATTATATAATTGTAAAGACAAATTTTGTCTTAAAAATAGTGTCATTAGATATATAATTTAAAATAATTCTTTTATTTTCATTATAGGCTTATTTTTTATAAAATAAGATAGCTAAATGAGAAGTCTAACATAGGCGTCGTATGCCTTGTTGGTCTGGAGTCCATCCTGGCATTTAGCAATAGTTAACATGAGTGGTTGTTATGTTATTTAAATTTATGGTAATTAGGCAATTGAGTTTTTTAACTTGTTGTCACTAATAATCCCTAGATTGATGTTGTGTTCAATTTTGAGAAAATGCATTCTAAAAAACTGGTACAACTTTACATGTAAATGAGTTTACCAGTTTAAAGTTTCTTTCAGCACATATTTTATATGCCAGCATAGCCTTCTCCAGGATAATGCGACTGTAAAGCAATTTACTGGTTTTAGAGTGACATTCTTTTGATAGATTCGCCTGCTGCTTATGCAGGTTTCTACAGAAGAAACAGAACAAGTTTTTCCTCTCTACTCAACATGTATCGGAAGACATTGAGAACAGCTCCAACAAGATGCCTAGTTGGGATATACAGGCAACGGTTTGCACACGATTCGCTGTAGGGCTACAGCAGGAACTCGATGTCTTTGAACAATCTTAATCTATCCTGGTATGCCAATTTTTTTCAACTTTTCCCCGTTCACACACGATTTTAGTTCTGAGGTTCTAGAACATAACTGCTAACTAATAAGTCTTTATGATCTTGCATTTTTTTTTTTTTTGCCTTCCTTTCCCACTGTGAAGGTCTTTACTTGTTAAGACTTGCGCTGGTGGAGGTTTTTGCAGGACTATTGTTTTATTAAAGTTCAACAATTAGGAGTACATAGGTACCCGCACCTCAAATTGTAAAATGTTATCTCGTAAATTTCCAAATTAATGGGAAAGGATTCGTTGATCAGACTTTGGTAGTTGGAGTTGAAATCGAGCTTACGTATAGTTTTGACATATTCATATTATACTGGTTTAATCAATGAGAATAAGGCTCTGTCATTTAAGCTAACGAGTTTAGCTTTGTTCAATCAAAGCTAGTTTAGTAAATCAATCAAGTATTTGAATTTTTCATAAATAGTTCAATTTATTTTATAATATTAATGTAAATAATTAAAATTATAAAATATATAATTATAAAATTAAAATAATAAAAATTTTATACTTCAATAAAAAAATTAATTAAAAAATAAAAATATTTAATTTTTAAAATATGTTTATAAGTATATGTTAAACAAATCTTTTAACAATTTTATAAACAAATTTTTATGAATTGTTTATAAAATTTAATTAAATTGAATATATTTTTATTTAAACTTGTAACTTATTTATTTAATTTAATTGTTAAGTAATATTTAAAAATGATTAAATGGGGATTGATTAAATTGAAATACTGAAACTCTAAGCAAACTGTTTAATCTTTTTTGCAATCCTTCTTGAGAGATTGCAATGAAAGTCTTGTTATCATCCAAGTAGGAATCAACGGAAGGTTAGGTGGGCGGGAGAAACACTGTGTGGTCACTAGTACTCTATCCTTTTTTCTTTGAAAAAAATCCAAATGTATGGGAACTGAATGTACTGTATTTTTCCAAAATTGCATTACATTATGAAAAATGTAAATTTTGTTAAAAAATGTGCTACATTTTCCAGTTATTTCACCAACCACGGATCCTTTTGCCCAACAAAGGGACTGCGTGGTCAGTCTGTTATCTACGAATTCAATCTCTCTTGACTTAGAATTTTCATCTATATTATCACCATCCAAATGCGGACTGATAACAATACCAACAAAATAGTGTATATGCCCAAACCATCAATCCGCCTACAAACGACCATTCCAGTATATAAATATTTAAATATTTATGTAACATATTCCAGGCCAGGCAAATATTATCGCACCAATTTGTAACTCCTTTACAAGTGAAGAGGAAAAAACAAAAACAAAAAAAAAACACAAAAAAAAACAAAATCGAGTACTCAATCGTATCAATTAATATTTAGATGATGGGGGTGATGGATTTGGAAGAAATTGCGAGAGTGATGGCTGGCACAGAACATTTTGTACCAAATAATCCATACAAATTTTATATTCTGGTTTAACGGTATTCATATTCAATTTTTTTGAAAAATTGTATAGATAAAATTTTAATTTTCTTATAGATTATATAATTTTAAAATACAAAATATTAAATATATTATAAATTACTAATATTTAAATTTTTATAAATAGAAATTTATGCATGTATGAAAAATACTTTTTAAATATACTCACCTCAAATATTACATACAAAAATATAAAAAATTTTAAATATATAATTTTCTTAACTTTTCATTTTAAAAATAATTTTATTATATTTGATATATTTATTTAAAATTAATAAGATAAATACAATTAATCGTTTAAATTTTTAATATAATAGAAAAGCACACCACCACGTCTTATCCCATTTCTTTTTTTTTTCTTCTTTTTTTATTCTCACATAATTTATATATATTTATATGTATGTTTTTTAAAAATAATGAGAAATAATTATTTATTGTATAGAGTTATAATCTCATTATGAGTGCTCCCTCCTTTATTTTTTCAAATTTGCAGATATAACTAATCGATAAAGAAGTTTATGAATTTTTAATTTAAAATGAGAAAAAAATTATTATTTATGAAAAATAATTAATTATTTACGTATTAATTTGAAAAAAGTATAGGTGTTTTTACAAATTTATTAAAAAAAAATAAATATGTAATTAATTATTTATCTATATAATTATTATTTTTTAATTTACATATTTTAATAATATTAAAATTATTATTATATCTTAAATATACCCTTAATTTATATTAATAACAAAATTTTATTAACAATTATTACTAATAATTATAATATTTTTTCTTTCAAATTAAATTTTTTAATCACCCTCTGTGTAGTTTAGGAGCAAATCTGTGAGGGGTGTTAACCCAAAATCTGCTAAATTTTTTTTAATTAATTTTTAACTCGTTAATAAGTAAAAAGAATTAAATAAAAATCAAAAAATTAAGTTTAAATTGATTCATAACTAAGCAAATCTATCGCAGATTTCTCGTCTAATAATTTAAAAGTCATACGCCAAACACTCAAGGAGATAATTTGAGGGAAGTCTACCTCCTTGCTGGCCACCTTGTTCCGAAAAACTTCATTATTTCTCTTTCCAGATCTGCCAACAAACAATGGCTAAAAGTCAGGATCGAGGGACTAAATTACTTGGGATGTGTTTTTTTATTTTAGAGCAATTTCACATTTCTGAATTGTGGGGCAGATGGCTAGACAAGATCTGAGGTAACGTCTTGACCCAGAATCCCCGCAACCTACGATCACAATTGAAGAAAAGACAGGTGCCACCTCTGTCGGAGGCTCACTATTCTCAAATCAAATACTATGATTCCTTCTAGAGTGATACTTCATTCAACAAAAGAAATTCAAGAAAGAACGGAACCATCCGTGCTGACTCTACTAGAAGCTTTCCATTCTACTTCTAATCCCTAACGCATGTTCTTCCGTCTAGGTAAAAAAATCACAAGTCCAAGTAACTAGGGACAGGCCCTCGGCTGATAAGAAACCTATTTTGAAATTCCTGGGTTCATATATTCAAAAGAGATGTAGTAAAAAAACAACGAGATTCTAATAAACAAACAAAAAACTGTACCAAGCCAAAATCTCTTCGCTTAACATGCGCCAAGACCACCCATAGTTTCAGTTCTAAGGAAACCTAGTTTGTCTGATTCCAACGCCTTACATACGCCAACAGAGGTCATTTAATTATCCTTCTAATAGTTTACATACCTCGAGTGAAAATGAAATACAAATGCAAAGGAATGAGAGGCATCAGAATGAAATCCAGCGGATTATCTTTCGACTGATTTGATCCAAATTAAAAAGATTCCTACAATTTTGTCTCTTTGTTCACAAAGTTCTGGTTAGTTTCTCTAGACTATCTAGAATTAAAGGAACAATGGTTAGGCAGCGGGCAACATGTCTTGTTCCATTTTTCATTTATGTTCCTTCTATAATCTCAACTGGAAAAGTCGCCTTACGCAACTAACTAAAGGAACAAAGCTCTCCATATACAATATTCTCAGCTACAAGTTTCCATGGTCTTCTGATTTCAATTTCTATGAAATCCAATATGGGCATCCCTTATTTCTCGCTTGCTCTATCTTTATTGTCAGTGGTTCCGCTTTCAACTTCCAAATATGCTTCTGACACAAGGTTCCTCTCTTTCTGCGGACAACTCGGAGGATTTGTTAATTTCAGCCGGTGGGGTCTTCTCCGCCGGCTTCTACCCTATCGGCAGCAATGCTTATTGCTTTGCTATTTGGCTCAGCAGACCGTCGTGCAGGTACAACTGCACAATTGTTTGGATGGCTAACCGAGATTTTCCAGTCAATGGCAGGCGCTACAAGCTCTTGCTGCAAGCAAACGGAAATCTAATCTTAACCGAAGCTGGCAAGTCTATTGCTTGGTCCACTGACACGATTTCTCAATCCTCAGCAGAGTTGCATCTTCAGGACACTGGCAATCTTGTCCTGCATAATATGGAGGGTTCTGTTTTGTGGCAAAGCTTCGATTTTCCTACAGATACACTTCTTCCTCTGCAGCCACTCACTAGAGACACGCGAGAAGCCAAACAAACCGTTCTTCTGGTTTCTACAAACTGGTTTTTGACTACGAAAATGTTCTTTCTCTTCTCTACGATGGTCCCGAGACTTCCAGTAAGTACTGGCCGTCCCCGTGGCTTAAAAGCTGGGAAGCTGGGAGGTTCACGTACAACAGCACTAGATTTGCTCGGCTTGACTCATTGGGAAATTTTACTTCATCAGATACTTTCACTTTCGTAGCAGCAGATTATGGAGTGAGACTCCAGCGAAGATTGACACTAGATTTCGATGGTATGCTTCGACTGTACAGCAGAGAAGAGGGCAGCGTGACCTGGACTGTTTCATGGCAAGCACGGATCTTGCGGACCGAACAGTACGTGCAGCTATGATACCATCTCTGGCAGAAGATGCTCTTGCCTTCCAGGGTATAAGATGAAGAACAGCACCGACTGGGCTTATGGTTGTGAACCCAAATTTGATCTCCTATGTGGAAATGACAGTGAGGCCAGCTTCCTTCAACTCACCAATTCTGAATTTTATGGCTATTATTCTGGGTATTATCCCACTTACACATTGGAAGGGTGTAAGAAAACATGCTTGCAATCCTGCAGCTGCAAGGGGTTTCAGTTCAAGTATGGTATCAAGGCAATATTGTTACAAAATGTTACCCAAAGTCATTGCTACTAAATGGACGGCATACACCAGGTCTCAATGGAGATATTTATTTGAAAGTTTCCAATACCGGTTTCATGTCTGGTAATAAGGAGATACTGTCAGAATTGGGATTAAATTGCAGTGGTGAAATTTCCAGCCTTTGGATAGAAAGTATCCAAAACGCCATCAAAACGGCACACTGATGCTCATGCTCTGGTTCACCGGTGCACTAGGATTAGTTGAGATTATCGGCATCCTTCTAGCTTGGTGTTTCCTGATCAATTCGCACAAGCACTCGGGTGAAGCTGAAGCTGCACGGGGGTACCATCTTGCAGCTACCAGATTTGAAAGATTTGCTTATGCTGAACTGAAGAATGCAACGCAAAATTTCAGTGAAGAAATTGGGAGAGAAGCAGGGAGAATTGTGTGCAAAGGCATACTGTCGGATGATCGCATTGTGGCAATCAAACGACTCCACGTGGCAAGGCAGGGAGGAGCTGAATTCTTGGCAGGAGCAAGGACAATTGGGATGATTAATCACATGAATTTGATAGAGATGTTGGGTTATTGTGCAGAAGGAAAGCATAGGCTTTTGGTTTACAGGTACATGGAGCATGGATCCTTAGCAAAAAATCTCTCTTCCAAAGCAGTCGATTGGAGAAAGAGGTTCGAGATCGCCTTGGGCACTGCTAGAGGGCTTGCTTATCTGCACGAAGAGTGCTTGGAATGGGTTCTACACTGTGACGTCAAGCCCGAGAATATACTCGTAGACTCTGATTACCAACCAAAGGTGTCAGATTTTGGCTTATCCAAGCTACTAGACAGAGGCAACCTAAGAAACACAAGCTTCTCAACGATCAGAGGAACCAGAGGTTACATGGCTCCTGAGTGGGTTTTCAATCTGCCAATCACTTCCAAAGTGGATGTTTATAGCTATGGAATCGTAATAATGGAGATGGTGACTGGAAAAAGTCCATTAATGGGAGTTGATGCTACAGGAAGCAGTGGAGAAGTCGAGCCAAAGACGTTGGTGACTTGGGTGAGGGACAAGAAAAGTACTGCTAATGACAATGCATCTTGGATTGCAGAGATCATAGACCCTTCTTTGGAAGGAGAATATGAGCACGATAAGATGGAAATTTTGATCTCAATTGCACTGCAATGTGTAGAGGAAGATGATCATCCAAGACCAACCATGAGTAAAGTGGTCGAGATGCTTCTGCTTCATGAAAACGATCAATGGAGCCAATTGTAGAGATGTACAACTTTAGCCTACTAACTAGTGGCCATTTGCCCTGCAGGGGAGCTCCAGGAAATGAATACTCTTCTCTGCTCAGAAGATTTCCATAATAACGGGGCAGCTTTCCACCCTTGTATAAATAATAATTAATAGGAAAATGAATAAGAAAATGCAAGAGTAAATGCATTCTACTGGAAAAACACTTAATGGAGAAATTGGTCCTTTCATTTTCTTCTACTGTCTCTTTTTTCTCTTTCTTTGGTTGTCCTCATCGTCCAAATTTCATTAAGGAGATCTCCTGCGGAAGTGTAATTATGGGAGTCTTGTTGAGGCTCAATATGGGTGACATGTGCCTTGCCAGGCAAACGAGCGAAGTTGAGCCCAACTGGCTATTCGCATGTTCAATTTTGGTTCTTCAACGAAGGTATTGTTCAATCCACAAAAAATCAAACCTCAAATGGTAAAATAAATAAACCTTAAGTAACTAAGCCCTTGTGAAGTTAAGTATATGGGTTATTGAATATTTTATTTAAATTTATAATATTAATAGAAATATATTTTAACTATAAAATATTATTATTATATAAAAATAAGAATAATAAAATTTATTTATTTTAATAAATAAAATAAAAATAATATTATATCGATATTATTAAAAAATATAATTTGTTTAAATTTTATATGAATAAGATAAAAAAATAAATTAATTATATTTAAAAAAAAGATAAAAAATAAATTTAAGAGTAATTTAAAAAAATAAAAAAAAAATAAATTATAATTTTTAAAAAAAATAAATTTAAAAAAAATTTTTACTTATAAAAATAAAAAATAAATTTATAATTTTTTTTTAAAGTTATTTTTTTATTATTTTTTTAATTATGAATATTTGTATTAATTATATTTTAATTATATATGAAAAATTTAAATTATAAATTAAATAAATTATAATATAAGTTAAATTATAATAAAATAAATCAAATAAATCAAATGATTATTAAAATTTTAATTTTGTAACAATATTAAAAATAAATATAATAATTCAATTATTGAATGAATATTAAATTAAAATATAAATTAAATAATTAGATTATTTTTAAAATTATTTAAATTTCACACCATAAATATTTTATCAAATTTTTTCAAAAAAAAATGAGTTTACCGAGTATGGTAATGATTCGAGTTCAAGAGGGTTCATTTTTGATTATTTACCAAAACTCAAAGTTACCACTCATTTTTACTTAATAATGTTGAGAAAAAATCAATTATTGACCACCTCATTGTTGTGACAGTAAACAAAAGTGTGCCAAACATGCAAATTTAATGTACTTCAAACACTAAATCCTTAATTGATTAACATTAGAATCTCATAGCACCAAATTGAGACAAATTGAATTATATACCAAACATTGCATCAAAACACTGGGTACCACCCTAACTCTTATCCTGTGAATTAGAGAGTGAAAATGAAGCTAAAGCTATGTTAATATAATCTATAGTTATATGACTGACTTTATATCATCTGCTTACTCATAATTATTTATAAACTTTATCAAAATATTATAATAAATGTTTTTGCAAACTTGACACTTCCTGATGACATTAAATTACAACTCCAAATGTTTACAACATCCCTTGATTCTGGCAGTAGTAATTCCTTCTAATCTCTCCCACAAACCTTTCCTTAACACTTAGAATGCTTAAATGGATCATAACTCTACGGAACCTATCACTGAGCCAATTTTTCAACCAAAAATTTCAGCTAAGTGATGACATTAAATCACACTTAGTCTCAACCAATCTATTACACACAAGACACAAGCACATTTATATAAATTACTTCCCAATCTTTATTACTTGCATATAAGTACAAAGGAATTGTCAAGACTTTATCTACATAAGTGTTTCACTCACTTTTTTGTATTACCTTGGGCTGCTACACTTTATTTATTTATAGTGGTGGTATTTAATACCTCTAACTACTTAGGAAAATGCACGACTTAGCTGTTAAACTAATCATATTTAGTGGGTTCCCCCTCTTTTAGGAGCACTCCCCACTTTTTAGCAAGTTAGTGTAGCCCCTTTTAAGGAGAGCCTACCAACTCATTCAGCTTGTTTGGTTTGTTTTTATTTCTGGCAACCAATGCTCACCTACACAGAAGGAGGATGTGACAACACATCATCTCGGATAACTCCTCCTAGCTACCCACTTCAACCACCAAATCATGCCTCATGAATTAAGAGAATCTGCCTCCATTCTCTCCTATTTCCATGGTGCATAAGAGGCCCTTAGCTTGGTTTGCACTCTAAGCCTGCAACTAGTTGCATTATGTGTCAACTTAAGCTCATACCTCTGCCTCAACATACTTTGATGCAATTTGCAATATGTAGCCATCAAGCCATCAGCCTAAGCCCAAGTTTGTGCACCAATGTTAGGTAATATTTGTTGAAGACATGTACTACACCCTAAAGAACATTAGTGTCTTTAACCATTTGGCAAAATGAGACACTAATGTGCTTGAACCATCATCTGCTTTCAAAGCACATGCTACCACACCAATTAGTAGCCCACTCTTTCCTCTTCTTATGTTGCCACACACACAATCTTGCCCTACCTTACTTGTTTAGGTGACCACATCCTTTCATTATGCAAGAATTGGAGTAAGGTACCACCAATTTGCTTGCATGCCTCAAGCAAACTAGCTCAAGGGACTGACAAACCACCTCCACCAATTGAAGCTAATATCCTTATTGATAAGGTCAATAAGTAGTCTTAGATTTGCTTCTCAAATTGTCAAAAAGTTGTATCTCTTTCTCACCTCGCCTCACTATTTAGAGCATTATTCCACTTTACCAGGTATTTCACCCAATGTTTCTTCTTACTTTGCCCCTTTGTTCAGTGGTTTAAGATTCTTTCCACCTTACACTAGAACTTCATTCTGATTATAGGTATAGTAGGTCCCATATATCTTTATAGAGGCTTGTTTCCACCCTCTTCATGGAAGGGTTTCAAGAAGCTCACATGGAAGGTTAGATGTACCTTTAATCATTTCGGTAGTTGCAATCAATCGATAACATTGCTAACCTTTTTCATCATAATGAAAGGACCATTATACTTGGGAGTCAATCCACGATGCACCATCTTACTACTGGTCTTCTTCCAAATTTAAAGAATTAATTTTAGTAATACTTTATCCTTAACTTGAAACTTAAGACCTTGTCTCTCTTAGTGCACATACTTTTTCATGCACTTTGCCACCTTATTCAAGCTATCTAGAGTCTTGTCAAATAGTTTTTGTTTCGAACGAGCATACTAGTAAGCAGTTGGACAATTTCCTCCCAAACTTATCCTTACAATTTCATTAGGAGTAAGCAATTAATGCTTCATTGCCAACTCAAAGGGACTTATTTCAATAAAGGAGGAGTTATAAAGATTGTAGCAAAATTGCACCGAGTCTACCAACTCTAGCCAATTCTATTGACTTGCAGTCTCATAGTGTTGAAGATATTTCTCTAATAAGCTATTGATCCATTTAGTTTGGTCATTTATTTGAGGATGATTAGCAATGGAAAACTTCAATTCGAAACTCATCGTGTTGAACAAAGTCATCTAGAACTTACCTATAAAGCGAGATCACGATCACTCACGATATCTTTAGGTAACCTAAAATATTTAACCACTTTCTTGTAAAATAATTTGGTAGCCATCTTTGCTTCATAAGAGGAAGAGGCTAGGACAAATATAGCATACTTGGAAAAATGATCAACCACCATAATAATAAAACCCATGTCATTGACCTTTAGGAACCCTCTAATGGAGTCCATTAAAACCAACACTCATGGTTTCATTGGAATCAATAATGGCTGTAATAATCTCACTTCTTTGTGTCTCTCAACTTTATCTTGTTGACAAACAACATATGTCTTGATGTATGCCTCCACATCATGTTGCCAATGAGAGCTACAAAAGAGTAAGGTTATCATCCTTTCCATTCCAAAATGACCTGCCTATTGAGAGTTATGGCACTCTCGTAGATTTTCCTTCCTAAGACTTGCACCACCTCTCAAAACATACAAATGATTACCCTTAACATGCAATAACCCATTATCAAGTCAATATCATCTTACTATACCTTTCTTTACTTGTTGCACCAATTCCTAATAATTTGCATCGTATATAGCTTACACATTAATTTTGTTCAACAAATCACTCTGCACCTAAGTGAGGGCAGCAATAGTCTCTTACATTTATCGATAACTCAAGGCATCTACCACTTGATTATACCTCTCTAGCTTGTGTTCCCACATAAGATCATACTTCACTAAGAACTCTTTCCATTAAGCTTGTCTTACAGAAAGCTTCTTCTAAGTTTGGAAAAAGGTGTTGGTCACATTATTCACACAAACCAAGAACCTAGTACCTAGCAAATAAACCTACCATGTGAAAAGGCAATGCACCACAACTAGCATCTCTTTCACATATGTCAAGTATGGTTGTTCTACCTCATTAAGTTTTCACCTTTCATAGGCAAACAATTGCCTTCTTAGATTAGCACCCCTTTAATGGCTTTGTCAAATGCATTAGTAATCACATTAAAGGGCAACTCAAAGTTAGGTAACTTCAGTACCAATTCTATTAACATCATTACCTTCAACTTGTCTAACGCTTCTTGGCATTGCATGGTCCATAATGGCTAAGGTGACCATTCCATAATAGCCTAAACCTTTCCCTTGTCCATTCTTACATGCCCTTCTCTAATCTTATGCCCAAGGGACATTATTTTCTTTCAAGAAAACTCACATTTCTTTTTCCTAACATATACTTAGCATTCTCTTAACTAAGACAAGACCATCCAAAGGTAGGTCAAGTGATCCTTCAAGGTTTCACTATACATAATAATATCATTGAGGTAAACTACTGCAAACCAATCAAAAAAGTCAAAAAACACATCATTCATCAAATTGCAAAAAGTAATAGGGACATTAGTCAAACCAAAGGGCATCACCCAAAATTCATAAGAGTCATAACAAATATGCATATGATCTTCCCCTCATCTCCTTCCACAAGTCTAACTTGCCAATATCCTAACCATAAGTCTAGCTTAGTAAAGAATGATGCCTTTGTTAGCGGATCAAATAAGTCTATTATCAATGGAATAAGGTACTTGTTCTTCACCATGACCTTATTTAAGGCCCTATAATCAACACACATCCACAAAGAACCATCATGCTTTCTTTGGAATAGCACTAAAGTACCATAAAGAGTTTTAGAGGGTTAAATCAAGCCTACAACAAGTAATTCGATCAATTGCTTCCTCAATTCAATCACTCCATCAAACTCATATGGTAATGGGCTTAAATTGGAGGTTTGAAACTCAAAATCAAATCAATCTTATGGTGAGTAACATGTTTAAAAGGAAGACACTTTGGCAACTCCAAAGGCACTATATTCACAAGTTCTCTCAATAATTCTGCTACACCATCTGGAACTTCACCAGATACTCCCTCCTTGATCTTGATCAATGTAACCAAGTTGGTAGCCTCCCCCTTTTTCAAACCATGTGTCAACCTATATGGCAAAAAGCATGTAACCTTTTTTCCCACCGACATCTACTGGGGAAGTTATCTTGTCCATAACAAAGTAAGGATAGTTCTCATATATGATCATCAACCTACCCAAGTGAGGCAATAAAGTAACTTTTGTATGCATAAAGAACTCAACTCCCAAAATGATATCAAAATCATCCAAAGGCATAATTGTAAAGTTAAGATTTCCAACTCAATCACCAAAGGTTATCTTCACACCATTAGCCATGCCAAGCACCTCTCACATTGTCGAATTAACTGCCTTCATTTACCTATCACTCTTAGTGACCTTAAGTCCAAGTGATTTCACCATTTGCTCAACCACAAATTTATAAGTGGCACCAATGTTAGCCATCGCCATCAACTCTTGATCAATAAGTATAATTTTCACGTACATTGGGCTAGATTGTGTGACACATTCAGTTTGGATAGCATTCACCAACTATAAAGGATTAACACAAGAAGGACTAGCATTATCTATTCTACTACCCTCTTTCACAACCATGACACTTAACTTCTCCCTCTCAGGCCATTCTTTAACACAATAAGGGTCATTATATATGAAATAACTAGAATTGGACTTGTTTTTACTTGCTCCTAAGTAATAGCTTTGCCTTTATCCTTACTATTATTAAAGCTTTTGTCCTTCTTCTTGCATTTCTTCTTCTTTTTGCCTTTGTCCTTGGGTTATTTTCTTACATCACCATTAGAGGGCTTATTGATTTTGAAATCAATTAAACCATTGGCAACAGTAATAACAGAAGGCAAGTCTTTGACACCTTGCCTTCGAAGCTTGATTTGAGCCCACGATTGTATGTATAAAAGAAAGATAAAGAGTTTGTCTTCGTCTAACATGTTGCAAATGTCAAGCATTAAGGTACTCATGTCGTGCTATGTTTAAGCTTCTTTAAGGATTTCCTTGTAACCCAAGATGTGTTGCAAGGAAAAAAACTAAACCTTTAACTCCTTCTTTTCTCAATCCGAGGTCTACTAGTGCTAGCATCATCATCATTAAGTCTTATACGCCACCATACCTTGGCATCCTTAGCAAGATACATGCTTGTAAGGGTCACCTTCTGCTTGTCTAACACCTAAATAGCCATGAATTATTACTCTATGTCCCATAAGAAATTTTCAATTACTTTGGCATCATATTCCTCTTCAAAGGCCTTAAGGTTTGACACCTTCATCTTCCTTGATGAATAAGCAATCACGGTTGGTTGGCTTCCTATGGCCTTCTTAAGGACAACAAGATCACTCTCTACACCACCAAAGTAAGAGATCCAAATAAAGTCAATAATATCATAGTTAGATTATAAGAGATATACCAATTTTTCCAATTCCTTAAGCCTTGACAAGTTTAAAAGGGCTTGCTCCTCATGGACCTCTCTAAAACCTTTTTAATCTTTACCACTCACTCTTATACTGCATTAAGACCTAATCCACATACCATAAATTGAATCTAGCTCTAATACCAATTATCACCAAGCCAATTTTTCAACCAAAAAATTTAAGACAAGTGATGACACTAAGTCATGCTTAGTCTTAGTCAATCTATCACACACAAGGCACAAGAACACTTATAAAAATCGCTTCCCAACTTTTATTACTTTCACACAAGTACAAAGGAATTGTTAAGCCATCATCCATACAAGTGCTTCACTTACTTTTTTGCATGGTCTTTGGTTGCCACACTCTATCTATTTATAGTGGTGATAGTTGACACCTCTAACTACTTAAGGGCATACTTCACTTGGCTGTCAAACTAATTATGCTTAGTGGGTTCCCCCTCTTTTAAGAGCACTCCACACTTTTAGCAAATTAGTGTAACTCCTTTCAAAGAGAGCTTGCCACCTCATTCAGCTTGCTTCTTTAGTTTTTATCTTTAGCAGCTCATACTTACCTACACGGAAGGAGGATGTGACAATACATCATCTCGAATAACTCCTCCTAGCCACTCGCTTCGACCATTAGATCATGCCCCACGGATTACAAGAATCAGCCTCTATTCTCTCCTATTTATATGGTGTATAAGAGGCCCTTGGCTTGGTTCACACTCTAAGCTCACAAACCAACCACATTGCATGTCGACCTAAGCCCATGCCCATGTGTTAACACCCTTTGATGTTGTTTGCAACATGTAGCACTCAAACCAAAATCTATGCACCAACATTAGCTAACATTTGTTGAAAACATGCACTACCCCCTAAAAGGCATTAAGGTCTTTGATCATCTAGTAAAAAGAGACACTGATGTGCTTCAACCATCACATCCTTTTAATGCACATGCTACCACACCAACCAACAGCCCACACTCTCCTTTTCTTATGTTATGACACACACAATCTTACTCTACCTTACTTGCTTGGGTGACCACAACCTTTCCTTACGCAAGAATTGGTGTAAGGTTCACCAATTTGTTTGCACACCTTAAGCCAACCAACTCAAAGGACTAATAGAGCCTTTCTTCCCACGTGGTTGACTTAATGCCAAATTTATGTATCAAATTTTCATGCATGTTTTAATCTAAAGCCAAAAAGCCAAGATCCTTTTCCAAATTATTGTATTACATGTTAACTTAAACAAACTCACAAGGTCTTAAGGAATTATGATACCTGAATTAACAACACTACATGGGCAAATCAATTTTACCAAATTTGAATAATTTTTGTCCATATTATGGTTTAAATGTCAGTGAATACAACAAGGTATCTCCATGTATTAATCCACTCAACAATCTCAAAAAGGAGATTGAGATGAGTGATCTTATAAAAATGATATTAAGATCACTTCAAAAGTCCTAGAACCACAAGACAATCATGATCACTAAATCTAAAAACCTAAACACCTTAGGCTTATATGAGTTGTTAAGGTTTTCAATGACCTATGAGATGACCTTCACTAAAAAAAGTTGCTAAAAAGAAGAAAGGAGTTATTTTTAGAGTCTCATCTCCCAAAGAAAGCAATGATGATGATGATGAGAGTGATTAATATATATAAAAGGATGAATAGGAGCTTGTTATACCAACCAAGAGAGTCACATAACTTTGAAGAACCAAGAAGCAAAGTGACATGAGAACTTTTAAGAGCAATTGAGATAAGGATGAGATCATTTGTTAAAGTTATAACAAATTTAGTTACATTGCTCACAATCGTCCTATAAACAAAAAAAAAAAAGATAAAAAGCTAGAAAAGAAAGCCCTCAAAGCTAGTTAGGATGACCTAAATGACTCAGAAAGTGATTTTGATGATGTTAGAGTTAACTTGACATTCATGGTTATTGAGGATTAGGTAAATCCTAACTATGACACCTTTAATGATAATGAGTTGTAAATTGTATGACATTTTATATTGCATGGATAGGAAACTCAAATACATTACTATTAAGAGCAAAGGTCTTCATGTTAAGAATATCTCTATGAAATATGAAATCAAACTCTTAAAAAGTGAAAATGCTTCACTTAAAAATGAGAATGATTTTTTAAAAGATAAGAATACTTCTTTAAGAGTTAAGTCACTTACTAAAAAAAATAGTAAGTTGGACAACATTTACAATAGGAAAGAATTGCAAAACTTTTAAATGTTAATTCACCTTAAGAAATAAGTTTCTAAACTTCAAGTTTCTCACTCTAAGTTTGTTAAAAGTAAAGATAAATTAGACATGTTACTTAACTCTCAAAGACCTCAAGGTGAAAAAAATAATTTGGGTTATGCATTTAATGCATATCAACCGAAAGCTTCTCAAGACAAGACAACTTATACTTACACATGTGCACAAACATCTAGAAGTACATTGTATAAGAATGCTGATACATCATATTATAAGAGAAAAGCATCACACAAATATACTTATATGTACACAAGACACACACAAATGTCTTCAATATCTTATAAACATATACATTATCATGATAGATTACATGTTCATCATAGATTTGATTTTCATACATATAAATATTATGTTAAAGATCATTTTAAATGCTATTTATGTGGTGATTATGGTAACATACAATATTCACACAACTTGAGATTAAGCCTAAATGATCATCCTCATGCATGCGTAAAAGGCATCAAAACTAACACTCAGAACCCAATAAAATTTTGGTACTTATATCTAAATAAATTGTACATAGGTATGTCTTAAGAGTATTATAAAGAAAGATAAATGAAATCTAAATAGTGACTACTCTAGATACATAACAGAGAATTCTAATAACTTTATCTTCATTAAGAAAATTTATAGTGAAACGATAATATATGGGACACAATGCCAAAAGTAAGATTATTGGCATTGGCAAGATAGGTAAAAAAAAAAGTCTCCAATAATTGAGAAAGTCTCACTTATCAAGGGACTTAAATTCAACTTATTAAGTATCAGTTAATTATATAATAATGATTATAAGGTATCATTTGAACAAAGTTGCTCACTCTGAAACAAATGATCCTTTATCTATTGCTGAGTAGTCAAACAATATCTTAATTTACACACTTTGGCTAACCAAGATGTTAAGAGCTTTGCCTCTATAAGTAAAGAATTATAGATGTGACATCTAAGGTTAAGTCATGCAAGTATGAAATAACTATTTAAGTTCATCCAACATAACCTTTTAAAAGGTCTTTTAAAGGCAAAATTTAAGAAGGACAAGGTGTGTGATGCATGCCAAATGGGTAAGTAAAGTAAAAACTCTTTAAAGAGTAAAATGGTAATATCTATTTTTAAACCTTTACAGTTATTGCATATGAATATATATGATTCTACTCACATTTCATCTTTAAGTACTAAGTCATATGCAGATGTCATTGTAGATGATTATTGTAAGTTTGCATAAGTTGTATTCTCAACTCACAAGGATGAGTGCTTAAAGACCTTTTAGGGGTTTTGTAAGCAAATTCAAAATGAAAGGGGTATCATGTCACTTTAATAAGAAATGATCATAGTTGTGAGTTAGATAATGAAAGTTTTAAGAATTTTTTCAATTTTCAAGGTAAACTCTCGTAACTTTTTAGCATTAAAAATTTCACAACAAAATGGAGTAGTTAAAAAGAAGAGTAGAACTATGTAAGAGAAGACTATAACCATATTAAATAAGTTAAATTTTTCACAACAAAATAAAATAGTTGGAAAAAAGAATAGAATTTTCCAAGAAATAGCTAAAGCCATGTTAAATAAGTGAAGCCTTTCTTAACACTTTTGAGCAGAAGTTGTTCATATTGAATTTTTTATGACTAAACCCTTTCATCATTTTGAACCTTTGAACCCTCAAACTTCTTGTTTTTTTTTTTTTTGGACAACTATACCTTAATATTTACTTTGATACTTATACTCAATCTTTGCTTTGATATTTACTATATCTATATAGTTGCTATGATAACATGACCCCGTGAACTAATTGACCAAAATTCAAACATGCTATACTTTGTAGTTTGTAGCAACGTATCCTGGGCTGCGGAAATGCTACTGCAACCCTTGTGTTTTATGTCTAGGCCCATAGCCCAAGCTTTGTTTGCTTTTCAACTTTTGGGCATAAGCACAGTGTATTGCCCAAATTTTTTGGTCACCCGGACAAAAGAAGTCACAAATAGTTTGGGAATTGTCTGTTTACATGATTTTACTTCCAAAGCCCCTCTTTTGGTTTTTTTTTTTTTTTTTTTTTTTTTTTGGTATAAGACGAAAATGAAATCAAATAACTAAAATACATACAAAAACCTCTCCACAGGTTCACGGAATAACTTTGTGATACATTAGATCTCAAGCAAGTAGAAAACCAATTAAGTTGCATGCAATTCTACAGCAACTGATGTAGTAACTCTCAAGAATTGCCCAAATCCACTAATGTAATTTCTCAGGAATCTTGCCTCCCTAGCCAAACCTTGTTTACCTTCAATTGCCGATTTGTATAACTTTTTTTTATTATTATTTTTTTCCTTCAACTCCCCAAACCATGATCTCCACACGCGACCTACTCATCAAATATTCTTACTTATAATCGCAAATAGCAAGTATAGAAGTTTGCATCAAAGACTTCAAAAAGTTTTAAACTTGGTGTACCTAACCCAAACTTCTAATCAACGCAACCGTACGTGTCTTTCCATGGGTGTTTTGCCAAACTCAGTTTTGCTTGCCAGAATTGAGCGGTGGGTTTTGCTTTCTTGATCAGCAGAATCCCTGATTAGTTAACTGTCCTCATCGCCGTCTCAACTTTCTGCCAAGTTTTTAGCATTAACAATTAAAGCAAATTATTTTGGAACTTTGGTTTCCACTAATTTGATGATCAGGTGGATCATAAATGAAGGCCACAAAAATGAGTCATGAGTCAAGAGGTTTCTTTCTTTACGTCTTCCGCTAGACAGTCAGGAACGATGTGGTCGGATCCAGGAATATTATCCGAATTAGATTTCGGATGAATTTTATTTCAAATTTCTCCTCGGAAATTCACAAGAAATAATTTTTCAACTGCACTCCAGTAAAGCCAATAAATCAAACAAAAATAATTGATTCAAAGAATCGCCTATTATATTTTTCAACATATAAACGAAGAAAACAAAAGGAAAATTGTGTCTATTCCTCCCCAAAAGAATTAAAAAAAAAAAAAAAAGTAGGCCCGAAACTGGCATTTGAATTTTCCTGTAGTTGCGCTTAAAGAGTTGAAAACAGACAAAAACAGTTGCATCCTTTTTGTTTACAGTTTACGTAAACAGTGTTGCCCATCCTCCTCTACCATTCAAATTTCTTTTTCTTGTCTCGTAATATCATTGGTTTAAGAAAACCAAAAAGATTATATAAAAAAATGAATCGGCAATTAATGGAGAAATTAAGTTATTTTCTCTATTTCCATATTTAGACACTTAAAAGTTTTTTTTTTTTTTTTTCCGAGAATTTAGATGAGATCCTCTTCTCCCGCTACAAACAAAACCCGCCAGCCACCATTTTCCTCCCACCGACTGACTGTACACTACAAAAATTATTACTTCTGTATAAAAGCAACAACTTAAAGATAAAAACAAAGATGATCCTTTCTTTCTTTTTTTGTTTTTTTTTTCTTCTCTTAGTTTTTTTTTTCTCTTTTTATCCGACGCTCAGCCCGTCTCATTCCCTTCCACTCTGGCTCTTTCTGTTCGCATCTCTGCGCTTCGTTCTTGTCTAACTCGTCTTGACTCATGTTCAACAATTTTCAACATTGCCACCACTAATCACTAACCATGTACTTGGCTACTCGATCCTGCTAATCCCAATTCGCTTAACGACAGCGTTCCTTATCGCTTCTGTTTGGAAACACAGCCCGTTCTGCTCAATCCCAGACATGTAATTCCTCACTTCCTTCCTTATCATCTCTTGCATCATCGTTAAGAACTCTGGACTGAGGAGCTGCTTGTCATACCCACGAAACCCACCGTTCTCCTGTATCAGAGGAGCTTGCTGAGGCGGCGCTGGAACCGGTGCCGTAGTTGGTGTCTCAACAATGAGCCTCGGGTTCGGATTCGTATTTACAACATGATTGGAACCGAATCCGGAAGCAGGGGTTTGATTCGAAGCTTCGCCTGAATTGGATCCGGGCAGAGAAAGGCTAAGCAAGGTAGGCGGATCCGAAGTAGATGAAGAGGCGTCAATCGACAGGCTTGGCGGGATAAGTGAACCGGTTCTAGCCAACGGTCTGTAGACTGGAGAGGAAACAGCACCGGGCAAGCTGGAATCGCTCAAGTCGGATCCGGATGGGCTACTTGGGTTCAAATGGAGACTCGAGATATTAGTGCCCGCACCGACACTGGCCGATCTTTTTAGAAGCTGTTGGGGACGTGCGACGTCGTTTAAGTCCAAGTCCTCGTCCATGGAAGAGCATTTCCGCTTGAGGGTAGAGTTCCAGTGGTTTTTGATAGCGTTATCGGTGCGGCCATTGAGGATGCGAGCGATGGTGGCCCACTTGTTGCCGAAGCGAGCATGGGCCCTGATGATGGTTTCGTCCTCTTCAGGAGAGAAAGGCCTGTGCTCCACTTGCGGGGAAAGCTGGTTGCACCATCGCAACCTGCACGACTTGCCCGATCGACCAGGAATCGATTTGCTTATTAGAGACCAGTTTCTAGGTCCATAGTTTTGGACCAGCCTCTGCAACGCCTCGTCTTCTTCTGGACTCCATGGACCCTTGATCCGATCTACGTCATTTCTTGTTGTGGACGCCATGGATTTACGGAATCCTAACTCCTAATTTAAATATCTAAAAGCCCAAGACTGAAAACCAAAAAAAAAAAAAAAAAAAAAAAAAAAGTTAAAGGCAATCTGGGAGAACAAGGATGTGACTGTTATGGTGGCGACAACGGTGGAGGCGGAGCCTCACCTGTGATTATAGGAAAGAACAGAGAATAACAGGGTGCGAGGGGGTCTATATAGCACGTACACGGAGGAAGGGATAAGGATGACTGGTTGAAGCCGGTTACAGTGACCGGTCATAGCCGTTGGATTCTTCTGGGCCAAGGCAGTTACAAGTAAACAGCTGTCAAACGGACGCGCATACGACTCATGCTCTCTCCAGCTTACAATTATAAATTGCTCCACTTCCACCCACCCACTCGCTCTGCTCCGTCTCCAGTTTGCTATTACAGTATTCTTCCAGGTCACTGGCCCACAACAAAGGTTTTTTCTTTTTTCTTTTATTATTATTAATGTTATTTAACTGATAAAAGTTATTATTATGCTAACGGTAACAATTCGAATTTTGGATTGGTAAGCAATTGGTTAGTCCGAGATTGTGACATGGCATTGCCGATTAACTGCGGTAGTTAAAAGCTAAAACCGAAAAACGTCCGAAGGTAGAGCCTCCTCGCCTCGAAAATATCGGCATTTAAAAAGTTAAACGACCGGTTTCGGAAGTTACAAAAGGAGTTAAAATTTTCAATTTGAAACGTGGACGCTTGAGAGATTAGATTCATCCAAGAAAAAGATTTATTCGAGAAAGAAAATTAAGAGTATATTTAAAGTTGTGGTTATAATTTACAAGCTTGCATTTTAAATTTAAAGTAATAATAAGATTATTTAATAAATTATATTATATAATAAATTATAAAATTTATATTTAACAAAATTACATTACAATTTAAATTTACAATATAGAAATGTAACATAATAACATAATAAAAATAAAAAAAATATATTATAATTTAATAATTTTATTATTAAATAAAATAATTATAATTAAAAAAATTTAAATTATTATTTATATTATTAAAAGTTTTTTATTTTTCTTTCAAAATAAATCTTTAATTAAATTTATTAATTATAACAATAAAATTTAATTGTGATGTTAAAAAAATTTGAAATTAAAAAACAAAAAAAGGTACGGTTGGAGGTGATGGGGAGGAGCGCGACGACTTTGACCGAGCCAGGCTGGAGGGCATTTACTTGATGGGATATTTTAAAAAGAGGAGGGGGAGAGAAGGACGCACGGAAGTGCTGAGCTGGCAAGAAAACGACAAACGTTGATAAGCAGAATCCCGAAACGAACGGTACTACAATTCTGTCAGTCCAGCCTGTCAACGTGGCCCCGCACTAGTCCACCACCCTCCAACGGCCTACTTAAACGCCACGTGCCGTCATGCTTCGCAGCACTGAACCCAAGCCGCTTCTGAACAGAAAACCGGGTCTTCGTCTTCCTGCGGCGCACCTTTGGCCGTGTGCCACCAACTGCTTTAATATCTTTTTTCTTATTTTTTTTATACAAATCCACCACTTGGTATACTGCGTACCGGTTAGAAATGAAACATCTAACAAAATTATAACAATAACAATATACCAATAAATTAATTGCATTTCATATATTAGTGCATAACACGATATCTTATTAAAATATTATATAAAGAGATGCGCAAGTAACTTCCTATTATTTTACTAAAATTATTTACTTCCAGGTTAAGAATTTGTTTTTTTACTTCAAAAATGGTTATTTGTAAAGAGCAAAGGGAGTAAGAGCAATGATATATATATATATATATATCATAGACAAATAGCGAATGGATACGAGGGCTAATACCTTCTTTCTCTTTTGCATTCTTAAAACGGTTGGACTCGTTTTCACCAAAAAGGAAAAAAAAAAAACAAACAACGAAAAAAAATGATAGGTTAGACTCGAATCTCACCAATAACAGATTAATAAGATTGGTTACATTCACTTTGAGTGAGAATTTTACTAAAATCTTTGAGAAGCTGCCTCGAGGGCTTAGTAAATGATTAAAATAACAACGAATCAGAGTAGAAGGTGAGGAGTGTCATCCTAGTCTCTCTCTTTATTTTATTGCTAATTACATCTTTGCCCCTATTTTTAATGAGGAAGAAGTTTAGAATTATCTTTCCATCTCTGCGAAATCGGCGATACTCATTTCCACTTCACAGCTATTTTCCTAGTAAAAAAAAAAAAAAAACACTCCCGTCCATGTAAATTTTTCGTTGAATAGGAAGAAAATACATTAAAAAATTATATTAATAAAATTTTGTATTAAAAAATAATAAAAAACATAACTTCTTAAATTTGGAACTTATGTTAAAAAAGATTACTCTATTTTGAGTGGATCTGTGATTTAGTCTTTAAAAGAGGTAGTAGAAGAGGATAATATGTCAGTGATAGGGCAAAAGGTAGATGTAAAAACTGAAAACTATAGTGATATTTTTTTTTTTTTTTCCGATGAAGTATTTTTCACAGAAACTATGAAAAGATACATAAAAAGTTATAATGGCGTATAAATAGACTCATAATTAGGATATGAGTTTATGATTTTTTGAATATAAGTCAATAATTTTAAAATAATTTATTTAAAAATAAAATTATTATAAAATATCTATTAACAAGTCATTAATATTAATTTTTTTAAAATTGTTATTGAGTTATAACATTACATCTATATTGTGTTTAATGTAAACCAATAATATGAAATTGAGTAAAAAAAAAAAAAAGTCCTACATCATATCATATTCTCTCTTACGTAATACTCACCAAAACTCTTCCGTAGTTTTTCTCTGTTTATTTTCTCTTTCTATATATTATTCTTTTCAACATATCTGATTCAACCTTTATTTTTTAAATTAATATTAAGCCACTAACTAAGTAACTTATATTTTAATTTATATTTAAGAGATTATTTGAAAAAATAAAATTCAAGCGTCGATTCACTCCAACATATTTCTAAGGAAAAACAAGTAACAAAATAGAGAAAAAAGAAAACATTTACAGTGATAATCTAAAAGGAGTAAAAGGAGTAGAATGACTCATTAATAATTTAATAGCCAAATTAGGTTCAATGGATGGCTAAGCTAGGAATTTGATGTAAATCATTTGTCGATGGAAGAGGCAGAAGAAGGGGCGACAGTGCTACACTATCATCTTGCCAGTAGAATTAACGGACTTGGTACTAGACATAGAATAGAAAATAAATAAACAAAATTGATAAGTTATTGATTATAAAATTGGTTGACTTTGTCGTTTGTAATGAGTTGTACTTTTTTTTTCTAAACATTTATTCATTAATAATATAAAATAATATTTATTAATTAATAATTTTTATTCAAAAGAAAAAGAAAGTAAAATTATATTAAAAAAAAAAATGTTGATCGTCGTAATAGGAAATGTCATATTTGTTTTGTCGTTATTTTTCTTATAGTCTTGAATCTCTATTTTGTTATTAAAATTATAGTTACAAGAGGAAGAGATAGGAAATGAGATAGAATGGATAATGGAGAAAACAAGAAAAGCGACGAGGCAAGAGGCAATATGCGTGGGCATATTAAGAATTAGCCTAATTGTTGATTACCTATGGGCATTATCATCGTCGTCACATTTCTCCATTAGTTTTTATTTTTCTAGCTGGGCTCTAAATCATAATAAATTTTTCATTAACAATTTAATTAATTTTTACAAAAATTTTATTAAATTATTATAAAAAGTAATTTATGATTACATTTTAAAAAAAATAAAAAAAAAGAAAAACAAAAGAAAGAAATTTTTGTTTTATTATACTATTTATATGTGTAATTTTGTTAATAATAAAAAAAATTTAACTAAAAATTAATTATTTTTATTCTATTTATTTTTATTTTTTAAAAAATTTCTTTTTAAATTTGACTTGATTAATTTTTTTAAAACATAAAGTTATTGTTTTTAATAAAAATATAAACTAAAATGTAAATTAATATTTTAATTATAAATTTAAATAATAATTATTAACTTAATTTTGAATTCTAAAATTTTTTTTTTTTAAAAAGAGAGACATTAGAAAAAATAATTTAAAAAGATCAACTAAGAATAAAAAAAAAAAAAAAGACAAGAAGATAAAAATAATTTTTCTTACCACTACATAGAAAAGAGAAAAGTAATTTGACATATAATGTTTTTTAACTCAATTTTACATAATTGACCATATTAGATAATATTTGGATGTTATATCATGATTAAAAGATAATTTTAAAAAAATCTAATATTAATGTTTTGTTAATAGATATTATATAATAGTTTGGGTATTTTTGAATTACTTACCATACATAAAAAAATTATAAATTTAATAATTTAAATATAAATTTATCTCATTATAATTAGTATGTTAATTCATATAATTATCTCTTTCCAAAAAATTATATAATTATTATATAAAAAATAAAATTATAATTTAATAATTTAGAGTCAATTTTAAAATTAATATAAAAAATATAAATATTATTTCTATCTCTATCCCCCATTAAGCTTTAATTCCCCATTAGTTTTAGTTTTTTGTGACCTCAAATTCATCATGGCGAGGAAAGTAGGGATTAGTGACATCCCTATAAATGATGTACTAAAAATCAATATATTGTTGATATGTTTCACTAAAACTAGCTAATATATACTGCCCATTATATAACATTCTAAAGTTGCATGCAAGAGATTAAGTTGATTTTAAAAATAAAAATTAATTATTTTTTTTTACACATTGGAGCATAAGTTTACATTTGAAGCTCAAATCTTCTCTTAAGAGACCAAGATTTATGCTTTTTTATTTTCAATCAAGTTTAAAATAAACACTTAAAAAGTTATTAATGTATTATTGCGAGTAAATAAACGTAAAACACCTTAGTTTAGTAATATTTCCTAATAATAATAAATTCAAACATGTTAAATCAGTATGCCTCAACTAGAGTGCTGTAGTTTGTTAAAAAAATACTTTATATTTGTTGTAATAAATAATAATAATAATTTGAACCTGAACTGGCCCGCATAATCGCGACATGTACAATTTGGGAAATGCGGAAAGGGTGAAAAGAGAAAAACCGGGAGTGTCCGTATCCTGGCCAAGCAAGTCGTTACGCGGATGACAGCTGTATCAAACAGCACCGTTACCCACCCCACACGGATCGCACCTCTTGTTCCAATTTCCCGGCCCAGTCCCCGGTGCCAATCACAACCGCTCTCACGTGCATGCGCTCCCATCTCTCACCTAACCCTGTCCTTTTGCCGTACTTCCACGTGACTTCCTTCTCCGCACGGGCGCACCTCCATATGGCGCCAGTTCAATTTTCATTATAATTCACAAAAATTTGCAAAGTTTTTCCCATTTATTTTCCTTTACCATTTTGCCTTATTCCTTTTTTCTTGGGCAGGTGTGATCAAAGTTTTTTATCATATCTTCCTTTGCATTCCAATAATTTCCTTTTCAAGTCAGTTCAAATTGACTAACATATGTTAAACTTAACGACTTTGTTGAAAATTATTTCTTAATTCTAATATCTCAAACTATTTGAATATAAGGAAAAAAAGTTAAATTAACATAATATGTGATGAAGATTAACAAAAAAGGGTCAAACTCAATTCTGGTATATAAAATTACCTGTTTGTCACACTCACAAAAGAATATATATATATATATATATATATATAGAGGAGTCACATTGAATTTAAGACTATTGCAAATGAAAAAAAAAAAAAAGTCTCATTGGTCGTCTCATCCGATATCCATCGGTTCCTTTTTTTTAAAAAGAAAAAATTAATTCAACTATGCTAATTAGCGAAGGTGAAGCAAAATGAAATTGTGTTCAATGAAAAAAAAAAAAAAAAGCATAATGAAATTAAAGCCAAAATATCTAGTCGCGCATTAATATCCCAAAACGACAAGCCCAGAGGTACATTCTTCAGTTGCATGCTTACCACAGCAATATTTAGCACAACCGCTCCGGTCTATACTTGAGCCGGGAAATGGTCCCAGCGGTGGGCACGCTTTGGATACCTTGCATTTATGGGACAGTGGATACAGACCTGTATGCCTCCTTTTGAAAGTGCTGCCTCTTTAGCACACGGGGATACTGTCTAATATTCCTGCAATTAAAGAATGATTTTAGGGGAGGTGATTTGTCATTAGCCACTTGAATGAGGCAGGGGGAGTGGAAGGAAGGAGGATGTTTCCTCTCATTGACGCTCGTGATTTAATTATTGCCTTTTGCCTCTGTTTAAGATAAGATCCCTCATTAAATAGTATCGAATAAATCTGAAAAAATAAACTAACATCCAATTTATACTCCCAATAAAACCGTGGATCCAAAAAATAAATAAATAAATAAAACCGTCGATCCAAATGCAAAATGAAATTGTTTAGCAGAACTGGACTTTCGTGCGTTATTTGAATCCGCAACCGCAGACATTAAATAATAATAGGAAGACAAAAGAAAAATGTCCCCCGAAGGTTACCAAAATCATTTGAACTAGTAGTTCAGTAAATTATTTAATATGTGATTAATTTAAATTTGAGTTTTTGTGTTATAATTTATTTTGATAAAAATAAAATTAAATATTTTAATGCATAATAATGAAATTTTAAATATATTAATATTAAATTTTGACATAAAGAAGTTTATACAAAATTAAAAATAGTTTAACGATGAGTTACTCTTATAAAAGATAATGAATAAAAATAATAACTTTAACTCCGTCTTAACTTTACATACAAGTATATGTGCCAAAAAAAAAAAAAAAAAAAAACGAAGATTGCACGCTTGTGGATGTGGCAGTAGAGTAGGATAACACACCACGGAACAGAGGTCTTAATTTGCAAGCAGAATTGTACTTAGATCCAAACAATATACGATATCATTGAGAGCATTATAATTAAATCGAAGCCATCGCCCCACACTCCCCAGCAAGGTGCGTTGTTCGCTACCAGCACCACAGTTTCCATATATTGCCCAAACCAGTGCTAACACACTGATTAAATAATAATATCGTATCAGCCAGTTAATCTATTAATAATATTTTTGGAATTGTTTGTAGAGATTTAAGCTGCCGGTTTGCCTGGACGCGACATGGACATGAGAAAACTTATGAGGAGCCGTCTCTCATTGTCATATGACCTACCTACTAATCCATGGCATTTCTTTTTCCGGTAACAATCCATTTGATTATAAATAATTGAATAAAACTGAATAATAATAATAAAAGATAATTAATTATTTTTTATTATTATTTTGGTTAATAAAAATAGCCATAAATAATTTAGTACGAACATAAATAAACTAAAAGATAGAGAAAATAATAGATAAATAGTTAAAATGATTTTCATTTTGAATCCAAATCAATTTATTTGCCTTCCATCCCTCTCAATTATTTATCATGTGCCACATCACCTGTAAACCCAAACCAGAAACAGAGACTTGTACAAACTTCCTCGTGCCGGAGAGGGCCGGTCGTGAATCCTCAAAGGCGCGTGGATCCCAGCACAAGGCCCCACCTAGACACAACCAAAAATGATAGACTGCAACACGACCAGAAGCTCAATCGTGTACCTAGAACTGCCACGTAGGAAAGTTAGAGGTAGGGGGCCCAAGGCCAGGTAGTAAATTGTCGGCTTGCGAGTGATGTGGCCAGTAATGGCGTGAGTGGCCTCGAGACTTTTCACAAAGGTTTTAACGGACCCAACTGCAGCAATTTTCTTTTGAAAATCTGTTACACGTCAACAGCAGCGCCAGCTAGAACCCACTCTTAAACGCGAGTTCCCAAGAGAATCATATTCTTGGGATTCACAAAATGAAGACATTTTCTGTGGGGTCCTTCATAATGCCTCACCCATGTTTTCTGCTGCATGCATTCATCTAACTATTAATGCTGAAGAGTTCCACTGTGAACAGATGAAAAACAGAGAGTTGGGGCCAGAATCAGGCGGCCGATAGACTCTAATTTTTTTAAAACAATTATATTTTTTAAAATTTAAAATTTTTTACATTAAAATATTAATTATATTGAATATATAATAAAAATAATGAAATATACTATAAACATAAAATACCGTGCAACGACAGCAAAATTTGCATTGTAACAAGCTCGTTGTACATATAATTTTTTTTTTTTATTACGCATTTTAATATCTTTGTTGCCCATTTGAGAGCATTTTAGAGAAAATTTTGAAAATTTTTAAAAATAATTAAAAAAATTGTAGTTTAAAGCATAAACTGTGCATGTCACGTTTACCCCACTTATCTCTGTTTCGTTATCTTTGTCCACTTATCTTTAAATGTGATGATAACGTTATTCTATTTTTTTCTTTTCTTTTAGTCATCCGTGTTTGGTAGTTGGTTTTTAGGATTAAAAATTTTAAGGAAAATATTAGAGGATAAGAATATTTTGATGATAATATTAAAATATACATTTAATGGGATTAGGGGATCCGATGACCATTAAGCTTATTAAATTCCGAGATGCTGATCGTACGAAATTAAAAGACATCTTTTTGATCTGCTTCTTCAAATTGCAGAGAGTTGATGCTGAATTTGCCCCGTACGTTTAAGCCAAACCAAACTACCGTGCCATATGTTAGACACCGTAGATAGCCGAAAGATGCCCATTACGCAATTGAAATTGACACTCTCAATAGAGATTGGTAAGGTTATTGTTGTCACGGACAATAATGGCCACTCGCCCAACTGCCTACGACAACTGTTACGGAGTAGAGAAAATAGATATGCCAATGCAATAATGGTGATCAAAGTCCAACCTTTAGCGTCCATATTCGACGTTTAATACATTTTCTTTGCGGGAAATTCTCAACTTTGTCAAACTTTTCCGATTTTTCATTAGATCATTTTCCCTAGCAAGTTTACTCCTTTTGACGCTGAATTGGAAAAATCTGGATCAAGTCCATCGATCTCCTCTTTTATTAATAGTTTAATACCGGCTACTTTGAAGATAAAATTATCCTTATGATGCGTACAACAAGATACAAAATAAAGGGACAAAAAAGAAAGAGGAAAAGAAGGAACCGAAATAAATAGGCCAATAAAAATGACAAATCGTGGTTCTCGTGCTTCGACTTTCAATCAAATTAGGATGACTGAGAAGGGCCCCTTAAAGAATTGACTACTCAAATGAGGTCAGAGCCTTCTGAGGGGAATGGGAAAAGAGGAAGAATCGTTTGATGGTACCAGTTGAGGTGGGTCGCCATTCTAGGTCATTCAACTTGTTGATGTGATGCGTCATTTGTCTCAACTTGTACCCCCTTCTCCCTTTTGCTCAATTATTAATGTTTATCTTATGGACATAACGTCATTATTCATGCATGTACTTTATATTAATCCCCAAGTGGGTTCCAACCAACAACGTGTTCGAGGGCAAATATTATACTGCATTTTTATATGTTAATAATAAACTATGAAGAACGTATTGCTGAAAAGATAACATCCCAATTTTACCCAGTCTAGCGATGCAACTAGGATGGCAGGTAAAGGTCCAATTGCCTAACTTCAGATCAATGAGTTGTACTTATAGTTCGCCTCTAATTGCAGGGACGGAACGACGGCCCAACCTGCCACTCACCTTTTGCAGCTTGGAAGACAAAATCTCTCTCTCTCTCTTATTATTATTTTTTTCTTTTGTCCTTTTTTGCATATAGGTTAAGAAATTGCCAAATACTGATATTTCTTCTCCTTCGACCTTCACTATTGATTAAAAGTTGCAATGAGACCCATCATTATTTCTTTATGCTAAGCAAAGCATCACAAAAAAAAAAAAAAAAGGCAAACCGAAATAATAATTTGGGAATTCTAGAATCAGTGTGTTCATTACCAAGCTAGCCTTCCAATCATGACAATATTTAGGAAAGTGCAACCTTTACGTTGTTCTAGCTGAAGCCTTGCACATTTAGCGTGGTTGCTGTGGATTCTAACGCTCAGCATCCAAGATTTGCATACGGAAAAATAAGTGTGCAAAAGAAATTATCTTTAAACTTAATGAATGCTAGGTATTTGTTGAAGTACATCAAATTCATCCTTTTAAAAAAGAACTTTCACGCTGTAGGGGTATCAATACGTGATAGTATGATTCTTTGAAAGAAAAGATTAAAGAGAAAAAAAAAGAAAATTGCACTAAATTTTAATTTAAGTACACACCTTTTTTTTTAAAAATTTTCCAAAAGCATTTTTCATACATGACAGAGAGTAATAATCTCGTGTCATTGGATTAAAATTGTGACATTCCGTAAGAAAGCAAAAGGCAAAAACCGAAGAAAAGAACTTGTACATTCCCTGAAAAGAAAACTCAACAAACGGCACCAGGGAGGCCAAATTACATTTTACGAAAGTGCAACGAAGTAATGGACGTTCCTCCATGTATAGGCAACGTTGCTGATCACCAGAAAAACCATGGCCATATCCAAGCCACTATCACTACTGCTTTCTCCGTTTTTGCTGACTCCTTATCTGAGTGTATCAGCAGGGCCTGTTAAGGACATCTTTGTTCTTGGAGGACAAAGCAACATGGACGGCGGATGTGACGTCGGGGACGGAAAATGGAACGGCTATGTTCCGCGCCCCACTGCAGGCCCAACCCATTTATACTTCGATTCACCGCCCAGTGGTCTGAAAGTAGGAGGAGTTGGTCTGGTCCCTTGTGCGATCGGCGGGACAAAGGCCAGGAACTGGGCTCGCGGGACCGGATTGTACAATGTGTTGGGAAGTCGAGTCAGTGAGTCTCAAAAGGACAGTGGAAAGGCTCGAGCGATATGGTGGTATCAGGCAGAGGGTGATACGGTGAGGAAACATGATGCTGAGGCTTACGGGGGAAATTTCGAGAAGCTCATTGCGAACTTGCTTTCTGACCTTGGCATCCCATCTCGGCCTGTAATCCAGGTATGCCGCTCGATCCTTTTTTTTTTTTTTAATTATTTTCTTTTTCAATTTTGTTTCTCTGTTCACGCACTGCTGTAATTTCTCCCGCATTTGACAGAAATTTTGAGTAAAGGGATAATGCAATGGTTTGAAAATTCAGAAATGTTAGAAAAATACTATGTAGCTGGATGCCTCTAGTGCCAAGAATAATCAATTTTATACAAGAATTTAAGTTTTCTGCCAATGATGTTCGATAAAAGGTGCAACAAACATGTGTAACAAGCTATCAAAAAGTACAAAATTTCGCATTTGTTGCATTTTTTTCAAGTCTTATTACACATTCTGTCTTGTAGAACAGTATAAAATCGACTTTCTTTAATGTCTCTCTCGCGCAATGAACGCCATTTGGTATGGAAGTAGGTGGCCATTGCATCGGGAGAAGGCCACTTGGTGGAGATGGGAGAAAAGCTCAGCTTGAAATCAACTTGACCAATGCGAAGTGCGTAGACGCCAAGGGATTGTCTCTCCAAGCAGATCGCCTGCACCTTATTACCACGTCTGAGGTTCACCTCCGTCGGATGTTGGCTCGTGCCTTTCTTGCTTCCTTTGGCCATATGTTGTGATTACTTAATGCCCTGTGTCGTATTCGATATGTCTAATCAATGGAGTTAAAATTATTATTATTATTATTATTATTATTACCCGCTGGTTGAGATACAATGCTTTCTCTTTAATGATTATAAAAAGATTCGTACATTTGTTGCATCTGAATAAATCATATTTGGCAACTGATGGTGTAAACCACATCTCAATTCTACTCGAGAATCGGAATAGCTGTTAAATCACTGCATGGACGCTAACCAAATTAAAGCTTCGGTGGCTTTTAGACACCCAAATTTAAAAACAAAAACGTAAAAAAAAAAAAAAAAAAAAATCAAAATTATCTCAAAAAAATTGAAGGAGGGAGTTTATTCTATAACCCCTTTACAATTAGTTAGTTGTCATAATAACATTAAATTTTAATTGAAAAGATTCGTCGTCCTCGCCACCGTAATAGACGCGAGACCCACCGTCGTCGTGGCAGAGAGGCTCGGCAACGCCGGCCTGGACCTCCTGAAAGCGGTCGCCAACGTTGACTGCTCTTACGACCTCAGCCCCGAGGAGCTGTGCACAAAGATTTCCCTTTGCAATGCGTTGATTGTCGGGAGCGGGACTAAGGTCACGTGCGAGGTTTTCGAACTGTCGGGCGGGTGACTTAAGGTCTTCGGTCGGGCTGGCGTCGGTATTGACAATGTTTATTTGTCGGCGGCTACGGAGCCCGGGTGCTTGGTGGTCAATGCGCCCACCGCCAATACCATTGCAGCTGCCGAACATGGCTTTGCCTTGCTCACTGCCATGGCTAGGAATGTTGCACAAGCTGATGCGTCCATTAAATCTGGCTCGTGTTTGTTGAAGTTTCTTTTTGGCATTTATTTTTGAACATTTTGTAAATTATTATTATTATTTGTGTTAAAACTCGTCTGAGTAGAATAATTTAACTGTAATTTTGCTTCTCCTCTTTTTTTCCCTATATCATTCTTTTACAATTCTGAAACATTCCTGTGCAGAAAAATGTTAAAAATTTGCAAATAAATTGGTCTTTGACATAATGTTCAGAGTGGTGCGAAGTTATTGGCTTACCCTACAGCTATATTAGTTTAGTCTTTTGATCAATAAAGCTTGTTCTGTTCCCAAAAAAGAATGTGGATTTATTCATGTTCGGAGTCTCATCAAACCATTGATAGAATTTTTAGGTTATATCTCTCAATCTAAAGACGATATGATTCTGTATTTTGCAGCAACTAGCAGAGAAGCAAATATGTGGGCGTGTCCCTAGTTGGGAAACCCTGTAATTGGGTTTGGAAAAGTTGGTTCAGAAGTTTCTAGGTGTGCCAAGTGTCTTGGCATGCATGTGATTGCACCCGATCCTTATGCACAAGCAGAACGTGACATATGAAGAAGCCATGTCAACGGCTGATTTCATCTCCTTAAATATGCCTCTTACCCTTGCCACGTCAAAAAAGCTGAAAGATGAGTCTTTTAGCAAGGTGAAGAAAGTAGTCCGCATTGTCAATGTTGCTCGTGGTGGAGTCATTGATGAGGATGCTTTGGTTATGGCTCGGGACATGGGGCTTTTTGCTCAGGTTTGTGTATTGAGCAAGTCCTGACTCTTTTTTTTTTAATGTTATTGGCATGAAGGATGCCTAAATTTTGTATTTGTTCAGGCTGCACTTGGTGTCTCTCATCAGAAGACAGCAAATTGATGCTTCATGAAAATGTGATTGCAACTCCACATCTTGATGCCAGCACTATGGAGGCTCAGGTGTGTTTGGCCTTTTGCTATTCTCCTACCAGCATGCTTTATGTCTCTGTTGTTTTGCTTGATGGGTTTTTCTCTTTTTTCTTTTTCTTTTTTTTTTTTATTTTAATTTATTATTATTATTATTTTCAGAAAGGGGTTATTGAGATAGCACAAGCTGTGGCTGGAGCTTTGAAAGGGGAGCTTGTAGCTACTGCAGTTAATGCACCCATGGTTCCCACTGAAGTATCTCACCAACCCTTCTGTTTGTAGTCCTTGGGTTGATTACCTAATCATCCGTTTTCATTGGAATATTCTCATCTGTGTTTCTTTCTTAAAACTAGTGTTCACAGGTTCTATCAGAACTGGGACCATATGTTGTTCTGGAAGAAAAGCTTTGCAAACTGGCCATGCAACTGGTTGCAGGTGGAAGTGGTGTAAAATCAATCAAGGTGGCATATGGTTCTGCCGGAAATTCAGAGGATCTTGACACTCTGTTGCTTCAGGCCATGATCATCAAGGGCCTGATTGAGCCTATTTCTTGTGTTTTTTTAACCTTGGTTAGTGCTGACATCACAGCAAAACAGAGTGGACCGAGAATAATAGAAGAATGCATCATGGTGGATGGTTCACCTGAAAATCCACACAGTTTATCCAGGTTCAAAGTGCCAATGTGGAATCCAGATTTGCCAATGCAATTGGTGACTGGTGAGATTGTAGTGGAGGGAAAAGTGAAAGAAGGAAAACTTCAACTTACCAAGGTCCGATCTTTTGGGGTCAAAGTGAGCCTTGAAGGTGGCATCATTCTGTGCAGGCAGGTTGAACCCCCGGGAATAATTGGCAAAGTAGGGAGTATACTCGGTCAGGAAAATGTAAATGTGAATTTCATGAGTGTTGGGAGGATCGCTGCATAAAGGCAGGCAATAATGTCTATTGGTGTGGACAGGGAACCCTACAAGGAAATATCAAGTAAAATTGGAGGTATAGCAGCCATTGAAGAGTTTGCTTTAGTGAAGTTGTAATGCACTCAATGTCACCATCCTTCACCTTCAAGTCTGCTTGATTTACAATTTTGAACAGCCTTGGTAACTAGTTCAATCCTGATTTCCTGAGGTATAGACTTGCACCTTCACTCTAAAATTGGCTTCCATACTTGGTTATGTCTTGTCTTGCATCTTTGGGCATGCAGTTCACTTTCTCGAAGCCTGCAATTTGCAGCTGTCTTAACAAGCAGAGGCTACATCACTGTGTTCCAGATCGCTCTTGAATTTCTATTAGTTTGTAATTCACCTTCTCTGTGGAATTAATACCATCTCTTTATCGTTGCATCTACTAAATATATATGCTTATTTCATCCACTTAGGCAGAGGGAACGGCAAGCAAGACATGAGCCCTGTTGAGAGTGGCCAATGAAGCACTCCCAAACTAGATATATGACGGAGGCTCCAATTCAAAGAGTCGAAAAGCAAAGGTTTTAGTGGAACAGAGTAATGTAGCCTCTGCTTGTTAAGACAGCTGCCGCCTCCGAGTCTATGGTATTTGCCTTTTCTTTGACGTTTTACTTTTAGTTATAACTGTGACAAACAAATGATCATAACGCATCTGGAAAACTTAAATATGGATTGCCACGTTCCCTCCTGGCAGAGAAACTAACTTACAAGACAAGCAGTGGCAGCCACCACGTACCCTACGTTTCTATCTGCTGCTACCACTTGCCTGCCAAATAATGCTCTGGAGTTATTGGGCATACCAGCAAAGGGACAAATATTATTAAAACGCGCTTCCCTTCTGCTGGCTCGGGAACTGAGACAATAAACGAAACAGGGGCAATGGAGACAAAGGTGGAGACAGTAGATAAGTCATCGGCTTGTCAAGGTGAGGAACCCAGTAAGGAGAAGGTAAGAAGTGTTCATCTTACTCGATAGAAAAGAGATTCTGCAAGTGGAAGCTGTTTCTTGGCTAGTGCATCGGCTAAAGTGTCGAACACCTTTAAGTACGTTAAGGACGCTCTCATGGGCAGGGGGAAGGAACCTGCCAATTGACTGTTTAAGATGCAATAAGTGTGTCTGTTAAGTAAGTGCCCTCAGATTGAAGGAAGTTTGATGGTAGAATTTTGAAGAGGATTCTTCTTTAATTTTGCTAATTAGCGAAATTAAAGAACAATTTATTTCTTAAGACAGTCCTTAATTGTTGTTTAGGTTACAAAGGTAGACTAATATTTTTTTCAGAACGTAATATTGACAGCGCACCAAATTACAATCCGCTTGTCTAACACACCAAGGATGAGTCACCAAACATGAAGTTGGCTGAAAGGCCGAAGCAAGAGGACGCTATTGTGCTAACTCGCAAAATGAGTGGGTCTACTGCTCCCAAATAGCAACTTCCATGAACCCATCTTCAGTGGCACAGCCTCTGAACATCCCATTTGAGTTAAACCTACAAGCCACCTCCCCACTTGCAGACACAGCTATCAACCCTGCTTTCCCTTCGTCAAGCCTCTCATTCATCACATAGTCCACGGCCTCCTGCAGCCCCAATCCTTTGTACTCCATCACCGCCGCGACGTCCCGGGCCAGTGTGCTTCGGATAATAGCCTCTCCTTCTCCCGTGCAAGATATGCCACAGAGATTGCCGGCATAAGTCCCAGCGCCAATCAGGGGAGAGTCGCCAATGCGACCGACCATCTTGTTCATCAGACCACCTGTTGAAGTTGCGGCAGCACACCGACCCTGGCTGTCCACGGCCACGCAGCCTACAGTTTCCGGGGCGTAGATACTGATTGGAAGTCCATTCATTTGCAAGGGGCTATCTATGGCGGCAGTGGCACCAGCGCTGCAGGTTTCCAGTCCAGTGCTCGGGATTCTATAATCATACTGATTTAATAAAATAAAATAAAAAAAAAAGGAAAAGTAAAGAAACAGTCCCAGCAGAAAGGTCAAAATAAATAAATAAATAAAGAGAAAATAGATTCAACGTACAAGGATGGCTTTTGCATCCTTTGCCAGCTTTAACATGCCCACGTTTTCCTCGGTGATGAAAAATTCGTTGTCCACTAGTTCAACTCCCTAACACATCCAAAAGCAAATAAAACGACATGTGAGATTATTAATGCTTAAAATGGTGCCAACAGGGCGAAAAGGAAAACCTGTTGTCTGGCGAAGTCCTCAGCACCAGAGAAGGCAAGATATGAATGGGGAGACTTTTCCATGACGAGTCGGGCAAGAGAGATGGGGTTTTTGACTGTGGTCAACCCTGATACCGCGCCGCATCTTCTTTTGGGCCCATCCATAATGCTGGCTTCCATCTCCGCCGTCCCATTCTCTGTCAGCGCAGATCCGCGGCCAGAATTAAACAGAGGGTCCGTTTCTAGTTCTCTTACCTGTTGTTAGAAAAAAAAAAAAAAAAAAACCGAATCAGAACGAAAATAATAACTCATCCAAAACAGTTGGCCGCCATGCATTTGCAGTCAAGAATCCTCCCAACCAAATCAACAACCACGAACACAGTGCAAATAATAAATTAAGAAAGCAAACAAGGGTCATGAAACACTGGTAAAAAAAAGAAATTGCAGATAGAAGACTCATGCATTAATGTACAACTCCCCAAGTGAATGAAATTACTTGGGTATTCATTTCTCTCAGGGTCTGTTTGTTTCCATGAAAATTTTCGGAATGCAACAGCGCATGCGTTTATATATATCGTTTATAATCGGTAACAAGAAACAACGTTGGCAATCAATTCCTTTTTTAGAGAATAACTGGAAATGAAAATTTGTGAAGAAAATGGGGTTCATACAACGAGTTCAACGACATCGATGGCAGAAAAATTAGAACGAAGAGCAGAGATGCCAAGATTAAGGCAGCGAGTGAGGAGTTTCTTGGCCTCCTCTTGTCGCTCTTGTGGGAGATTTGGGTCCACACCAGCGCCGCCGTGCACCGCTATAGCCCAACCTCCCATTTCTCTCTTTCTTCTCTCTCTCTCTCTCTCTCTCTCTCGCCCTCTCGCTCTCTGTCTCTCTCTCTCTCCCTCGGTTATTCTCGGCGCTTCTGCATCTAGAGTTGATTGCCACTTTATATAAAGACACCGCGGACTCCAAAGACGTATGTGAGTTGGATTTCAATTTCCCCAGTAAAGGGGAAACCAATAATCTCAAGTCCGAGTAAATAGAGTAAAAATAGTCAACCCAAAGTGAATATAACTAAGTTTCATATTATATTAAAAATATTTTATATTATTATATGTAAAATATTAATATTATATAAAATAATAAAAATTAATTATAATAATTTGAATATATCAATTTTTACGTTCACTTTTTCAAGAGCACTTAAACTTTTCCACAATCTAAATGTTATCCGCTCGACAGTTTCGAGGGACAGAGCGCCTCCCCGTGATTGTGACGCAGTCGGCACGGGCGTCGTTTCGTGTTTAAAGTTTTTGCACCTTTTTGATTTATTTACTTGATTCCCTCTCTTTCTGTTCCACGTGCATAAATTAGCATTGCAACACGGAGACGTTTATCCAACGAGACAAAATAATTTTATCCCATTTAATTTTTATTATTTATAAAATTAAATAAAATATAATTAATTTATGATATTTTTTATTACATATTGTTCACTATTTTTTTCTTTTTTGGAGAAATTTCTCTTGTCCTCTTATGCGTTATCATTCTAAAAATCATTATTTGAATGAAAAAAAAAAATCATATTTAATATTCAAACAATTGTTTAAAAAAAATCTTAATTTCAATTTTTTTTAATAAAATTTAATTGCTAAGTTTGAAATCAAAAGTTAAACTCTTACTTAATATAGCTTTGTCTCCATCTTGACTGAGATGGAATCATTGTCTGAATAGTGAGAATCCATTTATAAACATAAATTTATCACATTGACTTGTTTATATATATAAGAAAATTTTTATTTTTAATCTTTTTTTATAAATATAATTTATTTATAATTTTACATCACATAATATATGAGATTTAATCAAAATAAATTTATATAATATAAAATTATAAATAAATTATACTCAAATAAATAAATAAATATAATAAACACCTTTTCTTAACCTTCTTCTAAAATGTAAACTCCTCACAACTTCACCCAAAAATCTCTTCAATATGTAACATCCAACGAATAAGTAAAAATTTCCCAAAACGGGTCTCGGGTGCACGTACCGCTCATCATATGCGTGCCGTGCATTCTAGAAGGCAACGCACAGCGTGGATGCGAAGAGACTAGCCAAAAGTTTATCTTGTTGAAGGCTTGATGCGCCAGTAGGTGTCATCTTTACTCCAGACAATAATTAAGATTAATTTATTCGTTGAACAAGGGTCAAGAATTATGTTGAGAAAGAGATAGCACTACATGTAGAAATAAATCTTTTACGTATATAAATCTCAGATACCCAAAACAATTTTACTACAATATTCAGAATGTTATAACAGTTTGCACCCTCTATTATTAAATATAACAAACTGCATCTTGATATTTGATTCTGTAATAATGATAAAAAAAAAATTCTCCGTCAAGTTAATATTGGAAATAATTATAAAAATATTATTATAATTAGCATGAATTGGCTAAAATGTCCTTTTTATATCCAAAAGAAAAATTAAGTATTGAAACATAAATACAATTGTTAGAATTCCAAAATATAACTGTTACTACTATTGTTATATGAGTGGGTTTTATACGAGGAAACTAGAATAAGGGAAAAAAAAAAAAAGAAAAATACCTACTTTGTCTTGATATATAACTAAGGACAAATATGTTTTTTTTTCTTTTTTTTTTCATAATTTTTGTTACTGTTTACTGATTCTAGTTAGTCAAAATGTGCGGCTTGTTAGTAGTAAAGATAAGGGGTAAAATATGTTACCATGCTCTAAGCAGAGCATGTTTGATGTAATTTTTTTTATTTTATATTAAATGAATAACATTTTATATAATATTTAAGAAATTTAATATAAAATAGTAAATATTAATATAATTTTTTTAATTTGACTTTCTTATAAAATGAGTCATATTAATTTAATATTATATATGAGGGAAAAAATTAAAAATTTTAAATAAAAGTCAACCAAAATTAAAAGAAATATATATGTTAAAATAGTAAAATTTTTATATTTATAGAAATGTTAACTATAAATAATGTAGATAATAACAAAACACAAAATTAAAAACACATAAAATTTGCATGAAAAGCTACAGGTAGAGATGAGGAAATCCACTTACTTAAAGAAAGTGTACAAAGAGATTATTTTGAGCATCTTATTTCACCGTTACAAAATATCTATGTATTTATATAAATATATAATTTTATGTATTTATATAAGCATATAATTTTAAGCCTAAATATAACTGCTCCATATTGCAAACGCCTGCAAACGCTCCAGACCAGACTGAACAGAATTTAGGCCACCAAATTCTGACAATCTCCACCCTAACACAAATTCCAATACAAGGAACAAACTCTAATCTAGAGTAGACCACGCAGACCACTCTAGTGCAATCGGTTTTTCTTTTTCTTACTCCTCTTTTTTTATTATTATTATTTTTATCTTTGTAGATGGATTGTGGAAGGCAGGGTTGTCTAGAGGTAGGCGAGGGTTTAAACTAGAAACCTCCGCCCGAGATGAGCCCTTGGGCGGCCAATTAGAAGGACAATGAACTGCAATAGGCAAAATAGCAGGACAACGAGATGCGTAGAGCACCCAAAATGCAGGAGCAACGCCGAAAAGGCTGTGGGGGCTGCGTTTCAACTTTTAATAAGGAAAATCTTAGGGGACACATAATTCGATAGATTGATTGTAGATATTATATTGAATAAATTCTTTTAAAAAATCATACAATTTCAATGAATAATAGAAGAAAAAAAAAACTCAAACAATAATTTTTGTATTATTCAGCACGTGTTTTTTTAATCACTTTTATTCTATGTATAATATGATTTCACTAAATAAAGAAGTTAACCTAGTAGGACCTTTTTAATAAAGATTCTTAATTGTGTCATTTGGTCACTGTCCCACTAGGAATCTGCAGGGTATCTAGGTATGCGGTATAAAGGGCCGGTGGCATCCCAAAAAGGCACGAAGGGTTGGTGGGGGATGGGGGGTGGGGAGATGGTCAAAGGACGCTTGAGTAATGGGATCTGACAGATCATGTGATAAGAACGCTGATTGGCTACACTTTCCCCATGACTGGGCAGCCGGTCGTCAGCCTCACGTTGTTTATTCAACGTTGCTATAGCAAAATAAAATAAAATGAAATAGGACCTCAATAAAAGTGAAGAAAGAAAAATCTCCTAGTGATGAGCAACTCAGCATGCACTTGCACGGCCCAGAAGTGGAGGCAGCAGTGGCAGACAGAAACAGACACCCACTTCACTGACACAGTTCTTTTGTTTCGACCATTCTTACTACTCCTCTCTCTACTCGGCCTGCCTGGTGCTCCATCGCGCAATTTGCGTGCCTGATTGGGATGGATGCTTTATTATTCCCATAGCTTTTGAAGAAAACAGTGGCTTCCGGTTAGATAAAAATTCGATTTGTGTTCAATCCTTTTTGGATTCGGGACGTAAACAATAAAACTCGACTCTTTAGGGTCAAACGCTGGCTGTTTTTTCATAAATCATTTTTTTTTACTTAAATTTTAAATTTCATTATTTATTCGAGCATGCTAAAAATTTATCATTTTTTTTTCTTTATATATTAACTTGTATTAAAGTATATATGTGTATAATGTATAAGACTAATTAAAAAAAAATTCTCTAAGTTTGCTTGAGAAATATGGATACAATTTATATAATTATTTATATTCTACATATTATATGTTTACTTCAACCTATACGATTCATAAATGTATAATTATTAAAATATATATGTTTATTTATATTTTATTTTTAAAAATAAAAAGTGATTTAAATTGTGAATTTTTTTATTTAAATATTTTTAAAATTAAACAAATATCAACACATAAACATTTTATTTTTTTCTCTCAATTTTGATAATATAAATATATTAGAATTATACTTGTGTGATGTGTAGATTTATTATATGTATTGAAAAAAAAAACTTTTTATTTGCCTTTTATTTAAATTAAAAAAGGATATTTAAAAATAAATATTTTTTTTACAAAATGAATTTAAGAGTTTTTTTTTTTAAGAAATATAAAAGTGAAAAAAATTAGATTATAAGTATTTTTTATTTTTTAAGAAAAAAGTAAATTTGATTTTTTTTCCTAGGTTAAGGCCGCACGTTCCTAAAATTTAAATATCTCATAAAAAGTGTTAATTATATTAATACAAATTAAAAAGATAGAATTTAAAATTTAAGTTTTTGAGTTTAAAGATTAGGGTTTAGTGTGAATGGAATCTTATTGTGGGCACGACGAAACACAGGACAGTCACAAGCACACTCGCGCACGCTTGCACAACGATAACGCGTAGAATCTACCCAAGATGCTTTGCAGAGTTCTCTCTGTCCCACTCCTCACCAAAGGACACTTTGTTTTTGGATGCCTGACAAGATTCCCATCACGTGCTGCTAGTGGAATTGTCCATTTCTTCAGCTCGCACGACCTCGCGTTGGATTAATTCATATTAGTGGAATTGTCTAGACACCGCATAGTTGGAAGGCGTAGGGAACGCAGCAACAATATTTTCCCCATTAAAAAAAAAAAAAAAACACTGAATTTTATGAAAATTATAATGAATATTGGATGGATTATATTAAATATTGGATGAAATATACTTAATATTTAATGAATATTAAAAAAAAATTACTATTGTGATTTCGTGCCTGCGGAGTTGAGTAATCTTGTTCTCATTATATTCCATACTATGCGTAGATACAAATATTTTATGGTCTAGAATACAGAAATCACTTTATCAGGTAAAGAAAAGAAAAGAAAAGGATAGAATTTGTAATAACCAACGCGAAAGAAAATAAAGATCATAATATTAAAGGTGTGAAGAGATTAAGGCCTTATTAGCCAGTCCTTCCAATAAACTTAAACTTTCCCTATACATGCATATGGTAAAGTTAGACCGTGTGAACTCGATTTATATGAATTAGCTGATGAAATTGTTGAACTAAGTAATCATACAGTTTTATTTTCCATCTCTTTTTTTTTTTTTTTCTTTTTTTAAATTTTCAGAAGTATCTCACTTTCTCCTCTCAATAACTTAGTTGTACTCAGTGCTACCAATTTTCCTTCGCTTTGATGGGATCCACAAAAAGTAATTGGATCACATGACATTCATTATAGAAGTTTTAGCAAAATATTATCTCAGCATTGGCTGACTGCTTGCTTTATGTTGTTCGTTTCGACAGAATGTGCAGAACGTCATGACCTACAGCTGCCAAACATTACATAATAATGTGTCCCTTGGCAGCGTGGTCCGCACTCCATATAAAGTGTTACAGCATCATTCCACTTAAAAATTTAACATGTTATGTGAAATTTAAAATATAAATAATATATTAACGCATTCTCATGTAAAAGTTTATATCAAACTAAAAATGTGAATAAAAGATAAATTTATTATAATATATAATCATTTTGTTATAAAAATTTTAATATAATATAAAAAATTAATTTATTTAAAAATTAAAATTATTAAATGAGATATAAAATATAAATAATATATTATATTTTAACAATCATCTATGGGAAATGCCAGCCCAATCGATAATGTAGGAACACAATGGGAAACTGTGAGACCTTGTAGCAGTTAAGGCTGCATATAATGGACTTAACACTGTGAATTGAGACGAGAATATGGGTACCTAATGGGCCAACCAAACATGGAGACTTTCACATGCCAGTTTGTTTCCTGGACTTTGAACATACAACGAATAATAAAAACTCAGGGCAACCGATTTAAGGTTTTGACCCTTTTCTTCCACAACTTAATGATCTTTCTTAGTAATATACAACAACAATAAATAATTTTCATGAAACGAAAAACAAGAGAAATAGTGGTTGAGGAGGATTTGCCTTTCTGGATTCCTACGAGTCGCTTGGAGTGAAGAAGATTGTGAGGGCAAGGCTTCCGTGTCAACAACGTGTCAAAAAACTTCCATCTATATGCAATTTTTGAAATTATTAGTGGTGAGGAACATTTCATTTTGGGCTTCAGGGCATACGTTCCATGCATTTGAATTACACTTTTTCTACAACTGCACGAAGAAATAAACACAAAACTAAATGATTGTCAATTCCCACTCACCCTTCCCCTGACAAAGGAATAAATTTCAACTCTGCCAGTGCATTTTTTATGCTCATATATATATATATATATATATATATATATATGTGTTAAAATATATTTTGTATTCTAATTGAATTATAATTACTCTTTTAACCCTTATCTTATATCCCTATATATATATATATAGGTATATTAGGGTTATGTGGGAGAGAGAGGAGAAACGTACTTTTTATTTCCGGTAACACACTCTCTCTAATAATAAGAGTATTCTCTTTATTTTTCCTATAGATGTACGTCACATCGACCAAATTATGTAAAATTTTAGTATTATTTTTCTCTTCGTTTGATTACTTTCATATTGTTTTTCGGTAATAAATTGGTATCAAAGCAGATCAAGATGCATGACGGTATCATTAGGATCTTGTCTGAGGTCAAATACATTCCAGATTTGACGAAAAATCTTATCTCATTGAGCACTTTTGAGAAGAATAGCTGTAAGATTAGGTGTGAATGTGGAGTTCTAAAGGTTTCCAGAGGTGCTCTTGTATTGATGAAGGCTGCCAGAATTGGCACATTGTATTTCTTGCATGGTTCGACAGTTACAGACTCAACTGCAGTTTCTACTTCAGTTTCAGATTCAGATGTGACAAAATTGTGACACATGCGGCTGGGACACATGAGTGATAGAGGTATGGCTACTTTGAGTAAGAAAGGTCTTTTGTGTGGTCAGAACACTAGAAAAATGGAATTTTGTGAGCATTGTGTTTTTAGGAAGTAAAAGAGGTTGAGCTTCAGTACAGCCATCCATAAAACAAAAGGAACATTGGACTCCATCCATTCAGATATTTGGGGTCCTTTTCAGGTTCTCTCTAAAAGTATGAGTGCTGCTTATATGTTCACTTTCATTAATGATTTTTCTCGCAAAGTTTGGGTCTATTTCTTGAAACAGAAAAGTCAAGTGTTTGGAATTTTCAGACAGTGGAAAACTTTACTTGAAAAGCAGACTGGGAAGCAGATCAAGAGGCTGAGAACAGATAATGGCCTTGAATTTTGCAATAACGAATTCAATGAGTTTTGCAAAATCGACGGCATTATTCGACACCGCATAGTTGTAAAAACTCCACAGCAGAATGGAGTTGCAGAACGCATGAACAGGACTTTGATAGAGAAAGCTAGATGTCTGTTATCCAATGCAAGTTTGGGCAAGGAGTTTTGGGTAGAAGTAGTTAATACAGCTTGTTGGTTGGTAAATCGATCTCCTTCTACTTCCATTGAGTGTAAGATACTTGAAGAGGTGTAGTCAGGCAAACCTGCAGATTATTCTGATTTGAAGATATTTGGCTGTCCTGCTTATACTCATTTTAATGATGGAAAGCTTGAACCGAGGGCTAAGAAATGCATTTTCCGTGGCTATGCATCTGGTGTGAAAGGTTATAGGTTGTGGTGTCCAGACCCTAAGTCTCTAAAATTCCTCATCAGCAGAGACGTGACATTTGATGAATCCACTATGCTGCATCCAAAAGAGGAAGTCTTAAGGCCAAACAATGAAGATAGTAGGAGTTTCAGACAGCATGTGGAGTTTGAAAGCAATATTCCTTCTAAGTTAGGTCAACGGAATCGGGTTGGCACTTCAGAAACAGACGAGGATACTCTAGATACTCAATAGGCACAGCCGTACAGTATCACCAAAGATAGACCTAGAAGAACTATCAAGCCACCAGCCAGGTTTTCATACTCAGATTTTGCTTATTGTTTGGGAGTAGCGGAAGAGGTGGACTACAATGAACCTAGAAACTACTCAGAGGCTATCACTTGTGCCAAATCTTCCCAGTGGAGTATTGCTATGACCGAGGAAATTGAGCCCCTGCATAAGAATCAGACTTGGGATTTAGTGAAACTTCCCAAAGATAAGAAGACTATTGGCTGCAAATGGATCTTTAAGAAGAAGGAGGGAATCCCAGGAGTTGAAGATGCAAGGTACAAGGCACGTCTAGTTGCAAAGGGCTATAGCCAGAAAGAAGGGATTGACTTCAATGAGGTGTTTTCTCCAGTTGTGAAGCATACTTCCATTCGTGTGCTTCTAGTTATGGTTGCTATGTATGATATGGAATTAGAGCAGCTTGATGTCAAAACTGCCTTTCTACATGGCAATCTTGAGGAAGTCATCTATATGGATCAACCCAAGGGTTTCCAGATTGAAGGTAAGGAGGATCAAGTTTGCAGGTTGAAGAAATCTCTATATGGTTTAAAGCAGTCTCCTAGACAATGGTATAAGAAGCTTGACAGCTTTATGGTTGGCCATGGTTACTTAAGGAGTGGGTATGACAGTTGTGTCTACCATAGGAAGCTTCGTGATGGATCATTTGTCTATCTACTACTATATGTCGATGATATTCTTGTTGCCTTTACAAGCATATCTGAGATCAATAGTTTGAAGAAGCTACTTGGTAGAGATTTTAAGATGAAAGATTTGGGAGCTGCAAAGAGGATTTTGGGCATGGAGATCATCAGAGACAGGAAAGCAGGAGAGTTGCGCCTTTTACAGAAAAGGTACATCGAGAAGGTTCTTGATCGTTTTGGGATGATGAGTTGCAAACCGGTAAGTACTCCTTTGGCATCACACTTCAGACTTTCAGCCTCTTTGTCACCCAATAGCCTAGAGGAGGAGGAATATATATCACATGTTCCATACTTTAGTGCAGTGGGCAGTGTTATGTATGCTATGGTTTGCACTCGTCCAGATATTTCACAGGCAATTAGTGTGGTCAGTAGATATATGGCTAATCCTGGGAAAGCACATTGGCAAGTAGTTAAATGGATACTTCGGTATCTTAGAGGCACTACAGATGTAGGACTGATGTTCAGCAGAGGCAGTAATTTGTTTACTGGTTTTATGGATTCTGACTATGTAGGTGACCTTGACAGAAGAAGATCAACAACTGGTTATATTTTCACTCTTTCAGGCAGTGCCATTTGTTGAAAGGCAACATTGCAATCAACAGTTGCTCTTTCCACCACTGAAGCTGAGTACATGGCAATAGCAGAAGCAGTTAAGGAAGCTATTTGGTTGAAAGGTTTGGTCACTAATTTGGGTTTATCACAGGAAACTACCACCGTATTCTGTAACAGTCAGAGTACTATACACTTGACCAAAAATCAAGTGTATCATGAGAGGACCAAACACATTGATGTCAGATACCATTTCTTACGAGATGTTATATCTCAAGGTTTGATTTCAGTGAAAAAGGTCGCTACTGCAGATAATCCAGCTGACATGTTGACGAAACTAGTTTTAACTAGCAAGTTCAAGTATTGCTTGGACTTAATTGGTATTCGTTTTGATTGATTGGCCCTAAGGGGCCATTTGGAGAAGAGACAGAAGGATTCTATTTTGTTATGTGTTTTGAGAATATAATACAAGGTGAAAATTTGTTGGAATATGTCTTGTATTCTAATTAAGTTAGAATTACTCTTTTAACCATTATCTTATATCCCTATATATATATATATATATAGGCATACTAGGGTTATGTGGGAGAGAGAGAGGAGAGACGCACTCTTTGTTTCTGGTAACACACTCTCTCTAGTAATAAGAGTATTCCATCTGTCTTTCCTGTGAATGTAGGTCACATTGACCGAATTACGTAAAATTTTGATATTATTTTTCTCTTCGTTTGATTACTTCTATGTTGTTTTTCGGTATATATATATATATATATAGGTTCTGATACCAAGCAAACAGCCTAAATCTCTCTCAAACCTTAATTAGCAACTAGTTCACTTACCCACGGCCTGCACGGGATTATTTAAATATTTATATTATTTTTTTAGAATTTATAAAAATATTTATTAAAAAAATAAGGTATAATCAATTTATTATGAAAAAATTTGAGAAATATTTTATAATTTAAAAAATTTAAGAGTTATAATATGAAAAATGAAATAGGTGTACTTATAGACAATGAAGATTAACCACTCATAGCATGAATAACAATATAAATTTATGGTCCTTAAAATATATATATATAAACTAAAATTAGAATGCCTATCTTATTGTATATTGTAGAACATCACATAAAATAACAATATGTACTGAATCAAGATAACGGTGACAACAATATGACATAACTTAGGGAAAAGATGAAGGACATCTTCTACTTTCTCTGTTTGTCTTCTTTTCCTACCATAGACTCTGAAATTCATTTTGCAAAGAGCAAAAGTGAGTGGCTATCAACTTTTACAAAATTTGTTGGGTGTTGCGGTAGAAGAATGACACCCTTAGTTCATTTACAGGCCAATCCTCTGATGTGGTTGGTAATGGTATCCTCGTTGCCATAACAAACAAAAAAGAGCAACTCTACTTGTAGTCATGGAATCTTTGGATTACTGAATATGTTTATCTGGATGTATAGAAGGTTTCGCATATTTGAGAACACCACCATCCATCAATGCTAGAAAAAACAAAAAAAACAAAAAAACAAAAAGACAAAAAATCCCATGCAATTGCATCCCTCATGAATTCCACCTGTGCTGCGATCAATGGTAGAGTATAGTCGAGTTGCGGACCATGGGAAGAAGAGTGATGAGTGATGACTCGCTTCGGGAACTCACCACCAATCTAGGAAAAAAAAAATGTCTAGAAAATGAAAATGTAAATTTTCTTGGTCATACCTGTTCATGCTTCAAAAGTCTGCATAACCACTTTAATAATCAGAATTGTCTACTAAATTTTGCCTTATTTTCCAAGAAAGCAAAAACGGATGCAAAAGTAAAAGGTTAAAACTTATTAATAAATAGCTTAAAACATTGCCAATTAATGAGACTTCAAGTGTTCAATTGAAACTCTTCAATGATCTATTTTGAACTGCCAGAAGAGGGCAATTTAATCTAAAAATGAAAACCCAAAACTCCTCACACTTCAGCCTTCTATGAGGTTATCAATTTGGTTAGTTACAGATTTAAGAAATCCACCCATCACCATGAGATATAAATATTCAGTTAATGTATAGAGTAACTACACATCGAGACGAGAGAGTTGAGAGTAGAAAACAAAACACTTCAAGACACTCCAAATAATTAAAAAAACTGTCATACAGATGTCCTTTGTCATAGGCTTAATATAAATATATATATATTTCATACTCACGGGCATCTTCATGATATTCTTTTAGTCCTGTCCCATCTTACGTTGTCCGGTTGCAAGATTTAATATTCTTACCTACTTATTCATGGGTGCCTAAATCCCATGCCCAATTCCTTCCAGCTTTGTAAACGGACAAAAAGAAAGACATAATTGAGAGTGGTGTCTGGAAAAACTGGATTGGGTCAGTACTCGCGTGAGCCCAGTATCTTTGTTTTTGTTTTTTGTTTTTGGTTTTTTGTGTTAATCTACGCAATGGATCTCTGGCAGCCCTTATAGTGGCTAAAGAGCAACTCAATTCCACTTAACCCGTTGAAAAGCAACCACACCCACCTCACCCACCCCCCGCCCCCCGCCCCCCAAAAAAAGTCCACAGAAACATATTCCAATCTCTGAAAATTTGATTTAGGCTGCCGAAAGTTGACCACAGGGATCTTTTACAGTTACATCCCCTCATGCAGATTGCCGCCAATCTTGAATGATTTGGGTTCGATCTAATTTGACACAAGTATTGCCTAGGCATACCTAACAATATGCCGCATTGTCCCTAACTTTCTACACATAAAAGAGAGACACTTGAGGCCTAGAAGTCGTTTGGCGCAGCTAATGTTAGCTGTAACTGCGATCTAATGAGACTGCCCCACTCAAAGAGAAAATCCTTATGCACTGAGAATTAATTGAAGAAGGGGTCCATCTACCCCACCCCAAGGACCACTCTGCTTCCATCCCATTAAAACCCTGCTACTGTTCACTGTCTACCTTGCTTTTCTTTTGATCTTTTCTTTCCGATATGTTTGTCTGCACATGTGCACTGCAGGCTTTCCTTACATGTTTATTGATAGAGTATTCCAGAACAAATTATAAAAAATGAACCCATGCACAGTTGTCAGATGTGGATTGGATATGAACATTGTTATAAGAATAAAACTATCCAACATGGCCCAACTTAGAATTAAGGGTAAGCTCCTTGAAGCCAAATCCTCACCAACTGCATTATTGGCTATTGATTTCACTAAATTGGGAAACATTTTGTCTGTTAAAATTTAAGACCCATGACTTCTGCACCAAAGACCATTCAAAACGCTGACCACAGTTGGACCACGCGCAGAGGCCTGGCATCACTGGTTTGGCTAGAAACAACAGAGCGTGTCTCACCATATGTCTCTTCTATTCTCTTCATACAACACCCAGATCATGAACATGGTTTCTGCCAAATAATAAAAATAAAAAAAAAAAAAAGGGAAAAGGAAAAGGAAAAAGAGAACTAAATGCGGAGGTTGTCTTTGCCTAGCAGGTGTGCCTCAATAGCATGTTTGGCATAGCCTGAGATGTTGACAGCACAAAATGCCTGAGCCCAGGACAGCAGCCCATCGGATACTCTTCTGGTGGTCCAAAACGTTATCAACTGCTCCTGCAATGTAATCTGGAAACAAAAAGGTAATGTATGTCCAGTATTTTCTGGTCGGGTTTGATGTTTCCTCCACAACAAACAATTATACCACTCACATGGAAGGAATGTGGCTTTCCTGCGAACCAAAGACTAGAGATCGATAGAAGAATCCCATTCCTTCAACTCTTGTTTCCATTATATTAATGATCTCAAGTTCTCAGTGTAATGGATCCACTGCATGAATTGTTCCAGCCCAGCTTCTGCTTCTGTTTCTTCTTGCTTTGATCATTTTTTTTTTTCCTTTAAAGTCCCTGCGTCACATTATCTGTCCCCATAAATTAATCATTTATTAATTTAGCATGTCGGAAATTGTACTGTGGATAAATCAATCTGATCTGAGGTTGATTGACTATAGAATCACGGGAAATGAATGGAAAGACCGTGTCGCTGTAAGCGTCTTCCCTGCCGACGATATAATTAATGGGCCATCAACTTTTAGAAAGGTTTGTATTATATACATCATCGTATAATAAATGACTGCTACGGCTGAATCTAAGAAGCGAAAAAATGAATTCTAAAGATATATACATGGATGCAAATGCATTATCCCGATGTCCTTTTGCCCAACAACATTAACAGAGTCGGAAATCAATAATTCATGTCAGTGTTTTAGTAATTTTTAAAATTCTAATATTAAACGCGCAATAGCCTAGCTAACTCAATCAACAACAACAAAAAAAAGGTTATCGACATTTTGAAGTTTTGGATCGAAGCCTCCTTTATTGGGGTGCGGGATGCATCTAGCTGGCTACATCTTGAACGTCACATGCATTTTGCCTATCAGCTTCGTGTTTCTGATAGCGATTAGCTTTTCACCGCATACGTAGATTAAACCAATTTTGTCACAATGCCCTCTCTGGTCTGATCGAAGCAGTCAAACTAACTATAGTGGTAATTGGTAAGTACTTGAGATCGAGGTAGAAATTTAACAATCATTTAGTGTATTTAACTATCTTATTCAATTATTGTAAGACCGTCTAGCCTATAAAAAAATTCACTACTTGATGATTCTTCTTGTTGTAATCCCCCTTTGGAAGGAAAGATGGGATGGATGCTGACTTTGCTCAGGCAAGCTCACGCCTGACCACGTGAGTATTTTCCAATGTGATCCCATGATTAGTTTGAGCTCTAATGGGAATGTAATTAAACCCAAATGCTTGGTCTATTGCCCAAAGAGAAAAAAAAAAGAAAAGTTGACAAAACCGACTACTATATCAATAAAATGAAAGCGCAATTGCAGATGGACCAAATGTGAGTGTCTTCTTCTTCTTCTTATTTTATTATTTGTTTCTTTTATTTATTTAATGTGTGGAAAACTTTAGAAAATACCAATGCTCCCTTAGGTCAAAAGAGGGAGCTCCGAGACGATTAAAAGATGGTGGGCATCCATAAAAGAAGAGAAGATACTCCCTAGAGCCAATTATCCACTCTTTCATCTCATGATCACTATTCCATACCGTTGTCTTTTCCATTTTCTTCTTTTTCGAGTTGAAATTCGCTACAGTTTGATACTCCTAACAACTAAAAAGCAGAGACAAAAAAAACATCAAAAAAGACGTTACAAACAAATTCAAAAGATTTTGTCCCCCATTTTCAACATTCCTTTACCTTTAACCTTTTTCCCCTTTCATCCATGGCTGTGTTCTTAATTTAGGTGGGATTCTAAATTGCATCTGAAATATTCCTCTTTTAATCATATCTTATTGCTCCTTTTATGTGGCTAATGCGGCTTATTCCTGTACTCTCTTTCACGTCCTCTTTTTGTTAGTCCATCCCCCCACCACGTCCTAGCCCCACAAAGCCATTTTGCACGCTACATATCTCACGAGATCTTGGTATACATGATTGAGCAGCTTTAATAGACCAATAAGCCATCGGAAACGACATTATCCAGCTTACAGTAATTGTTCTCTGCTTTGATAAATTGGTCCCCCATGAGACATTTATAGCAAATTAGTGCGAGTGTGACTTGGTCATGCCTCGCTGATTTCTTTCTCATTTTTACATTGACAGTGTTCAGGTCTCAGTTCCAACTCAATGCCATCCAAGATACGAGTCAATACTTAATAATGGCAGAAATGAGCCAAAGGAAAATATAGTTGCTCCGACATTCACGGGAGATTTGAAAAAAAAAAAAAATGGTGAACTAAGGTTAGTAGGTTGCGATATTTGGGAAGAAACTTAAGGGCCTGGATTATTTAAGATCGCAGAATAAAGTCAAGTGACGGATGATTCCGTTCAAATTTGAAGGAGCTCGTGCAGGCCTTGGTGAAGAAAAGTGGTTATATTCCTGCTGTCTACGGACCAAGCCCCATCTAATCGCAAGACATTCCAGATTGCAATTGAAAGCATCTAAGAGACGATGTTTGGTAAGGCCCAATTGAAAGAATTCTTGATTATAGAACTTTCTTCATTACACTCCATTACATTATTTTTTTCCAAACATAGCCTAACATTTTTTTGGTCGAATTATAAATATAATTGTCGTCCCTACACCCACAGAACAGTAGTTACATTAGCAGTCTCCTCTCCAATGTCCAATCCTTTCCTTCTGAAGAAGTTAAGAGCTGGGCCTACTAGTTTGGGAATGGAAATCAAAGCCAACCGAGGACGTGCCTTTCCCCATCAAAGTACATATAGTTCCCCGTTGACTTTGCCCAGTTGAGTTGGGACACTCCATCTGCTTCTGTGATCAAATTTTGTTGTTGAAGAAAATGTTCCTTTTACTCCTTGCCGTGAGTTCTTAAAAAACAAAAAAAAAAAAAAGTTCTTACTGTAAATAAGAATTATTCTCATATGTTAAAATAATTTTTGATTGAATAATATTTTAAAAATTCTCTCATCTGATATATATTTTTTTAAAAATTAATCATTTACAATAATATTTTTAATTAAAAATATTTCTGATTTTTTTATTAAATTTACCATAAAACTTTTAATTAGGTGTTATAGACATGTCAATTAATATTTTGTATTTTGCATGACATCTAATTAAAATTTTTGTGATAAATTTAATAAAAAAATATAAAGTATTTTTTATTAATAATATTAACATAAAAATTTATTCTAAAAAATTAATTTCAAATTATTTTATGAAAATAATTATTAATTTAATTCTAAATATAATATATTTACTAATTTATACTGACAAAATAATTCAATTTTATTTTTTAAAATAATAATTTAATAAATAATTTAATATATTTTATTATATTAATTTAAATTTAATTTTATAATTCATTTTTTGATAAATAAAAAATTTATCTTTTGAGTGCAGATCTCATAACCATCTTAATTTTAATATACTTTTTTAAGGGGAAAAAAAATAATAATAATGAGTATTATATTTTTATTTATCTTCTCAATTAGAAAGAGAAAAAGAAAGTGAGAGTATTGACGGTCAAACAACATAAAATGACACCTATTGACCTCAACTTTGCCAGTAGAAATGGCACTGCGGAGCGCTGTTTTGCGTGTCAAAGTGAAAAAATCGGTACAATAGCTTATCGGTACGATGGAGACTTTAAGATTTTAGAGGAAGTATGGTGCACTTGTGTAAAGCCTTTTCAACTCCCACAGTAGGAATCAACACACTGAAGATAAAACGATAAAGGACATGTAATCTCATTCTTAATTTTTCATGAAAAGTCGGTTTCTCAATTCAGGAGTTGTCTCCTTCAAATTACGGTGAAATAATTTCACACCAAAACTTGTCGTACATTTATGCGATAAACAACAACAACCAAAAAAAAGAAAATCAAAAGGGACAGTGTGGTTACAAGGTTACAGCATGATTGATGCTACTACTGCGATCTCAACTAACAATCAAGGGACAACATTTTTGCATTTCAAAACACAGTCTTCCAAAGAGGTCAATCACCTTTCCAGAGGAGCATTACTAACGAAATAAAATTTGACTAAATCCTCTTATATTGTCAGTGGCCGACCACGAACTTCTCCCATCACTCCCCCGTAACATTCCAACATTTCCATTTTCCCTCCGTCGTTGTTTTCATGAATCAGAGTTGCAGCTGCTGTTAAATGTACGCATTCACATTTTCTAGGGACTACGAGAAACTTGGAAAATTTTGGATGTATATAATATACATTAAATAAATAAGGTCACGGGATCTTTTATTTATAATCAATATGTTACATTACATTATGTTCGCTATGATAAAGGACCTAAGCTGCTAAGCATGCAAGTTGGAGATAACAGGACTGGTACATACGATACTTCAAGGACTCTTCTTCTTCTTTGGTTTTGTTCAAGTTCTTCATTTCCTTCCGGATAAAGTGCCAACTATCTCTGCCTCCAAGTCCCATTTAAACTTAGACGAATTGGAATCTGGCGGGAGTGAGAAAGCAGAGATTGTAGGCAATTTAACTTGCTCATAGAATGAACACATATAATTATTTACCCGTACAGAGCTAGTCCATAATCCAAAAGTAGAAAAAAAAGAAAAAATAATAATAATAAAAGGGAATGGTGGCACTAGCGAGGAATGCTGAGAAAATCTGCGGTGGCATTGTTTAAGTTCTGCATTGACCTGGTCTTCTTGGACAGAGGTTCTGGTGAGGATGAAACAGATGATGCCACTGACCATGAATCGTAGGAGCTATCCGAGCTAAACGACGCATCTATAACGCCGTTTGGGCTGCCTGGAATGGAACCAAACTTGCGTTTGTTTGATTGCCTGCAATGGTCTCTCGATGCTAATTCCACTATGAGCTTACTGCAATCTTCTACCCCGTCCTGTTTATACGCAATCAAAATCTTCGTGATTCAGTAAACGTACAAATTTTTTGATTCAAATATCGAATACGGCAAATGAATTGGGAAAAAACAATTGACAAAAAACAGAATATCTGTAAGAGGCCACGACCTTGTCAATTCCAAGAATTCCCAATAGTTGGCTTTGGTATTCAGCTCCAAGGCAGGGCTCTATTCCATTAATGACGTGCAGCATCGTAGCAGTAGCCATTGCGGACGGGAGACAGTTCATAGACCTTGAATCTGAAGCCATTTATACATGGAGCAGAATGAAGTCAATATTTGAGGCCCAACAACAAGAAAGAACGCAAAAATAGAAATAATAAATAATAAAAAAAATCAGATCTTTGTCTATGACAAATCCAATAAGTCCGATTATTAATAAGCTCTAAGCTGAAAATTTGTGAGGTGACTTGCCTGAGATGACAGAAAGGATAATGCATTCACACCTCCTCAGAAATTCCCAACAGAGATGGTTCCTTAAACCAAGCCTCCTCGCAATATAATCAAGAAAAGACACTGGGGTTGTAGGATTCATCTTCCACTGAAGAGTAGATAGCACTAGAATCTCCATTCTCTGGATCGTTTTGGCCTCAAAGACGTATCTACAATCCTCCACCTGCATAAATTAAGGAAACCCACGTCGAGGAACAAGTATTATATCCATTAATCTCAAGTGTTTTTAAAGAAAATGAGCCATCAAAATAAGCTTGTATGTGTAATTACCAGAAACACATATATAAATGTTACCTGAAGGTCCAACAGAAGGGGAACGTGGGTCTCCTCCATCTTGGCGGCAAGGGACAGACAAGCCACAGCAGCCAACTGGGTCATCCATGGTTTCTCTGCCTTTACGAGGAAGCTAAATAGGAACCTATCCAGATAGTTCACGGCCAAAACAGCAGTCAATGCAGTGAAAGAATGGTGAGAATTGACCTTCAGAATCCAATCCACAGCCTCAAGGCGAGCCCCAGCCAGAAACGGATTATTTTCAAAGTTTTTGTGCAAATGATTTCGTTCCTCTTTAGCAAAAAGACAAGAGAGTTCCTCATTGTCCCGACATAAGTCGGGTTCCTGTAAGACTGGAGCAGAGTTTCTATTGTCATTGTTATTGACGAAATAGCAATCCCCTTCTTCTGCTTCTTCTCCTCCTCGTCCTCCTCCTCCTCCTCCTCCGAAATAATCTTCTGCACAGTAGAGAGCATCGTTGAGAAATTTAGAATTTTGTGGACATTGTGATTGTTGTAACAACGCATCTGATTCATGACGATGATTTGCCATCTTCTTCCAAGAAGATGAGGTTCGGATCTTGGTTCATTACACACAATAAATGAAAATTAATTGACAGTAAGCACCTAAAGGCCCAGCTTCAGCCATCTCTCTCTCTCTCTCTCTCTCAAAATCTCAATGAAAGAACAAAAAAAGAAAGAAAAAGCGGAAGGAGAATGCGGAAGTGAGCAGTGGCAAGCACTGTTTTATAATTTTTGTGCGTTTCGAGCTGGTGGTTTTTTTTCTCCCATTTTTAATTTTTGGCTTTTTTATTCTTTATTAAGAGAAAAGGTTTATGTTTTTTGTTTTTTAAAATGGGGACGGATCGTGTCTGGCTTCCAAGACCTGAATCATGGGCCATGCAGCTCATTTACTCGACACGTGACACTCCTGCCTCGGACAGTTCAGTGCCTCGCAATTGAATTCCAGTAAACGTCCTGAAATCTGAATTTTTTTTTTTTTTTTTCCATCCATCTAATATTGGGAAATTTGGGAAAATTGGGGGAGAATTAATTTGGGAGAGACATTTTCGTGGTGTGAGAATATTGGGGTTTTCTCTGTACCATTGTTTGTCAATTCTTCTACCTTTTTGGTTCTTGCCATCGCGTGGCAGAGAGCAGTGAATTGGCGCGGGCATGATAGCTGGCATACACAGAACCCGATGCTTGAAAATAAATTCTAATACATATTTTTGATAGACAGAAAGCAAACGAATTTTGGCTTTTTAGAATAATATACTACTTCAAATTTCTTAAATTAAATTAAATATGTATATCTTAAACTTATTTATTTTAGACCATTCAAAATTTATGCAAAAAGTAAAATTAATATTTTACAGAAAGCCAAATCCATACTTTTTTTTTTTTTTTGCAATAACTATTGCTCAACTCGAAAGAAGACCACCTTAAGCTTCAGGATTTCGATTGGCTGGAACTCATATTCGAGAAATTTAAATGTAAGACAAAGAATGATATTCAAATGATTAAGCCAATGGGGTCCGGTAGTAAAATTACAACATGACTGCCCTGACCAAATCATGAGTTGCGTGCATTTACATCGACCATGAGGTGGAATCCCGAGAAGTTGCTTTAATTATACAACACATAACAAATATTCAACTAGCCAAGAACCAAGCAACAGATGCATTGGGCAAATTGCAAGGTTGCACAAGGAAAATTCACTGGTGAGTTTGTACACCGATGTTCATTGTACAGTCCGAATACTGGGTAGGCATTAATTTTTCCAATAAATCGATAATTGTACAACTTATACATCAATTATCAATAAATAAAAAAAAATTCTTTACATAGAAACAAATTGTAAAACATATGTGTCGCCTTAATGAGTTTTGAAAAGTAATATTAGACTCATTAAAATATTTAGTGCGAATTGAATTGATCCATATAGACCATTGTTTATATGATTTATTAATAAGAAAAATGGCAATACCCATTCCAATCATTTGCATCGTGCATTATAATGTTTGCTATTTTCCACTTTTTAAATTCACCAATTAAATTACTATTTAGGTTAGGTATCCATATATATGAGTTATGGGCCGAGAAAAATTTACGTTGATGATCAATTAAATTCGTCATTTTATATAATCCACTCGACTAGTTGATTAAGTACGAAACGAGGACCATATTGGTGACATTGACAAATCACTATATATCGAGCTCTTATGTCGAGGCGAATATGATTTATCATGTTAGATGCACTTAGGTTGATTAGATCCAATTGTAGAATAAGTGATTTTTTTTTTTAATATATATATATATATATATTTAACAGAAATCGTGCGAGTTTGCTTGCGGTACTAAAGCTGATGCCCGGGCGAGAATGTGATTCTTTTATACAGCTGATAATGCTTACATGTACATGTCCACGGCCCCCATTTGTTGGAAAGGGTGGCAATTGGCAATCCACATTCTCCCACTAGGAGTTATTTTCAGAAAAGCAACAGATGGCTTTGCATGCTCATGTACATCCTAATTATAATGTGGACAAAAGATTGATTGACGTAAATGGTAAGTTGGTAACCATCATTTTTCGTTCACTTGTGTTTTCATGTTTCGGTATTTCAATGCGTTCTTCGCGGTTTCGAAGATCAAAATGGTGCATGTCACTTGAAGAAATTAAGCTAAAACTACATTTCCCAACGTAAATTTAATTGCTATCTCAACAGGACAACTCAATATATATATATATATGGAGACCTTTTTTCGTGCGTAAAAAGATACCTGCAGTAGACCTCTGAGCTATACAAATACACGACAGCGTTTCCGCAGACAGAACCACTGCAAAGGGTCTGTCGCGGGGGCTTGTCTCAAGTTTTTACTCGCGGTTCTTCCTTGGTGCATTCTGTGTGTGTTTGTATAACGAAAATCTGGTACAATTTGTATTTCTTAACCTTGGGGACGCGGGTAAGTCTTTCTTTTTTTCTTTTATTTTTTTCTCTTTTCCCCTCTGATGGGTTGCTTTCTTTTATTTTCTTTTCTCTCCTTTATAGGCTCGATCTTCAATAAATGAAGCTGGAGAAATGGACAGCACTGTAAGGATATGAAAATAAAAAATTAAAAGAAAAAAAAAGTTGATTGAGATGGGCATGATGGGAAGGGATTGCAGTGGTGGATATACATGTTAGTGTGGTAGACATATATATGTTAGTGGTTGTGTTGGTTTCCAGATCATTCAACGAGGCAGGACTTTTGAGGGGAGAACCCCGAATAAAGATTGCCACTGCTTTTATAACATTTAAATCACTCTATTTTTGTCTTTTTTTTCCTGCTCTTGCGTGTTCATGATGTCAATCATACGATTAAAATGTCGAGTTCCTAAAATGATTCCAGCTGTTTTGGTCACTCTGGTCAAAATTGACACACATGAAGTCCATCTTCTTCGGGAAAGCAGGAATGATGCATTTCAAATTTTCAATCGAGCAAGAAAAACGAAACAAAAAATAAAAAATGCAAAATTAACTTCACTGGAAGTCTTCAACCATCCCATCCCTACACCCTATTGCACAAGATCAAAAACCTGTTCCTTTTCGGTGTTTGAGCCTAAAACAACGAGAATTGAACTTGTTCTTACATGTTTTAAAGGACGACCTTTGATAGCATTCAACCAAACAATGATCGGTGGATCAAACACCTGTTCTATACCCCGTATTGTAGTAGAAGAGACCATCCAAGATATTATTCAAGCGGCAAGTAGATTTACGGGGAAAAGTCACAATGGATCATGGACTTCTCAATGGTGGCCCACGTGGATTTTCAGTCCAGCTTGATACTAGACTCCCCAGATGTGGAGCCCCCACTCAAAAACGCGGAGCCTAGTGATCATGTTTGTCCCCCCAATCATAGCACACTTTACAGACAAGGTCCAGAACATTATTGATGGAGGGCAACCTACTGAAGACTATAGGCTATAGCATGGTAAGGAGGAGTTGACCTTATGTATGCCATTTATCCATGACTTGCGGCTATTCTTGTTCTCAGGTTTAGCCGACACCTATTTTAAAATTGTTGTCTTCAAGATCCAGGAGCTCTGTCAAGTCTCACTAGCTATCATCAACACTAATGTCTAGTTGCCTCCATCTTTCACTTGCGCGTTGTGAGAGGTTCATCTAATGGATTGATCTCATAAGTTATAACTTGGGCCTTCAATTTGTATATAGTTAATTGTGTAGGAATTGATGCAATGACCATACAGCTATTTACTGCACTTAATAACCTGTTGGAAGCTACGATAGAGGCAAACTGATGAGTTTATTGTAATTGAGAATACAGTATAGCGGTGATATGCAAACTACTTCTCGCCGTCAGCATTCGAGAAGGCACTTCTCCACGTCCCAAAAAAAAAAGTGCACAATACTCAAATATCTGATAAACAGCGGCTGAACCACAGAGGCAACAAGCAAAGGGAGTGGGCTATAAGCATGTAATGCCTATCATAGTCATCACCTCCGAGGTGTGCACTCTCGATTGCTTTCCTTGGTGATGGCGTTTTCAAAATTAGACACCCATCAGGAAAAGGAAAAAAACAGCCACGTTGTGACCTCTGGGAGCAAGAACTTCCCGCACTATGTATTTATTTATTTATTTATTTTTCAGAAGACGGAACCTCCCAGGCTCCCACTGTATAGAAACTTTTCTTGTTACGTGATTAACTTATAATCCGATAAGCCTTTTAACTAATAATCCAATTGGATATTTCAGAATGGCCAATGGTAGGTCCCCGCTAATTTGACTTAATGCAACCCAAAAGCCCCCGACCAATGCGAATAACTTGCCTAGCTGCAGCTTGACAGTTTAGGCTCCTCAAGAACCTGAATAGCGAAAGATTAATTGTACTTGACGTTTAGGGATACAGGAGTGCCATGTTTGTTCCACGCAACCGCTCTTCTAAAGATGACTCGTCAATCTTATGCGGCAGACCAGACGAAACAGCCACGGGATCATATGGTCACAAATTAAATTCACAAGTGACACGTATCGAAAAGACAACATCACATCAAAAATAGAACAATATCATAGTGTATACCATGACAATGCTTGATTTTCCTTCTCATCTCCCTTTCGCTCTTTCTGGTGATTGGATCCGGTAGTGGGGGTCTGAGTTTTTGCTGTTACAGAATCCCGTGCTACGGAATGAATCTAGTCACCGTCCGATTTAGCTCTTTTAGTATGGACATGGCTTAAGGAAGCAAATGACTCGAGTTCAAGTAGTTCGGCAAAGCCAGCAAGAGAGATGGAGTCACTAATTTCCAAGAAGTTGGCAGAGCCAATACAACATTAGTTAGGGCCGTCCCCTTCATTCTATGCTGACCCCGGCCCGGGGCTGGCTTTTTGGGAAGTCCGTTCCCACCGCGCTCACGGTCCGGCTGGCCTGCCAGCGGTAGTGGGAATTTTCCCGTTCCCTGGTCAAAGACTTGGTTGGAAATCATTTGTGATGGAACCTCCACATTCACACTCCGTTTCTCTACCTCCCAACTAAAGCTTCACTACTTTGCGTGGAAATAAGTCGTTGATAAATTGGGATCCAGAGAATTTAGTAATCTGAAAATCTACAAACAAACGACATCCCGGTCCTGGGATTTGGAAAAGTGCTCCTTCCTGCTAGGTGGGTAATCAGCAAATTTTCCAAAGCCAACGAAAAAGCAAACGGCACAAGTCAACAAAGTGGAGTCCCTTTCAATCATTTTCTTTGTCCCCAAAGGTAACAAACTTGGGTGCGCTAGTCAAAGATTATCTACTGCATTGACAATTGAATTTAGCCATTTAGGTTATCTGATACACAATTATACTCAGGTCACCAAAATTTGGAGACCATTTCTCTGCTCATGCGGAAAGATCTAACATATTCATGATCACAATCATCTAACAAATACTAAAATTTAAGACTTGGGACCAGCACAAATATTAGGGTTGAGAAATGTTATTTACTGCCACGTTTAAGGTGTTCTCTGATGAAACGTTCCGCATGGGCCGGATACTTATCTTGAATGTAAGCTCGTAAACATTTCTGATAAGAGAAGTCTATCCATCCACCGTCAGTTCTTACAACAAACAGACACCTTGACTGTCTAAATTGGGGGTGACGATCAACCTTCGTTAAGAGAAGGAAAAAGTGTATTAGCCTTCCATAAACCAAGAGAATATGGATCAGACTATCAAAAGACTTATACTGACAAAAAAAGGTGCATAGAAGAAAGACAATTATCAGGGTTTATCCTTGTGAAGGCAGGTTAATAGCTTTAGAATTGGGATGGGTCCATCCGTTAATCATATTGAGACACATGTTCCATCTTCTACAATGTTAAGGATAGACAGAGTATATGGACCTCATACAACATAAGCAAACATAACAAGGTTACAGTTCAGGTTATAACTACTAGAAGAACTGAAGAAATGCGAGAAGAGATGTTGGAAGAACCACAAGCAGTAAAGACCAAACATATATTCATTTAGATAACTGGAATTAGAGAATTTTGTAGACTCAATTGGGTGCATAAACATTTTGTTTGTGATGCAATGGATAGGTTGGCCTAAAAGCAGAAAGCAAAGATATGTGAATTCCTGCATAAATCCACAAATGAAGAAGCTTGATGATGTAAAACCTAAGCATAACAACTAGAAACAAATATGAAAAACTTGAATAGAAGTAGTGACTCAATAAACATCTTACCATTATAGAATCAAGTCCACATCCAATTTTATCTTCAGAGTTTGGATGATAAGCAAGAAGCTTCTCAACAATAGCTTCCTCATCTTTGACTGTCAGACATTCCCCATCCATATACCTGGGGGCAAGAGAATCAGTAAAATAAAATAAACCTTCACAGGCTAGGTCCAGCAAGTTGGCAGGAATCTTACAGAAATTCAGATACATCTCAAGTACATATGTAGATTCTTGCATTACTTCAGCCCTGATAAGGCCTCTGGTAACTAATTAGATACAGTCAATAAATTGATACACTCCTTTTACTAAAACAAGAATTGATACTTCACACACAAATACCATGCACAGGTAACTTGCACTAAAATAAGCTGCAGCAATTTGCTTTCACAACAATGCTTAAAGCACAAGAAGCATTTATGAACGTCACTTGGGGCTATTATGCTTAAGATGTTTTTGATTCATTTTCCAAAAAGTTGGTGAGTTGACTATCAGGTCCTCATATCTCCCTTATTTGGATAAAATAGCATTAACAACCAACAGAAGAAATCAAAACATGCTTATTTAGGACCCAACCACATGTCTTGGAGGATTGTTTGGAGTAAAGGACCAAAATTCATAACTAAGAATGCTCTCATTTTCCCCCATTGAAGTCACTATCTAAAATCCAAAAACAGTGAATATGGCTTTTGTTTCCTATATTTTTGACATTTACCACAAAAGCATTTCAAGGATCAACTTGACAGGATTCATGTGCACAACTTTTGAGCCATTGCCAAATACTTACCATGTTTTGCACAAAGAAGATTAAATTATCACTTTAACAATAAGATGATTCAAAAGTCAAGCAGAAAATGTATATACTGCCCACTAAGGATGGGTTTAAAGCCATGAGGGACCAAAATTGGGTGCTCTATTGTTCTGAACTGAGTTGTCAGACATATATCCACAAAAGAGTAGGCCCGCCATTGGATCTAATGCAGGTTGCTGTGAATGAAAATGTTGATTTCAAACTGAAAGGCCTTTTAGCTAGTAGAGTGCAGTAAACGTATTACATCATCAAAGGGCTCACCAATGACAGCTGTTATTAATAGCAATGTTAGAGTTCAATAGATGATCTGTCATGGACCTGACCCATAGGTTTAAGCTTCTAAGTTGAATAGTTTCTTAACATAATATAAGAGCATTTATAACCAAATGGTCAAGCTGATCCCATTAATCAAATTCAAATTTCGAATTTTCAGAGCAAGCTAACTGGGTAATAATTCACTATATAATATATTCTCAAGCCTCACCCACAAACTTAAGCTTTTGGGTTGAGGGGGTTCTTAACAGGCAATTCTCTACAAGTTCAAAGGCATCTTGGCCATATCAATCCATTCCAAAAAGCATCATAAACCTCTAGAAATTTAAGAATCCAAAACGGGTTGTGAAGGGAGATTATGAAAATAGAAAGTTTATAGATGAAAGAGGAACAACAGCCAAAAAAACAGAAAAAAAAAAAAAAAAAGGATTTAAGGTGAAATGGGTGACCGTTGAGTCTGCAGTCTTAAGCACTAGACTAGACCCACCCCCAAAACTGAAAATTAAGAAAAGTCACAAGTTTTGCACTTCCCCTAGTGATAACCGATGACCCAACCACTCCACTCCCAAAGATGTTATAGCACCCCAAAAACACAACCAACACATTCCAAATTCGGGTAAGGTTACGAAAGTCCATGTTACATTGACAAAAATTCAAAAGCTTGGCTGGAACATAAACTAAAACAAAGTGGAGAAAGTTCCATGGTATAAAATGCAGACCCAAGTCCAAACTCAAGCAAACACGCAAAGGGCGAACAAAACGAGCTCAATTACACCAATAACTAGCCTCAAATAAGTGCTATCGAGCACTGACATTCCCAATTTAATTGATATGCTAATTTAGCAAAAGAAGAGAAAGCAAGATAACAGATAGAGGACCTGTTGGAGTGGAGAATTTCTTTACAGAGTCTAACGATGGGTTCGATGTCTTTCAAAATCTCCTCTTCTTTGTCTCTCCACTTCCGGTACTCGGGATCGTCCCAGGTTGCGTGCCTGGCTGGCTCTCGCGCCCTCAACACCGCATTCGTCTTCTCCGAGGAGGATGCGTCCTCGTCCAGCCGGTTCGACTCGGCCGCCGCCCACCATAGCCGGCGAAGCTGCAACAGGACTCCAACGCCGGGACGCTGTTGCTGAAGGTGAAGGCCATGGCCAAGTCGAGGGGAAAGGCGAAGGCGAGAGAGGGGAGCCGCGCCCCTGAGAACTGTAGCTGCTGCGGCCATTTCTATTTTTTTTCGTTCTTCTTTATTTATTGTTTCTTTAAAAAAAAAAAAAAAAATCCTGGGTTTTGAGCGGATACTGCTCGAATGATCGGCCAATGGACAGGGAAAGCATGAAACGTGGCAGATTACTTATTTGCCACGCTTAATGTTAAAGTAGTTTACATCATCTCCCCCAATTCCGTCGACGGAAAGAAACGGAAGGAAAAATGAAAAGCAAGAAAGTGGGTAGTGTTATTAGTACAGTGAACTTCCTCTTATTTGGCCAGATATATTTATAATAATAATAATAAATGAAAAAATAAATCGCTAGAAAATATGTATCTATTCTCTTTCTCAGCCAATTGGTGACAAAGTTATACGTGATTCCAGTCTGTTTTCGTTCCGAATTCAGTTTCAAATTGGTAATTTTAATTAAATCGCATGAATTTTGGTTTGGATTGGTTCCAGTTGCTAAATTTGGTTTTAATTAAAATTAAAAATTTAATTTTATTCTGTTTTGATCTAATTCAAAGCCTCCAATTTTATCTGGTGTGATCTGGTTCAATTACTATTTTTATTTAAAAAAAAAAAAGAATAAGTTAAATTTTTAAACACTCGACTAAGAGGGGAGAAAAAATTAAAAATAACAATAGACTTGGACATAAATAATTTTTAATTAAATTATTTATATATCCTTTTGCAATTTGGAGAGATTAAAATTTATATAATTCTCTTTATCGTATGCGATAAATCTCCCTATTTACCTTGGTTAAGGAAATACTTCATAATAATCATCATTTTCGTAATAATCATGAACGGACTCTTGCTCTTGCATTGTCGCCCTCTTCTAATCGTCGAGGCATATGCTTATGCCTCATTCGAATCAGTGGACAAATTAAAACTGTTATCATGAAAAATGTTAATTCTCACGTTAAACGTCTAATCAACATCAATAGTTGAAACTAAAAACGTAATGACATTCTTAGCCGTGAGAACAAGGATAGAAAATGGATTCCGATGCAACATCCACCGCTTGGAACATCAATATCTTCTTCACATATATTATTATAATTCAAAAAATAAAATTAAATAATTATTAAATTATTTATTTATCTCAAATGTCTTTAAAAATTTTTAATTATAAATTTAAAATAAAATTTGTTTGAATTCATTTATAATATTAATTATTTTATTTATATTAAATTTAAAAAATCATAATAAATTTTTAAATTAAATAGTTTAACACGTAAATTAAATTTAATAATTATTAAAATTATATATATATATAATTATTTTTGTGTTATTTTTATAATAAAAATAATTAATTTTTTATTATTTTAATTTTTTACATTTTAATTACAATATTAACACATTTAATAATAATTAAATATATTATTAAATAATATATATTTATTAAAAATTTTGTAACAAATATTTATATTTATTAATATTTGAAATTAATTTTAAAATTAATTATAATTTTTATTATTTAAATAAAATTAAAATTTTAATATATATAATTATAATTTTTTATATTATAAAATTAAATATACTTAAAATTTTATTAATATTCTTCTTTTATATATATATATATATTTTTTTTTTTTTTAATTTTAAATATTAAAATTTGTAATTAATTTTAATAATATTATTAATTAAAAATTTAATTATAATCGATAAATTAAAAAAAAAAAAAAAAAAAACAGACCCAAATTTAATTCTACGTAGAAACAAAGATATACGCACAACTTCGCGCATCTTGAGCTAGTCAATAATCACCGCAGACCATTGGTTCCTACCTGTTAAAGCAATATGATCAACTAAATGACAATCTGACCTCCGCCCTCCTTTTTTTTTTTTATGATATGCCTCAACTTTGAGGAGGAGAAATTCAAATCGAAAATTCCTTTAACCATATCGCTCACAACTCTTGAATTAGTCGGGAAATCTGTGCAAAAGTTACATTTATCAATGTGTGTTAGGATGACAAACTCAAGGTAAATTCAACAACCAAGTACCCCACCCAAGAATGTTAAAAAAAATCCGAATATAATGCCAAGATTTCGTAGGTGGGAAAGGGAAAGATCAAATTTGTTTGTAGTCTACGTTTTTTTTTTTTTTTTAAAAGGGAACGTCTAAGTTTATTCTTAGACTTTTGTAGATTTTTTCTGGTTGTATGAACTTTATTCCGCCACCCTTCGTATAAACGGAGAGTCCGAGAAGACCTTTCCATTCAAATGTCCTTCAAAATCCACGAGGGAGAATAGAAATAAAAAAACAAAAAAGAAACAGGACAAATAAAGCTCCCCAGCGGCGCCGAAGAAAACACACACACAGAAAGAGAAAAAAAAAAAAAAAACACAAAAGAATAAGCCAAACGAAAAACGATTTGATGTCCGTCTTTGAATATCTTTGGAGGACGAAGGAGAAACGCCAACAACTAACGTTCTCGTGGCAACCGTAGCTGCATGCTTCCCTGCGACGGATATGGAATAAGGATATAAGAATCTTTCGAGACTGCAAATCTGGACCGTTTATTCTCTCTATCTGTCTCTTTGATCTGCGTGGATGGGCCAGTCAACCTCCACGGCAGCAGTCCCGAGCCGCCGTTCCAAGCCCAAACCAATGCTCACCGCCGCTCCGATTCAAGCTGAAGAATGGAATGACTGGGAATTCATTGGTGGAGCGCGTGATTATACCTCGGATCTACCCGACGAATGCCTAGCTTGCATTTTCCAGTCGCTCGGCTCCAGCGACCGGAAACGATGCTCTCTGGTGTGCCGCCGGTGGCTGAGGATAGAGGGACAGAGCCGTCAACGGCTGTCTCTCAACGCGCCGGCAGATCTCCTACCTTTGATACCCTCTCTATTCTCTCGATTTGATGCAGTCACCAAGCTCGCCCTTAAATGCGACCGTAAATCCGTCAGCATCGGTGACGACGCGCTCGTATCCATATCAATTCGGTGCAGGAACCTCACGCGCCTCAAGCTTCGCGCTTGCCGCGAGCTCACCCACGTCGGCATGGCAGCTTTTGCAAGGAATTGTAAAGCACTGAAGAAGCTTTCATGTGGATCTTGCACTTTTGGTGCCAAAGGCATGACTGCGGTGCTCGAAAACTGTGCATCTCTGGAAGAGTTGTCGGTGAAGCGGCTCCGTGGAATCACCGATGCGGCAGAGCCGATTGGACCTGGAATGTCCGCATCTTCGCTCAAAACGATATGCTTAAAGGAGCTTTATAATGGACAGTGTTTTGGTCCTCTTATAAGCGGGTCAAAGAATCTAAGGACTTTGAAGCTTTTTAGGTGCTCTGGTGATTGGGACGGGCTTCTTCAAGTGATTGCGGATCAGGTCACGGGTATTACGGAGATCCATCTCGAGAGGATTCAGGTCAGCGACGTTGGCCTCGCCGCAATCTCTAATTGTTCGAATCTGGAGATTTTGCACCTCGTCAAAACACTAGAGTGCAGCAATATAGGCCTCATCTCCGTTGGCGAGCACTGCAAGCTCTTGAGAAAGCTTCATATTGATGGATGGAAGGCCAACCGAATTGGGGATGAAGGGCTAATAGCTGTCTCCAAGAATTGCCCTAATTTGCAGGAACTGGTTCTCATTGGTGTCAATCCGACAAAGTGTAGCCTAGAATTGTTGGCTTCAAATTGCCAGAATTTAGAACGTTTGGCATTGTGCAGCAGCGACACTGTTGGTGATGTTGAGATGTCCTGTATTGCAGCCAAATGTGTGGCATTAAAAAAGCTTTGCATCAAAAGTTGCCCCATCTCGAATCATGGAATAAAAGTGCTTGCTGGTGGATGCCCAAATTTGGTTAAAGTGAAGGTGAAGAAGTGCAGGGGTGTAACCGTTGGAGGTGCAGATTCGTTAAGAGCAGCTAGGGGATCACTGGCAGTGAACTTGGATATCTGTGAATCCGAGCTTCATGATGGTAGTGCTAGTGACGGTGGGGCACAGGATAATGGAGGTGAATTGCCTTCAGCGGTAAACCGAATGGTGGACCAGAATACTCCATCGAGCAGTACCACGCGATCGATGTCTTTCAAGGCAAGGTTAGGGATTGGGAGGGGTTTAGTAGCTTGCTCGTTGAGAAGGTGGTCTGGTGGTAGTAGTAGTTCAAGAAGCTAATGTCAGTGGAGAACCTAATTAGACTAAGGACTCAAAACAAGATTGCAGATCCATGAAACATGTGGCTTTGGGTTAGGGTTCTGTTTACATTATTTTGCATTTGTATTATTTATTCTCTCCTTTATGTACTAAATTTTATTCTGTGTGCTGCTTGTTGCCTTTCCCATTGAATCTTCACTGTCAAAAAAGCCGTGGTTTATGCTTTCCCACATTTTCACTGTTGCTCTATTCGATTTCATGTTTATTTGGTCGTTGCTGTAAAGTTGGACCAGTGATGTGGCATTGTATAAATATTATAGGATTGCAGTCTTTCATGTCTATTTTACTTGTAACTTGTGTTGAAAGATGTTAAGCATATTAAGGAGGCTTTTATGGTTTTGACTGGGAAAATGAACTCATACAATGGAATTTGACTTCTGAAATGTGCTTTATTTTATTCATTTCAATGTGAATTATATCCAGTTATGTAACACTATTATATGATGTCTGTCACCCTACGTTCAATTTGTTTCTCAGGTTCTTTACTGCATTATGAAATGCTTCTTGTTTTAGCAAGAATCTACCTTGTCCAGCTGGTGATGGGCTCATCTATCCATCTCAGTTGATACAATTACTGGAAATAAGTTTGTTGAAACTTCAGTCTTAGGAGACAATGGGCATTTATTTGCTTATTTTCATACAATTATCGATCAGACCAATAGGTAGTTTATTTTGGTTTTACAAATTGGCCAGCTCTTTTTCTCTCTTGCCAGGTTTAGCATTCGTATGCACTGTTTCAGATGCTTGTGCAGGTGCACCTCACAATCAAAACTTAAGTAGTATAAAGCATACTTTTGTTTTTGATTCTGATGATTCATAGTGTGAAATTTTTTAGCATCTAGTCTGGAGCTGCAAACTCTTAACTTAGTTTCATTTACAAGAGATGTTTAAATTTTACTTGTTGTGCTCTTTTTAGTTGTTAATGGGCACATAACTCTGAATTGTCACATGGAGTAGTTGATATGTCCCCTGTGTTCCATTCTGTCTGCTTTGGCTACTCATAGGCTAACGGTCTATTAGGTTAGATGGCGTAAGGTGGGTTTCACCCTGTCTGATGTATTTAGTGTAGTTGATGGATAGTCATATTTCCAGCATACGTTAGAAGTATAAGAAGGAAGCTCTACTCTGACGTTATCATTTGAGTTAGCATAAATTGGCTTCTGAACTACTGCTGCTTGATGGCTTCTTCTCAAATAAGGCTGTCATTACAGGGGCTGCAATGCTCATGCTTGTTGGCGTCTCTGTCTACCAACTACCGTTAATGAGAAAAAGGTATAGTTTGAGTTTGTTTATATTCCTCTCTGGTGGTCCTTTGTAGTTTTCTTGCTTCAATATTACAATTTGTATACTTTATACTTAACTGGCTTCCATGCAAGTAAGCAGGTTCTTGCAACCTAAAGCATAGTTTATCCATGTTGTACCATGACACTTGAACATTTTGTGCTGTGTGTCTGACAGCAACTCTGAGTTTCATGAAAGTAGATTGCTTATAGGTTACTGTTGTATTTCGTGCATTTTTTTTTTTTTATTCTATTACAATAATCAATACTGATCATTATACCGCAATTGAGCTTTTAAATAATGATTTTGGTTTTAGAGAGTAAATATTCTCTTCTTGCTGCCTGGAACACAATCAATTCTAAACAAGCATGTTTATCAATTGCTGCATTAGTCATTTCAGCTAGTGGTGAATTTAATTTCTAGATGCTTGATTTGGGGTGTTACGATAAGGTACTTTTACTTCAGATCAATGAAATTGAGACCTTACTGCAGGTCATTGAAGCTGAAAATATGTATAGCAAGGCAGAATGTTTTACCTGAGCTTGACACGAAGGGATAAGCGTATTGAATGAGAGATGGATTTTTTAGTGGTTATCGTGAAAAAAAGAAGGAAAGTGAAAGAACTTATATTTTTCTGCCAAGCAATGCTAGTGAAAATTTCTTTTTGGTTGAGGGGTTTATTAAGCTAACCAGTGGTGTGAGAGGATTTAAATACTCTGGTAAAGTTTGGTCATCTAACGCCTACTTTCATGACAATGTCGAGGAAACTGACGTCAACTCGTTGGATACAGCTCATCGGATGGGGTAGGGGGACAGCGTCATTCGGCCAAGTTTTCTTGTTAGGCAGGCAACGCTCCTGTCTTGCATAGAGATTCATCTGCATTTGTCAATCTCTTGTGCTTTAAGTTTTCTGTTTGTTGAGATACTTTCCTCCAAAGAAGGTTCAATTGTTTCCCAGAGAGGCAGGACCATTAGCCAGAAGGGCAATGACGCTATCTCTAACTTTGCCTTCAGGCTTGTACGGAAGGCATTGAAAGGATGGAGGACCTGAGCCTGCCGAATTGATGATTGATATCCGCACGCGCAAATAAGTTGCTGGGTTTTAATTGTTGGTGGGAGGTCTTTGCTAGGGAATCAGCTTTTCTTCAATTAATAGGCGTAGCAAATTTTAACCTCTAGCACATTAGATTAAAATGAATACCAAGGAAGTATATAGATGCGAAAATGTGAGTTGCGCGTTAATAAGAGGTTGAGACAGCAGTAGAACATTCTAGCTGAGGATTTCAGAGGCACTCCGAAGAAGTAATCTAGTGGCATGCGATTTAAATTTTTAGTCCCAACACGTGCATTGAGAGCATTTATTTCGGATGCATATGGTGAAGATGAACCCCCAAATAAAAAAGAGCGTGTACCAGAAAGCTTACTAAAATATAATTAAATTATGGATTCTGCCCATTCTGCCCTTTTTGGTCTCAAAACTTTTATGCCCCACGCGTGCCCAGTCTTGCAGGAATTAATTAACATGCGAACTTTAATGGGAAGCCTACTAACTTTTCATTATAGTTAGCATTTTATTTTTTTTTTTTTAAATAACTTTTCTTGAGTTGGCTCCCTGTAGGTATTGATTTCTTAAGCAGGATAATTGATTACGGGTTATTCCGTTCTCCTTCTTTTGTTGGGTCCTTGTCTTGTATAATCATCTGTTCGATTATACAATTGTACCGCTTGTCACTGAATCTCACAATCATGATGCTCATTTCGCATGTGCACATGTTAGGACACAATCATTTGTGTTTTAAGTCATCCATAGACGTTGCAGATGAGATGAAAGCATATGCCGCAAGGCAACTAACCTGTAAGCTAACCTGACCCTAGGACCGAATTCTGTTAATAGTCTAGTTTCAGGGAATAGGAGTGCAAGCATGAATCAAAATGTGAAAACAGCAATTGAGATAGAGGCAACAACGAATAAATAAATATATAAAAATCTATTAATGTGCTCCGCATCCTAAAGTGCTTCTCAAAAACCTATTAAATAAATTAGGAATACCTCGCGTTGATGCTCCCATGACCAGGTCAAGCTCACGCACTTGCAATATACATATAACATTCAAAGATCATAATTGTAAGTTTCTCATGCCAAAGTATGACAATGCCTACCTTTTAATGTTTCAAAGCATTAAAGCGCATCCACCGCTCGTTCACATTAGCAGGACCCGTCGGAAATTTAATTGAATGCTTGCTGTCAATTTACCTTCTTTTCTTTCTTGGTTTCTGGCTTTCTGTATAATATTATCTGACTTGGAATTGTACCTTTTGCAAAGGCGCCAAGAGCAGAGCCCAGAATAACGAGAGTACAATCAAAGGCAGCAACCGAATGAACAGAAAGATTAATATGCAAAGCAATGCACTCCTGTCGTGTGCAAGGAAGAGAGGGGATAGAACAAAAAAGAAAAAGGAAAAAAGTAGCCAGCAGGTCAAAACGGAAACGGCAAACAGTTACGACCAGGAAAAAATATTGACAAAGATACCACTTTTCGGAGCCTTTTCCTGCAGGCTAGTAAACACTCGAACTGGAAAACAAACATGGGGAGAAAAAAGCCTCAATTTTGATTGATAACACAACCAAATACATACATTTCTACTTTCTGAAAAGGGATAACTCACCAACAGACCCACCAAGGTTCATAAAGCATGTTAGAAAGCTGAGTTCCCCATTACTTTTGTTCTGCTCAAAGGATGACTTTTAATTACTATCTCGAGGATAATGGCTATAAACATTTTTAGTATTTACAAACTCAAGAGAAAACATTAGATAGCCAGTAGAGAATACTACTCTCTATTCTCAGAGGCTAAGTTTTGATAACTGCTTTCTACCATCTTCTGCTCATCCTACCATCCCAAATCTTCTTGTTTACATGTGAGAGGCCCCAATGTATCCACTTTGAAGCCAGAGAAGCCAATGCATAATGCAGTATTGGGGAAGAATGCAGCCTCATTACAGGCATAGAGTCAGTTACAGGCAGAGTCAGTTAAGAGCTCTCTGATATGTGCTACTAGAAATTGAGAATGGTTGATGGTTTCTAGATGTACTGCCTAATGTATGATTGACATTTATACCACATCTCATGACAAAAAAATGGTCGTAGAAATCTTATAATCAAAGACAATCTGCCCGCTCAGAAGGGCAGTATCTCTCTGTTATCAGTAGATACTTATTTATTAACTCTGCCAAATAGAATTGCAACTACTTATAATGATCCAGGGACAAATTGTACATTTAGTTTTGGGACAGCATGAAAATATAACCTACATGCAGGAAGTGATGTAATGGCTAAAATTATTTCATACTGATGTTTTAACAGATAGTTCGCTTGGGAGTTTCCTCCAATTAACAGCAGAAAGGAGCAGCCATATTCCATCTTACAGAAAAGTTCGTCCATATTTGTGGAATCCTAGCAAAGAGAAAAATTGCAAACTGAGATACCTGCAATGGATCTTCTCACTGATTAGGCCAGATAGAAACACATGAAAGAATAAAAACAATCAAGAAAGCATCTTGAACATTTGGTTGTGCATACGCAATCATGTTATTATAGCTTTGAAGGCAATGAAAAGATGAATCCAAAGATAGCCAAGATAGTATAAAAGGTACTTACATATAGAGCTTCAAAAAGAAGAGGATCAATTTGACCAGCTAAAACAGTTGGTGCTACAGCACAATATCTGATATAATGCATAAGGGAAAGCATTGGCTAAATTCATAATTACATATCTTCCAATTAAAAATTTTGAAATATGGAGCAGGCAGGATACATTAAAGGCCTGATCCACATCATGGTACCCATAGGTTGAGAAAAGTAGTGGATGAAGGAAGCTGAAATTATTGATGCAAGGCACAAGCAAAAATAGCTGTCATTACTCATTAGAAATAGTCATGAAAATACTGACTTTCACATTTTATTGGTCAAAAAGATCCAATGAAACTGGAGCTAACAGTACTTGACAAAAGCTTAGCACAGGAAAAGCCAACTTCAGTGTGCACATGTACAAACAATATAAATTGATCGATCAACTTGTTCACAATAAACTTATTTGATTACAAAACTGATCTTTCCAACCACAAGTCCACTGAATATGAAGCATGATGCAATGGGATATAGCAATTCTGCCTCATGTCTCACACATCTTCCCCAGCTCTCAAATTAATAAAAAAATTTGTGAAAATACAAAATACAGAGGACAGCAGAAGACATTTTGAGGCATAAAACACTGATCCATTAAGAGATAATAACCAGCATTTTGATACCTAGATGATCATTTTTTGTTGCTTGAAATTTATAACAACTAGTTTCTGCACCCAAAATTCCGGTAAGTGAGGTAAAACTCTAGTTGCCGAACCACACCATGTAATTTGTTTCGCGTCACAAACATTTATCTGTCCGAAAGGGCATCAACACAGTTCAACAAACATAATCATACGTTAAAATCAACTAATAAGATTCAATTGATTACCACAATCAATTCAAATTCATTAATCTGACCAATGCCAATGATGGAAGCTGGCTAATCCAAACTGCAGTCCATGCTCGCTTAGAAAATAAAATTAGACTCCAAATGCATGAGTTAAATCATTGACTTGTGCTTTACCCGAACTAATCATAATGGAGTTTCATTGCACAGCGAACAGAGTCGTTTGAATTGACAGCCAGTATCCAGTATTTCCCCCACACAGAAACAAAAAAAAAAAAAAAAAAAAAAAAACAATCAAAGGAAAGGAAAGGAGAATTGAAAAAAGGACACAGAGAGAGAACCTTAAATCAAAAGAAAAGCCAATTCGCCATAAGCCGAGAAGGGAAGGCCTTTGTGAAGACAATAGGCTAGAGAGCTATTATATGGCCGACGACTTCAAGCTCAAAGGCCACAACACTGAGTCCTCTAACACTTGTGTGCTTCAAATTTTCATTTTCTGTTCCCCCAAAAATAAATGAATAAATAAATCAATCAATCAAATGGCAATTGAAAATTAAATCCTAACCTTACAACAATTACGAGTACAAGCACAAGAACGACGCGGATAATTTGATGATGATAGTGATGATAGAGATCGAAGGGGATGGAAAGGGATAAGAGGAAGGACCTGAGGGAGTTTCAGGCGGCGACAATGGCATAGCCAAGCGGCTTAGAGATTAGAGGAAGCAGACACTCTCTGTCTGTTAAATTGCCGTCGCGCAGTGATCCGATTGCGGAGCTCAAATCTATCCCCGAAAACTCCACTTTTTTTTTCTTCTCCATTTCTGCGCTTTGCCGCTGCTTCTTCTTTAGGGACAATCAACTCGACAACGCCGTCAAAGAAGAAAGATGAGAAAGATGAGAGAAGAGACTCAGATAGATTGGTTAATTGATTCTTAGGATATGTAGCCCAGACCATGACAGAGGTGGATTATTAGATCTCCCCCGCCGATTGCCGGACTGATCCAAAACAATCGCTTCGGCTATACCGGCGGCGATGTCCAATCCCATTTTTATTTTGTTAATATTTTTATTTTATTTGATCAAATGGTTTGTTTTAAAAGTTTTTCAACGAAGACAATCGCTCAATAGTTGGGCCGGGCCACCCATTGAAGGCCCAACTGACCGAACTTACAAAGGGATGCAACCTGTACCGTAAGGTGTTGCAGCCTAAAGTTACGATTGGGTGAATTGAGTCACAATTGAGCAAATGAGTTGACCAAAATTAAAATTGAAAATCACACTTGCATGGATTGAATCATAACGATTTTACATCCAAAATAATGTATATTCTATTTTATGAATATTAGTATATGAATTGTATGTATATTCAAAGTAAAAACAATTGTATGAATTGAATAATAACGATTTTAAAATAAAAAAAATAAATAAATTTAACGGGTACCTCCAAGTTAAATGATTTTTTTGTCAAACTTCATTGATTGCCCCGACAAATCGAATTCCATGAAGTTTTATGGGGGCGGTTTGCGATTGGAATTCGAATCATTTTTCAATTCATTGATTGTGCCAAAACCATTATTCCTTTATTCATTTCTTGTGCAATTAAATTGTGCCGACGATGTCCAAATCTTCACGTTACCTGCTAGCTAAGCTTTTGCATTTTCCTCTCTTCTTTCTTTCACATCTTTCGAATCCTAGATCTGGTTGTTACATCATCTTTTCCTATAAGTTTTTCCAATCAAATATTCGTTCACGCCAAGGAATAGAGACCCAAAAATATATATATATATATATATCTAAAATAAGGAATCAAGGATTTTATGGATGGAGAGTCAAAATCTATTTTTATTATTAATAGGGTCTCCCTGTAAATGCAAGGGTTTACTTCCCTGCACCCCAAAGTTTGACAATCACTGCATTTGAGATAGGGGTTTACTTTGTTATCATATGCATTATTAATTAACGATTTGGTTACATAACTTATGAGGTGTTTGAATTATTCACCTTAATCCCCCCCCCCCCCCGAACTTCTGTTCTTTTTTCCTGATCTCGATAATTTACTCAACGCTCAGCACCCTAATGAATGAATTGTTTGCCGTTAACATATCTATATATATATATATATATTTAAAGAAATGCAACAACATTTAGACTTATGCTTACACGCGACTCGGTGGTATGTGACAATGTATTACTCCAATAATGACTTCACTGTTGTACTTGAATGTCTTAACGTATCATACAAAATTTTGACCTTGTGGCTATTTGTCAATCTAAACAACTATTTAGTGTTAAATAGTTCATGGCGATTCAATTTTTGACATTTGTGGAATGCAGAGAGGAACTCCACTATATTATACTTTGGATAAAAAAAAAACTGCACTGTATTAATTGTCTCTTGAAAGAAAATCAGATTTCCTCAAGAGATACAGCTGTGTCTTTTGGAAGTTTGAATAGAAATATTTGCTTTAAGACTCCGGACTTTCTCGCCAGAATAGTTTTGTTTTTGTTTTTGTTTTTTTTTTCTCACTTTCATATTTATCAACGCATAGACTTTTCTCAAGGTCCACTCGGTGCAAGCTTTAAGCGATGGGTCCATGCATCCTCCTAATGCTATATTCTTGATGTATTTTTGTAAGTTGGATATAACACTTAAGGGCAATATAATAATAATAATAATAATAATGATAATAATATAAATTAATCATATCATATTTAATTTGAAAAATAAATAAATTATAATGTAAAAAAATTATTATATTATTTTTATACATTACTTTTAATATATTATTATGTAACGATACTATTTTAATATTTGCTGGCAAGATATTTTCCATCAATGAAAATTACATATTAATTTTTTTCGTATGGTTTTAAAAAGACTTTCTCTCATAGTGGTCCGGTATTCAACATTTTACTCTTAAATTACTTCCAACAATGCAGAAAAGTGTTTGAAGCTGATAATTTTGAATTATATTTCAAAATGGGGAAGGACAGTAATGGTCCCCGATCACTGTGTGTGATTTGTCAAATAAACTAATAGGAAGCAAATTTCAGAATTAACAAAAAAATTTTCAAAAAAAAAAGAAAAGAAAAGGAAAAGGTATAGTTAATAGAACGATAAGGAAGTGGCTTAGCCGGGACGAAGAAGAGAGAATCCCATGTGACTTAAGGGATGAGACTTTAACGCAGCTAGCTAGTCGTAGTGTCCGGTTAAAGACGAACCCTCATGGGCCCACCCCCACCACCGTTTTCTCACTCCAATATATTGACCTTTTGTTCCTTTTTTTTTTTTTTTTTTTTTAATTTATATCAAATTTGGCATTAAAAGGTGTTAAAGGTCAACTCTTCCTCACTGTCTCCAACAAGCCTCTGCTGGCTTTCTCTCTTTCGCACGGATTTCACTGAGTCATCGATCCAATCCAACGGCTCGTACTGCAACCTTTTGACCTTCTCTTTAATTCATCATTTCTACATAGTATACATGTGGGCCTAACCTTCAAGTTGGTCAATGTTTCTGACGATAGATATCCACGTGGTGGCAACCCATTTGATCATCGCTTTGACGGCAAGGTATACTGAAACGGAACCGACAGGCCTGTCAAACGGCTCAGATTGAGAGGCATTAAAAAAGATAAGAGAGGGCTGGGCCACCAGTTTGACTCGAATTCTCTGCGCCTTGTGGATTTTTATTACATCTTTTCTTTCACATTCGCCTTTAGTTTGCTTTTTGTGCTCCTCATTTTCCTATGGTTTTTCTTCCTTGTTTCGTGTTCTGTGGAGTGGAATCTATTCCTCTCTTATTGTAGTTTTAAAGAGCCCTATATATCATTTGTAACTACACAACCCCCTTTTTCCATAGCTCTTTGTCTATCAATAGAGATATCTGTAGTGTATGGTTTGAAAGAGATGGCTGTGGAGCTGATGATGGGGTTTTCTGGGGATAGTTTTGCAGCAAAACTACAAGAAACTGCCGTGAGTGAAGCCGCGACTGCTGGGATCCAGAGCGTGGAAGAGGTCATAAAATTGCTCAAAAAGCATCACCAATATTACCAAAATTTGCCATCTTCTTCAATCTCCAATCCTGGAAACGATAATATCGAGGCTGTCACTGATGTTGCTGTTAACAACTTTAAAAAGGTCATTTCTTTGCTTGGTCGGGCTACAAGAATTGGCCACGCCCGCTTTAGAAGGGCCCCTGTGGCCTTTCCTCCTCAATTGCCGCCGCCGCCACCGCCGCCGCCACCGCAGCAGCAACAACAACAAGAGGAGGAGCAATCAGAACAGAAAGAGGAAGCTCAAGAGCGCGCAGAGCCAGTCTCTGCTTTTGGGGTCTATCATCCCACGCCTTTTCATCGTCTCCCTCCCCTGCCGTACAATAACCACCAACAACAAAAGCCTTCCGGCCCCAGAAATGGGATTTCCGAGAGAGATGAAAGGCCTGCCACGATCAATTTTTCTAATTCCCCATCAATTTCTGCTGCCACTTCCTTCATGTCTTCTTTAACAGGGGAAACAAGTGTACATCATTCAATGTCCTCTGGTTTTCAGTTTACCCATCCCCGACCTGTCTCATCTTCTGGAAGACCACCTCTTTCCTCTTCTTCACTCAAGAGAAAGTGTAATTCCATGGATGGTCCAGCCCTCAAGTGTGGATCTTCTTCTGCTCACTGCCATTGCTCCCGGAAAAGGTTCGTCCTCTAAAGCATTTAGTCATTATCAAGTTCTTAATTTTGGTCAAAGCTTGAAAGTTTCTTTGTAGAAGTTGATTGTTTTGACTTCAACTGTGTTAATTGAATGGAGCAGGAGGACAAGAATGAAACGGGTGGTCAAGGTGCCTGCAATCAGCAGCAAGATTGCTGATATTCCACCTGATGAGTATTCCTGGAGAAAGTACGGGCAAAAACCCATCAAAGGTTCCCCTCATCCAAGGTGCTTACGTTTGCCATCTATGCTTTATTAATTTTCCTTGTTCTTTTATTCCTGTTTGCAATCTTTTCGACTCGTGTTGATTATCAGTTGAATCGATGAAGAATTTATTGGTCTATCAGTGCAATCGGCGTGTGTGTTCACTGATGTTGCTTGTTATATTTTCGATCTCTCAGGGGATATTATAAATGCAGTAGCATGAGGGGCTGCCCTGCTCGCAAACATGTAGAGCGTGCAGCGGATGATGAAATGATGCTGATTGTCACCTACGAAGGCGAACACAATCACTCGATCTCCGTCGCTGATGGCGCTGCTCCTCCAATTCTTGAATCTTCTTAGTCAACTCACCCAATGGCTTGGCGTAGAGTTTTTCCAAGTTCAAACTCAACCCACTCAAGTCACAGTTTCGGTGGTGCTGGTGCTTCAATGGTCAACGTCAGTGGGCTTAATAGGATTCCCCTTATTTTTGGTCCTTGTTTCCGTTGGAGGAAGACTTTTGTCTAGAAAATGAAGCGATAGGCAGAAAATAGAGAATGGTGTAGAAACTGTGGATTTGGTGGAAGTTGAATCATGCAAGTAGTGGGGTTTTTATTATTTTATACAAATTTATATATATATATTTTTAATTTTCATAGTGGATCTTCCACGGTTGCCCACTTTATTTTTGTTCCGAAATCCACTCATGTCATGTTCGGTGCATTTTTTATGGGCGCATTTGGGGGTCAATGGGACAGATAAGAATATTACATTTCTTTATGGAGGATGTGCCTTTGTATGGCATAGTTGACCCTCTGCTGCATTAGCGGAGAGAGAGAGACGGTATCTAAGGTATTAGTTTATTCACTGTCTCTTTTTCTATTTTTTCTTCTTCTTTTTTTTTTTTAATTTTAATTTTCAAGTTTGAAAATTCAATTTGGATTTTCTGGTATATAATTTTCATCGGTCTATGATTGACTATAAGAGTTCAAGTGAACCACGGCCGCCTAGTACAGCGGATACAGCGCAGAGTCCAAGAGGCCGGTTGTGGTTTTGATAAGCTGTACCCTACCCAATGTATTTGAATTCCAGGTGGTTTCTGCGTAGGATGGGCATTTTAGCTTTGGGTCAAATATTGTTCTGGACTCTGAAACCATTTTCTAGGTAATCCCGAAATTTAAGTACTAAACCATTTTCTAGCTTTGATTCACACCCACAAAAAAAGAAAAAAAGGAAAAAAAATAAAAAGAACAGGGGTTTGGTTATAGCCTCTAATGCTCCTCTCACACTGCTAATAGGAAAGTTCAAGCCCCAAGGCCTCCATTCCTTGTTATTCCATCAATCAATTGGCTGCTCGTGATCACATCAAAGCCATCCCAAAACAATTCGGAAATTGATGGTCTGGACCAAGTTAGAGCCGAAACCGAACCAGAGTGGGGCATATGCCTTGGCAATCCCAACACCTCTTCTGGTTCCAACAAATGAAGTCAGGAAAGTGTGTGCTGTAGGTTTGATCTTAGGGCCCCAAAATGCAGCCTAATAACTTATCAATCGGATACATGTTACTGGGTTTGAGGCTGTGACACGATGAGCCCAAACAATATAGAGCAAGAACAAGCCCATACCGACAGTCTAATCACGACGCCTCAGCACAGCTCGAACTTGAATATCTGGGAAAGAGGACAAAAAACAAAAGCTCACCATTGCAAGAAAGAATTTGCTAGAATCCTCTAGTGTATAGGCTAGTTTAAAGTTGTAAGACTTAAATGATTTGTTAAATGTTTAAAAATAAAATAATTTAATATAAATATAATAATTTAAATTTTAAAATAAATATTAATATAATATAATATATAATTTTATAAAATTTTTAAAATTATTAATATATATGTAATATAAATATTTTTTAATTTTTATAAATTATAATTTTAAAAAAATTATAAAATGATATAATTTTTAAAAATTAAAATATAAAAAATTATTATTTTATTATTTTATAAAATTTAAAATTTAATTAAGTAAAGTGAATTATTTGATAATTTATAATTTAATTATTAATTTTTAAAATTAATATTTTAAAAAAATAAAATAAAATAAATTAAAATATAAATTTTAATTTTCTCCATCCAATTGGATAAATTTAATTTTGAAAACACTCCCCGGAGTTACTTTAAAAAAGAAAAAGTTATCCTAATCAATTTCCAAATTATAAGGTAATTCCTTCCAATATACACCTGCAGATGTGGAAGTGAAACTGAAAGCCACCCGAATTTGAGATTATAGAGAAGCCTTGGTGGCTTTTGTAATGCCACGCTGAGACGCCAATGGATCATAATGACGCCCAGATGACGGAGAGGGAGGCCGTGGCCGCCGCCCCTCACCAACAAGACCGAAACAACGCCGCTAGAGAGTTACTCGTATTTGCCCGTCTGCTCATCAACCAAGGAAAACCTTCTCAGGCTCTCCAAGCGGTGATTACCCTTCATTCTTCTCTATTATTCGTTTTTTTTTTTTTTTTGTTTTTTAACTTCTTCATCTGTTTTTTTTTTGCTTGCTTAAGATGTCCATATTTTGTTTTTGGCCCTTCTCTATCAATCTTCGGTTTATTATCCAAAGTTGTTTATTTGAACCTTTTTTTTTTTTTTTTTTTTGCATAATATAGTTTGTATTTTTTTCCCCAGAAACTAATATTAACGCAAAAAGAATAATTGATTATTATTTTTTTGATTTAAATTGATTAGTTTCTTTGATAACAATGGATTTAATTTTTTTCTTGTTTATTTATTTATTTTTCTTTTCTTGGTTTCTTGTACGGAGCAGTTGGTGAATTCATAGAACATAGCCTTGGTCACCAATCAGCCTTGTCGAATGGTGCTCGGACCCTCAGGACATATAGAAATGAGTTCAATTTTCGATGTCGTAGCCCCCAACACTAAAAGAAAAATGTACGGTTTGAACATGGAAAAATAGAAAACTTCTCTATAATGTTTGACAAATGATTGATTTGGTTTGGTTTGATAACAAGCATTGGTAACTGAGAAGAAAGGTAGAGGAAAGGGATCTATGGGCAGTTACTTGTTATCAGAACTCAGGATAGAATTTAGGTTCAAGTACTTAGCCAATGATTTGAACAGGTGGTGATGGCAATGCGGACACAAGGTGGGGAAGAGGCTGTGTTTCAGTCCCTGCATCGCGCACGAGAGCTTTACAGAAACACACTGCGAGTGAACACTGCTGTGGATCAGCTGGCTGCTTTGTTTGCTGAGTGTGCAATTGCTGAAGCCCAGCCTCTGGAAAATGATCCCATGCCAGCTGCTGTAGGCAGTTCTTCAGTTATAGATGTTAATGGAAACTCTATACTAGCCGAAATGGGAAGGATGCAAATTGTGTTGGATGCATTCTCTGATGGGAGCAGCTTCATCTGTCTACAATGTGGCGGTCTTGTCAGTAACCATCGTAGAGACGAGCACTATGCATTCTGGTGTAGCAAAGTCTGACATGCAGGATTATGGAATGGGGATTCAACATACTGTTAATATAGTGAGCTTCCAACACTTTCCAATTCAGCATACTGTTGTCCTACTTGATTTATGAATGGGGGGAAGAGAGGTGAATGGCTGAAGTTTGTTACCCTATATGAGCAGTTATGCTATGTCCACACAGTTGTAGCAGTTAAATTATCTTATAAATTATAGTGATGTGAGTGATAACAACATTTTGTGGTAAGATCTTTGTAATCTGTTGTAGAACAGAGTACTCCTAGAATGCATGGTTCTATAAACCTTCTTATTATTCCTGCTGCTTTTTAATAGAGGTTTCTTGGCTCATCTGAGCAAAAGCTATGGACTTCTGATTCCATGGAGGAAGAAGGCTTTTGACAGATACTAAGTGATAGAAAATTGTATTCCAGGAGTACAAGAAATGATTATTCATATGCATATTGAAAACTTTCTGCATTGCCTTGTGGAAGGTCTGTGCTCATTGATACTACACAATTGTCGACGTCAAGGCAAGGTGATTTGAAGTGTTGATTTTCCTGCTCCAATGATTCCTAGCCCACAATTTCTGTTCATTGTATTTTACTACACTTGTAAATTCTAATATCTTTAATCAGGGCTTTCACATCATTGGAAGACGACCCATTTTCCTGGACTGCCTTCTTGGCTAATTCTGCCAAGCGATTTGCTCCTCTTTTCATCTCCTTTGATTTTTGTGTATCATCCATCACCGTTTGCACAGCCTTCTCAATTTGGTGTCTCCTTATTATTGGTGATTCCTCAGTTGCCCACACTTTCCAAGTGTCATTGCCCACTGGGACTCCAACTTTAAGCACCTGGGTTATCAGCTTCTCATTGTAAAATTGCTCTGCAAAAATGGGCCAGGTGACCAAGGGCACTCCGGCACACAGTCCTTCTAGAATGGAATTCCACCCACAGTGAGTCAAAAACCCTCCAATTGCTGGATGCTCCAGTATCAGAACTTGCGGAGCCCACCCCCTTACAATCAGGCCTTTGGCACTTCTTCCGATTCTGTCTTCAAACCCCTCTGGAACCCACCATTCTTGCTGCTGATCTAGCTGCTTATCGTTGTTATTTTTGTTGTCAAGGTCATCGTTAGACTTTAGAACTTTTCCAACGACCCAAACAAATGAGTGGCCGGAATCTTCTAGTGCACTGGCAATCTCTGATGTTTGACACTTGCTGAATCTGGTCAGACTTCCAAAACAGACGTAGAGAACAGAATGCGGCTTCTTGGAATCAAGCCAACTCAAGCAGCTGTGTTTGCATATTGATGTTTGATCCCCTCTTTCGATTTTATCTTCAGCATCTCTATTGAACAGAGATACAGGACCTAGGTGCCATGCCTTTATTCCCGTGGCTTTTGTGAAATGATCGGCATAGGCTGGCTCCAACTCATAATAGCTGTTCATTAGCACTCCAAAACTTTTCCTTTCAGCCTCCTTAAGTTTCTCAAACAAAGCTGAGAATTCGGTTTTGGCTTTAACAATATCAGGCAATTGCGATCTTGTGAGTCTTACTTCGTCAGGCAGGCCTGGGACAACAAAAAATTCTGTCTCGGAAGTAACATCATTGTGTGGTTGATAACGATCAATGCTGTTAGCTACACAGAGATTGAAGAATCCGCTGCCGCTAAAGGCAAGCCTTGGAATTCCAAGTTCAATGGCCACTTCTACGGTCCATGGGAAAAGATAATCTGATGCAATGCAGTCGGGGCGATGTCTCAAGAATAAGTCTTTAATTTGCGGCTGGAGCAAACCTATGCCATAAAAGAGTTTCTTGGTGGATTCTGGGGTGGGTGCGGAGGATAAATTTTCGCAACCATGGGGCAGGCCAGCCTCTTTGTAAGGAAAAGGGAGAGTTTCCAGGGAAATCCTACGACCAGATTTGATGTCTCGATCGATGGCATTCTTGAAGCGAATGGCGTTAGTTGTGGTGGTAATTATGGTGACTTTAACGTCGTTGGCGGCAAAGAGCCTAGCCATGTCTACCATTGGCATCATATGGCCTGGTGCCATGTAAGGCAGGAACATCACATGAATTTGTTTTTCTCTTGAATCCATGGATGACTCTAATTTCTAAATGGAGATAGAGAGAGAAAGATAGCTTAATTTGTCGTGGAGCAAGGTTGATAGAGATTCAACACCTGATAGTTGGTGAAAAGATCTGATTGAGAAAGTCGCGTTGAAATACGGTGGGTTGGTTGAGAGCACCAGCGATTTTCTTGCCATTTACTCGGAACAGCTCTCCCTCTTTCTGCATTGTTTTGTTGCTTTTCCAACTGATTCTCCTTTTCAAGGGTTAAGGATTCTTTTGATGAATGCACACGTTCAATTTTCAGGGGTTTCAGGTTTGCTTCCTTTTCTTCGCTTCACATGACCTTGTGAAACTAATAAATGACCTTTTTTATATAAATATAAAAATAAAATTATACTTATTTATTTAATATTTTATGATAAGTTGGTTGTCTTAATAAAAAAATATAAATATATATTATCAGATATTATATAAAATAATTTTAAATTATATTAAACATTTAATTTAATATTTTGAATATTTTTACTTTAAATCTTATAATATAAAATATTTTAACATTATATTTTAAAATAAAAAAATAAAATGAGAAAAAAAAAAAGTATAAATAATCTAGTTGACTGTTAAATTATTGATTAGATCAATTCAAATGGGTGAACCAACCTAATTTTTGAACGAAGAAAACTAATCTTGAATTTAATTTATTAGTTTGGGCTGAGTTTATTAACTATGAATATATCTGTTGGTTGTATGAAGTTTACAAAGGTAATCCTTTCTTGGGTACAAACGTAATATTTGATGATACCCCTAAAAAATTGTTAGTCACATGCATTGTCGTCTTGTTGGTGCAAAACAATGCTTGAAGATCTGCTAGGATGGAGACAGCCTAAGCTCAAAATACTCTCTTATCGATGCGGATGTACGCAATTTATCTTGATTATTAAAAGTAATTTCCTATCTTCTACCATATCTTGCAACACAAATAAGCTAAAGTCTAATATAATTTAATTAAGAGTACATTAGTTGATTTGTCGATAGCTTCACGCCTCCTTCATTTATAGCGAAGGATGCTACAACTAACGGTCTGAAATTAAAGAAGAATAATACAAAATATTTACAAAAAATTCTTTTAAATTTATTATAAAAATATTATTTTTATTAATGTAAATAACTTTTCACTGAATAAAGTTACTTGATAAGAAATTAATAAAATTATATACGTTAATAAAAATAATATTTCATTTATAACTCACACTTATTATCACACCGTGGGCACCATCCCATTGTACCTTTTATCAGTGTTATGTTACGGGAAATATTTAAGGGAAAAATGCTCGTCTATTGGGAGCTGTTTGCTTTTATTGCCAATGCAGAGAACAGGATCAGAAAATTACGGTTCATATATCTAGAGTTTAGACCCAGATAATATCCCTCTCCAGACTGATAATATAAAATTTTGAACTTGATTGAAAAAAAGGGCTGACAATGAAAGGAGAGAGCGCGGAGAATTTACCATCATGATAAACAGAGCCATTCGAATTGAATTCAGTCGAACCAGGGTGGCCTCCAGGGAGTTTCAAAGGAAGGGATCAACCTGTAGGGAGACCGAAAGATACCACAACTCCTATGTCTTTGCCATCATCTTTACCATCCAGCTCCAATTCCACAACCCCAGCAAGTAGTGAAGTTTCTGATGAATTCTGTTTAATATCAGAATTTTCTCGGGTAAGTTTCATCCTTTCATTTACCTTAGCCTCGGCAACAGACTCACGATCATCACAGCCGCGACAATACAGGATTGTGATCTCAAAATAGGCCTCTTGGGGGAAAAGCTGAACTCCCCAGGGGACGCCCTGGTAAAAGCAAAGCAGTTCTGATCACAGAGGCAGCAGAATAACAGGACTATTTACATTGACCTTCTTTATTAAACCCGAATTCAGCCTAATCTTCTGCATGAAATCAGCCGATCCTTGAGACACCTCCCAGGTTACCTCCGGCTCTGCTTTATTTCCATAATCAGCAACTGCAGGCGATAACAGTGGTGACTGTGAAGACGGAGATGATGGCTTGTAGCCTTTGAAAGCAAATCTTGACCATCTATTCTCAAACGAGTCTTTGATAAGAGATGGATGATCGGCCCAATTGAACAAACATTTTGTTGACACCCCACGCCGAAAGACGTGAAGATTTCCTCTTGTTTTGCCGTTTGATTGAATCTGACGTTGATTTAGACTCCCATGGCGAAGCCTTCCGTTCCCAGTCTGCAAGTTTCCAGCCAGGCTTCTCGTCGAATCACATACTTTGAAACAGAAACATCGGCAACCGAATACGAGGAGATGGATGGCCAATATTACAGTAGACCCTCCCGCCAACAGAATAGGTGTCCATACAAGTATTTCTTCTCTTACTTTCCTTTACAATCTCTGTTCTTTCCTTTTTCCCTCTCTTTTTTCTGAAGACCTCATTTCTGTTACTTTACTTTGATTGTACAGGAAATTCTTGTAAGGAGACAGAAAAGAAAAGAAGAAGAGGTTATAACTCAATTATGAGGAAGAAGGAAGAGCAAACAGGACGGCGTGGACGTGGACTAGACTGGTTGAAGAGAGGGTAGGGGGCTGCCTAGTGTTCTTGAGCCAAAGACAAAGAGTGAAAGAATTCAAGGTGGCATTTTTTTCTTTTTTTTCTCTGATGGTGTTAAGAAGTCATAACTTACGTTTAATTAGTGTGAACCAACATTAGACCCCATTAGAAATAATGTATATGGGTTCAATTCACTTAATTAGAGAGAGATGTAATTGTAAATGAAAAGAAGGATACTTCTTTTTGTCGCGCAAAAAAAACAAAGAAGTAGGACTGGAAGAGTGGTTAACAAAGAGGAGGATTGCTGTAACTAGTTTATCATTACGCCTTACGTGAAGAAAATGAAAAATGTTCACTCTTATGTTTTGTCTCGCACATATGTTTAGAGTACAAGACAATGTTTCAGTGCCGGAATCGTATCGCCGGCTAAAATTGCTATCTAATGCCGAAAATTCATAGAAAAGATAAATTTTCTATGCTTATTTGCAGAGAATGTAAATAGCAAACAAAGTTTTTGGCATTCGTAATATCTGGCAGGACAGGAACGTGTGAGAAACCAGGTGGCAACAAAATCTTGGACATAGCACTTGGGCTTTTTGACCCATCACATGCGGGTCTCCCAGCCCACTCTATTAGCCTAATTCGAGTGGATGGAACCGAATTTTGAGTGAATCAGAGCCACAGATACTCTGTCGGGCAGACCACGTAATGGTACAGTTGGCCTTGGAAAGCCAACCAATTTGTGGATGAAAAGAGAAAGTTGGCCTAGCATGGCAAACACGTTTCTGCAGAGGGGGGCGTTCATGAAAGAGAATGTTAAAATAAAATAAAATAAAATAAAAACACAGAGAGGACGACCCACCTTATGATCATCAATTGCAAAACAAACATAAAATTTATTGATAGCGTTGGAAAATTCTTTGTAACCATTGCTATGCCTTTGCTTCGTTGCCTTATGGGATGATTTTGGTGAATCGTGAAAAATTTTGGACATTTGGTCAAGGTGATGGCCGACGATGTGGATTTGGAAATTTTGGGATTCTAATTCTTTGAATAAATGGGAACAAATTTGAAGATTTGGTCGCTCACGACTAAAAAGGAAAATATTTTGTCAAAAAGGAAATTTCTAGTTAATTGGGCTGAGTGACCCCAAAACTTAAGGCTGAGAGTTCTATTAGACAAAATGCTTTTATTACAAATAAATCACACATAAAATCAATAAAAGCATTCCATACACATAAAAATGCGAAAGTGAGAGCCTATACCCCACACTCCCAAGGATCACGTCAATCCTTCCAACATTAAAAACTCATTATGGGAACATATATAAAAGTCAGAGATCCACTCTAGTCAACCAAGACTTCTCTCAACAAATTCAAGCACTGCATACAACTCTACAGAAGGGACTCACCTTCTTCTTTATAAAATCATTCTTATACATACCGACTTGAATATTGAAGTGCTGATGTTGAAAAGCACCTTCAGATCAAGTTTCATCTTATTTTGCAAGTCTAATCACAAAGTTAGACCATCGGCTGAGCCCCTAGTTGAGGACGTTGTCAATTAGATTTTGTTGGCCTGTCCAATTAACTAAACAAAAATTGAGAAATGGAACAAGAATGGCTAAAAGGAAATATGATCTCTTTGATTGACAAAGTGATGCATCAAGTTCGTTTGTTTGTAGTTTTTTTTTTTTTTTTTACTTTTTCGTAATCTTTTAATTAGGACACCTATTATGCCATGGGGGATAATCAACTTAACCATAAATTATAACGAGCAATTGATAAAATTATAAAATTAATAGTGTTTGATTCAAGTAATGCCCAGTGAATGACATTTTTTTTTTATCTTAGAAGGAACTTTTCTTCTTCTTGTTCCCCACCCCCCCTCCCCCAAAACCAACTCTTAGATGGAACTCGTAACCATTAAATTGGCATTTGATGAGAAAAAGCCCATGGAATAATCGGCAACTTAATTATATACGCCGTGGGAGTAATTTACTGGTTCCATATTTGTAGCCTCAGTATGAAAAATGATAATTGGAAAGGTCCTCCATCGATCATTGCCAGTTTTCATGGCACCTTCTACGTCGAATTCCGGTGCAGATAAATGGGACACCCCACAAATTACAAGACTGAAAAGTCGATCCAAGTGAGAAGAGATCCAATAAATACATATAAAAAGAGAGATTGAAACTCATTGAAGTCCTTGCATTTTGTGTTAATCGTCGAAATAAAATCAACAATCATACCCGTTTGGAAATGGGGTTACGGAATTATAGTCTTAAGGTCTTCAATTTGCAGCAAACCTTTCAGTTAAAAGATTAAAATTTTTTATAGCAGCAGCTTAGTTGATGAAGAGTGATAAAATCCCTTTTCCCCCCGATCAACTCATGCAAGATGAATGAGACAGACTAAATTATTTAATGACCAGGATGAATCCAATTCAGAATAACAATGGCCATTATGTCCAATTAGGCATCTGAAGAATAATGCAATCAAGGTATATAGTTACAACACGTACCCATTGATCTTCAAATAAATGGAATTAGCTTGGCCGCATATTTCTTCCACGGAAAATCTCGTTTCAAACAGATCACAGGCGGTTGTGCTGTTGTTATCAGTTCTCGTTTGTATATTAATTAGTTTTGTGGCATGATCATTATTTTCATAATGCTGGTTGCTGATATACAAATTTTTGACGTAAGGCATATAGACAACATTTCAGCCGTGTTCCAAGAAAAATATGGTTTTGTGTTTTTCTTTTCTTTTCTTTACTTCTAGGTTACGTCACTTTCGTCTTATTTATGTGGGTTCTCCTAGCGGGTTATGTGAAAACATCTCGGCGTGGGGGGGTCACCGAGCTTTGCTAAATATACATATATGTGTGTGTGTGTGTGTGTGTGTGTGTGTGTATCATTTTAGGCGGTTGGTTGCCCCCTCACTGAAGTGGCCCAACGCCGATAGAGATCAATTTTGGGGAGTTTGTGAATAAGACAGCAAGCTACGTATATAATTAGAATGCAAGTCACCTGCTATTGCATCATTTGCAGGAAACGCAAATCATCCATAATTGGAGTTAATTTAATGATTTTGAATATTGTACATGTTATGAAAGACAATGTTGAGACGTTTGGACGATCGATGATGATCCCCCATTAGTTGGACAATGTTGACAAAGGGTACGAAAGGAGCACTTTTTTATATTCTAGATCCGTAAGAGAATTTGCTTTGCTTTTTCCCAGGTCCTACAGGATTACTGTGGCCATCTATGGTCTTGTACCTTCAATCCTAACAAAGTTGTCACACTTTAACCTGCTTTTTACACAAGATGCAACCTGATGGAGCATATTTTGACTATGAAATCTACCGAATCGTATCAATATGAATTTCCAACATATTAATATCAATAAATTTTGTAGTTATTAAACTTTAGCCTAATGAAAGAAGCCTATGAGATAAGTTGGAAAAAAACCTCCATCTCTCTTTAAAAAAAATGATGTTCACTTATCAAAAAAAAAAGAAAAAACAATAATTTCAATTTTTGTGATTACGGCTTATGCTAGCTCCATCAAGGGCATAGGCTTAATTTCTTAAGCGGGGCAAGATAAATAGAGAATAAACGCAAATCAGGTGGATGGATTAGTGGGACCAATCCGGCCTAGCCTTGCTTTCCAAGCATCAACTGTTCATTCTAACAACATTATATACATGACGCGACCAGCCATCTGCATAAGAATAATATATAGGATAGTTACCGGAAATTAACAAACAACTTGATACTTCTATATTAATTAGGTAGAGATTTGTGCGTGTGCCGTGTGGTACAATTTTAATGGTCGTCCTCCCCTTGTTCTTTTCATTTCTTTACGTGTAATGAAAATTAGCAACGAGTGCACAAAATACCAGCCAGAAATCTGAAATTCCACAATCTATCGTTCAAACTTGTGATGGAATATTCTTCTTCTTCTTCCTCTATTTTCCGGGGCATGTGATAGTAATCTTATTTAATATCTATTAGTTTCAACATATCCAATAAAGAATAAATGGTGTTGACAAAAAAATACATATCTATAATGTGTGTAGTATAATAAATAAAATAATTATAATAAAAAAATTAATATAATATATAAATAGATTAATATAATTATAAAAATTTATCTAAATATTTATATTAATTAAAAATATAAAAATAAATTAATTAAATTTAATTTATAAAATTAACAACTATCTGTATTAAAAAATATTATAAAAAAATTAAAATATATTATAATAAAAAATTATTAAGTATGTGAGTTTGTATAATAATAAAAATAATTAAAGATAAAAGAGTAAAATATAATAATTTATAATGATTTGAAATTTTCATTTTACATTTTTCTATAATGCCACTATTGTAAGAGTTTCAAATTTACTAACAAATTCTTCATCAAGAAAGAGATCAATTATAATAATAATATGATTCTTAATCACATCCTTATAAAAATTTATGACTTTGTTACAATACATTCACACAAATATATTTCTAAAACTCTTATTCTCTTGATATATAACTTTATATTTATCACAAAATTTTCTTTATAATTATACCTACTTCTAACAATGATTTTATAAGTTTCTCATAAGGATGGATTTGATTGTTGCATAGGGAGATATTTATGTACCAAAGGATAATTACGAGAAATTAACAAACAACTTGATACTTTTATATTAATTAGGTAGAGATTTTATGCGTGTGTCATGTGGTACAATTTTAATGGTTGTTCTCCTCTTGTTCTTTTCATTTTTTTACGTGCAATGAAAACTAGTAATGAAAAATATCAGCTAAAAATATGAAATTTTATAATCCATCATTTAAACTTATGATGGAATATACATTGAGAATTGTAAAAATTCTTAAAGTCTTTATTATCAAACTCACAACAATAATCACTTTTTATTAAAGTGATACAGTATCTTTTTTTATTTTAGACTTACTTACAAAAACCCTTAAAAATCTTTAAGCACTTGTCTTTGTAAGCAAGGAATGCAACTTATACAAACCTACTACAATCACTTACAATGACATATACATATGACTTACCACCTATAGATGAAACACGACTAAGACCAAACTAGTTTACATGCAATAGCTGTAAAGGTCTAGAAGTAGATACTACCTTTTTGCTTTTAAAGGAGTTTTTCTTTGCTTACCCATTTAACATGCATCACACACTTTATCCTTCTTAATTTTTACCTCTAAAAAACCCCTTATATGGTTATATTGATTAAATTTAGATAGTTGTTTCATACTTACATGACCCCAACCTTTGATGTCATATCTATGATTCTTCACTTTGGCATATCTCCAAGTATTACCATTTCACCATTAATTTTCTGAAAGGAGATAAAGTTGTTAGGATTCCCTATCATGTGTTTAGAGTAACCATTATTTAGATGTCATTCGTCTTTCCTTACATTACTTTTAAGACATATTCAAATTTTCTTAGGTCTTTGAATGTTTGGTTTAGTGCCTCTCACACCTACATGAGGATAACTATCTAGGCTTCATCTCAAGTTATAGAGCATGTGACCATAGTCACCAAAAAAATTACATTTAACATAATCTTTAGCACAAATCTATATGTATGAGAATCATAACTATCGTGATCATACTTTCTATTATAAGAATGTATATGCCTATGAGATACTTTAAACTTTTGTGTATGTCTCGTGAACATAAATGCATACTTGCTTGATGCTTTTCTTCCATGATATGATGCATGAGCATTCTTATACAATGCATTACTGGATGTATATACACGTGTGAAAGCATAAGTTGTCTTGCCTTGAAATTCTTTCAATTTATATGCATGAGATGCATATCATAAACGTCTTTTCTCACCTTAAGGTCTCTAAGAATCAAGTAACATGTTTAGTTTGTTTGTTCTTTTAGCAAACTTAAAGAGAAACTCTTAAAGTTTAAAACTTTCTCTCTTAAGATGAATATTGTCATCTAAAAGCTTCACAAATCTTTTCTCATTATAGACATTGTCTAACTCACTATTCTTTTTAATGATTGACTTGACGTCATCTCTCAGAGAACTATTCTCAACTTTTAAAAAACATTCTCATTTTTAAATGAACCATTTTCATTTTTTAAGGATCCAATTTCATGTTTTGTATATAAATTATTAGAATGAAAACTTTTGTTCTTGATAGCCATGTCTTTAAGTTTCTTATCCATGTAATCTAGAATGTCATATAATTCATTAATTAAAGACTTATATCATTAGAGGTATAGTAGTCATGAATGCTAAGTAACTTTAAAGGCTTTCTTTATTGGCATTATATCCTTTTTATTCTTTGTAGGATAGTTATGAGTAATATGACCAAGTTTGTCACAATGCTAACACATGATTTTATCCTTGAAGGTTCTCTTACCACTTTAGTTCTTCTATCCTAAAAATTATATGACCCTTTTAATTAACATGGTAAGCTTCTCTTCATCCTTTTTAGTGTAATGATCATTCTCATCATCATCATCATCATCATCATCCTCTTTTCTTTTGTTCATTGACCTTCTTAATGAAGGTCATCTTGTGGGTTAGCAATGATCTTATCAACTTATCTAAGTTTAAGGTGTTTAGGTTTTTAAATTCAATGATTATTATTGCCTTAAGGTTCTAAGACTCTTGAAGTAATCTTAATATCTTATTTATAAGATTACTTATCTCAATCTCCTTTTTGACATTGTTGGGTGAATTAATGATGTTGGTGAACCTTGTATACATCTCTAAGATTGTCTCATCACTCCTTATCTTAAAGAGCTCATATTTACATATAAGCAAGTTAATCCTTGTGTCATTTTCTTGTATTATGTCTTTATAAATAACTTTGAGTTTGTCCTAAATCTCCTTTGCTATCTCACATGAAGATATCTTATTGTATTTAGTGATACTTAAACCACAATAAAACATTAGAGTTAAGGGTTTTGAATTATTTGGACTTGACGGTGATCTCATCCTTTTTCCTACTAGTACTTGCTTTTAAGACTTTCTTAAGGTGATTTCCAACTATTCCTCAAAGTTTATACTCATGTGATTAGATATACATGACCATCTTATTTCTCTAGTAGTTATAACCGGTGCCATCAAAGATAAGGATTTAAGGATGCTTCCACCTTTAATGTGACATATGGGTATAAAGGATGTCATGGATCAACTCTAGTAGTTTAAGCTTGTGAAATAAAAATCAAGTTCTAATATCATTTGTTGGTCCATATGGCAACCCAAGAAGGGGCTGGGTTGAATTTATGTGGCTTGATTGCTTAACCCACACATAATCCTAACTCCAAACGTAATAATAAGATAACTAATAACAAATAACAAAACAAATAATGTAAATAACTGAAAGTAAATAAGATAAGGGTAAAGAGAATGAGTATAATGATTTATCATAGTTTGACTTAAACTAAAAACCTATGTCCACTCTTTAAGGTTTGCCTTTTGAGAGTTCAATTTCACCAATTCTTTCTTTCTTTGCAATATGTAGACAACCATTTACATTACATCACTTTATCCTAAACTATAACAAATCTTCCTAAAAGCTTTCACAAAAACAAACAGTTTTTAACAGCTTAGAGACTTACACTATAACAATTCTCTTTAAAACATTCTTACTCTTTCACAATTGCAACTTTTTTTTTTTTCCTTAAAACTCTTACTCTTTATCTCTATCTTATGATCACTTTTCTCTTTTTACTAGATGTATATAATGAGTAGCTCTTTTTGTTGTTTTTTTTTTTTTTTTTGCATTTTTCACAAAAGGGTTATACAATACTTTTTTATAAACAAATACAACAAACTAATCATTAGAGACTAATTTCTTCCTATAAAAAAAATCAATTCCTAAAATATGAAAATTTCTTTTTGAGATATCGATTGATTACAATATTTGGATTAGTCAATTGGCTTAAAATTTTTATAACTTTTGTGACATTAAAACTTTTAACCCTTCAACTATCTCTAGTTGACTATAGTCATTGATCAAGTTAATTGATTTAAAACTCCTATAACTTCTGACTTCACATTTTTCTTAATGTTCAATTAACCATATGCAATAATCCATTTAATGGATCCAAATTCTTTATTTATTCTTTCTTTACAACTTCTTAAGTGTCTAGTCAACTATAATTACAAGTCTAATTAACTGACTCAAATTTTTTATTTGTTTTTATTTTTCTTCTTTTATTTATTGACTAACTAATTGATATTATAAATCGATTGATATGAAATTTTAATTAATTTTAAATCTTAATAATTTTTTTATTTTTTTTAAAATTATTTTAAAATTATTTAATATTTTTTTATAAATAAAAATTTAATAAAAAATAATATTTTTATATTATTATTAATTTTAATTAATATTTAAATAAAAATAATATTTATTTAATAAATAATATAATTAATTAAATATAAAAAATACATTAAGGTGTAAAATAATAAATTATAACATATGATTGATTAACTTTAATAATTTCCTTCTAAATTACAACAATCTCACCTTTAGACTCGTCGATCTCACCAATCTCAACAATATCTTTTAAAAGATTCAGCTGTAGTTCACGGTCTCAGACAAGCTGACGTCCTTTTCGGCTCAGTTGAATTGGGGTCCTCCGGTGTTCTTATCCAATACGGAGGTCTGGTGCACGCTCCACTGAACTGGCACTCCAATTAAGACTTCAATGCCTTTAGAGGACATATAGATGGATGTTCCCGTGATGTTGACATAAGAAAGCTACACAATGAATCTAAACTGTTTCAATGCTGATGATCACAACTTTGGGCAGATTATCCACATCCGGGCTCGCGTTTTTTCATCGATGCTAATGTTTCATTTGCAACTCTGAAGTTGAGATCAACTAGCCTTGCTGAAACAACCTAAGTGGGTTCTTCCTGCAATCTTGACTGTTTGGCATTGTAAAAAATTTTACGACATACAAGCATTAATTTTCTGATCGATTATCTGCTCAAAAATTGCTGATGAGTGTAGCATCTGTACAATGGTATGGAGTGCATCTTGTATCATATATTCTGTATTAACCCTGTAGCTGTTGCGCAAGACCACCTTTCAAGCAGCGGCAAGGTCCATATCCTAGATTATTGCACGCTGGAAGTGGAAGATAACAAACCAACCACTGTGGCTGTAGCTGTTCGAGGGTATCCCTTTTTTCCGTATCTCTCTGCAAATGCATCGCTGACTTGAAACCATAACCATTGTTAGGACAAGAAATCTCAGTCTGGTATTGCTAATATTTAATTAGAGTCATTAATTGGGTAGTGGAAAATTTTCTCCATAAACCTATTTGACCAACCAATTTTTGTGAAAAAGTATTTGATTTTCTGAAAAAGAAAGAAAAAAAAGTCTGTGAAAATTATAGGCAGCATAACCATTATTATCTCCTTGCCGACTGAATTGCCAAGTTGGCCAATTAGGGAGGAGCTGACATGATATGCATTTTATAATCCTTGCTCCTTACAATGAACTCTTTTTTTAATTTTTATAATAATATTTGCACAACAAAGTCCAAAAACAGCATTCTTATTCGCGGTCGGGGGCTGGGCGAAACAGTTTCATTAGTCATCATTTGTAAAAGTGAAACAAAGCTGCTTTTTAATCTACGGCTTGGGCGGCCGGTATTAAATCAATTTAATCTTTTCTCGACACTGTTTATTGTCGAAAAAACCTATCTCGCAGTTGCGGTGGCAACACACTGGCCAGCAGCGCATCACCATCCGGGAATTCTGCAGATCCTTTGTATTTTTTTTCCGCCTTGAAAAATGCTGCCATTACGGTGGAATGTTTGGAAGACCTCTTTGATTACTTGACAATTTTATTCCGCACCATGTAATTTGAACACTAATTGTGGTGACTATGAGGCCAATAATTTTTCAAAAGAATTAGAAAAATAATAATTTCGCCCCTTCGCATCACTTTTAACTAAGTTAATACTTAACCCCTTTTTTTAATTTTTTTTTCACCCCCTAACAGTCTCTTTTAACCCGTAAGGCGCAAGATAGTGATCCACTGCTTACCAGTTTTTACTTTTAGGTCAAATAAGATGTTATAAAGCACTAATATTTAACCTCTAAGTTAAACAAAATTAAATATAAAGGGAATATAGAGTTAAAACAACTACACAAAATATTAAAGCTAACAGTTGTATATGTAGAATAAACTCTCAAGTTAATAATTACTAAAGTAATCGTTTTCTCTCTCTCTCTCTCTCTGTTTTTTTTTTTTTGGAACTACTAAAGTAACTGTTAAACCCCTTTAAATTAATGTAATAAAAACTAAAGCAGACAAACTCGGCAACTTTGTCTGAATACGATTATAAAAAGGAACTATGGTCAGTAAAGACTGCTTTTTTAGGTCTAAATAAGGGCTAAAGTTAAAGGAGCAGAATTTACAATCCTCCATCTATAATTTGGTCAACTGAGTCTAGCACAAAGTCTGCCTTAGTTAACCAATCAGTTCTATTGCTCAAAAAACCAAAAAAAAAAAGGCCTAAAAGAAAAAACAATCAGTTCTAGATTAATTGACTAGAATAGCAAATTTTTTGGGCAGAGGATGAGGCTCAGTTCTCTCAAATTCGCATAAAATGTTGCATTACTTTAGATGCAACCAAAAAAAAGGTCTCCCATAATTTTTTTTAAAAGATGAATAAGAAAAAGTCTCCATATATATCCCACAAGCATCCGCACAAAATATTTGTGTTGAACGACTTTTAAAGTACAAGAAAGAATTCAACTAAATTCTCACCATTTAAAAAAATTCACTAACGTGCTAAAATTGACAATTCTCACCTAAAATAGTTGGCAATTGAATATAATTCAATTCACTATATTAGATCAGTCAAAGGTACTTATTTTACAGAGTAATTCTAATATTAAAATTAGAATTCAATTACTATGGGAGCACTTGGTTTAAAATTTTTTAACTAAAAAAAAATAAAAATAGGTAATTTTCATTTTTAATATTTAATAAATAAAAATTTCATTCTCAATTTTTCAGTTATGGGAATGATATTTATTTTAATAAATTATCATTATCCTCTTTTTTAAGTAATCTCATTCTTATTCTATTTCTATCCTTTATCTTTTTATAATATATAACATATTTAAAATAATTTTTAAAAATATTAAAATAATTATAAATATAATGGAGTATATTATGATAAATACTAAAAATAAATTTTATATATAAAAATTAATAAAAAATATATTTAATGATAACAATAAAAATATAATAATAATAATTATAATAATAAATAATTAAATTATATGTTTTAGTGACACTAAATATTTAAAATTTATAACAATAATTAAATTATTTATAAAAATACTTATATTATTAATATATATATATATATATATATATATATATATATATATATATAATTATTAATATAAAATACATATTAAAATTTTAGAAACTATAAGATATTAAAATCATCAATTATCAAATGATTATTAGCTTATTAAAATTTTTATAATAATATTTTTATTTTAGATTTGATATTTATTATTATTATTATTATTATTATTAATAAATTTATTTTTTATTATAAACTTTATTTATAATTTTATTTTTATAATATTTTTATATTATATTATAATTTTTTTATTTCATAATTCTTTTAATTTTAATAACATTTCACTTCTATATATATAATTATATATTTAATATTAATTTTAATTTTAAATCAAACTAACTAGTTATAAAAAAGATTTAATTTTAATTTTTAAATAAATTAAACATATTTTAAAATTAATTATTTCAATTATACTTGATACAGCAATCAAAGAATGAATTTACATTGTTGATTAAAATAATTAATTACTGTCTTAATGTTGCTGGTCATCATCGGTCCAACCATTGAAAAAGAAGACAAAGTTCGAATTCTACTTTTCCTATTTCGCCTTCTTTTCATAAACTCTGACCGGTTCTTAAGACAAAACACAAAAACGTCATCAATTCATGTACTATCTGTTATTTACACTGCCATGAGTTGTTATTTCGTAGACGGAAAGTCACTTTCATACCAAGTCGATCCACCACCGACTCCCCCATCCCCCACCCTCGAAATCTGTGTCCCGTCTAAGTCCACAAACCGGAATCAACATTGACAAACTGTTCTTGACGGAGTTCAATTGCATTTGCTTTTTTCGATTGATGACATGTAAACGGTGACCTTTGTAAATACCGTTATCTTATTGACGGTGAGTCAAAGTGCTTGCGTGCTAGAGGCGTAACCGCCCACGTCGGCGATCATATGCTCACAAGCCGCTACGTGGTCTTTGTTTTCGCCTCCCCATGGCCTATGCTCCTTCCGACTGACTCCAAAGAATGAAGACATATAAATGAATATTCATTAATTATGATTTCTGTGTTTTTTTTTTTTATTTCGAGGTGCGAATAAATTAATAATTTTGACTTTTAATGTGGATTCCAATTATCTAAGTACACATACACGGGACAATTATGAAATGCGTTAAGAAAAAATCTTAATAAATATTTTTTCATTTTTTTTTTTAGGCATTGGGGACCATAGGAATACAACTTAAAACATGATAGATATTAGGAAAAACATAAATTTTAATGGAGAAACACTCTTTGTTCTTTTTTTTAATCATTTTTGTATTATGATTCATATACAATTTTATTTTTATAAAATACATATATCTTAATACACATATTGTGAATCATGTTTATAATTGTATTTCAATTCATATGTAATATATCTGTGATAGATGTGTGTGTGTGTGTGTGTGTATGCACACGATTATCTATAAGAAAAGCAAGCCTGCTTTATTCACTTGGATTAATTTTTTTTATTAAGTAGGCTTTATAATATATATTATAACTAACGG